>JBAJHX010000053.1:18295110-18343340 GCA_037176925.1 Amniataba percoides | reverse complement strand
TAGCCAGGTGTGTCATCGTCAGAAGCATTTATTTTAATTAATTAATTTTTTTTACGTATTTACACCTTTGTTAAGGGTTAATGCATCCCTACGTTTCCACATTTTCGGCAAACGCTAAATGTCTAATAGCACGGTTCTTTTTCTACTCCTGCAAATCAAGCATACCTTTGTTTTTTGTTTGTTTTATTTTATTTTATCCAGGCACCATTCATCTACCGGTGTCTTGCAGAGAAATTTTTCTCACAGATGATGTCTACTTTAATTTTTTTTCTCAAAGTTCAGTTATTGTTTTCCTGAAAAGCAGTGCAAACCTTTCCAGTCAAAGAGCACTCAGAGCTCCATCACTGCACAGTGGTAACATTAACTTCAACAACAATAAAAACAGACGTTATGCTCATAGGGAAATAATAGTTTCACTGGAATGAGTGGAAAATAGTTAGAAAAAAGAAGTGACGTCAAGTGATATCTACTGAATGTCCTAATGGGTTGTAATGGTGCTTCATGCATTTTCAAAGCAAACAGAATTTTTGTATTCTAACTCTCTGTAACTGTCCTCTAGGCCTCGTCCAACGGTCCGGCCTGGTGCTGGTGGCTGCTCTCTGTCCTCCAGCTGGACCCGGCCTATCAAACCACTGTCCTGTCGCTGACCTCACTCAAGGACCGTTTGGGACACCTCCGTCTCGTCCTTGAGTACTTCTCTCAGAGTTAGACCTCACCGCATGGCAGCCACAGGGAACTGACAGACAAATAATACGCATGCACACACAAACACACACACAAATGGAGGAATGAAACCAATGAATGCTCTCACACCACAGGAGGTTGGGGTCGGGTTTTGGACTCCAAATCATGGAGAGACGGTCTTAAAAGTCTCAGCTCAAGGCCAAATCGTCTGGTTAGCGGCAGAAAGATAATGATTTATTACTAATCACAGTGCAGTTGTACAGAGTTGGGTTTTTGCTGTTTGAGTTTGCATATGTTATCTTTCTTGCGGCATTTTCCTCCCTGGGAAGTCGAGGTTTCAGAACACACACTGAACTTTCTGCAGCAGTAAGAACTAAAAGGTCTGACCAAAGATACATCTTATTTACGTCCATTAGAAGTGATAATTTGTTCTTTGTGGCTGAACTAAATCAGTTCATTTTTCCTATTCATGTTACTGAAAACAGGCACTAGGTGTCACTGTTTTTTTTTTACCCCCCATTTATTCTGAACATGAAGAACTTGCAGCAGCACCGGCCAAGCAAGTGCAGCATGTCGTGCTTTCATGTGTTGCCTGCTTGAATCAGACTCCCTGCGTTAATATAGCCAATCTTTGGGTGAGAATACATTTAAATAGCGCACAAAATTTATTTTGAGTTTTTTTTCTGTGGACTACGCACATCAGAGGATTAAAGTTCTTCTGTTGCAGGTAATCATTTTGAATATTCTGAGTCCTATTGCTGAAGGGCGCTCCTTTTATTGCTTACATTTTAGTTGCATATATTGGCCTTGGCAGCCATTGACTATGGCTCATTTTATACTATTGAATAATTGTAGAAAATCCCTATTTAATATAAGTAAATATTGCAATAAGAATTTATAGTTTCACATGGAATGGCACGGCTGCGGCTGCTGTCCCTGGATGCCATTTGTTGTCATCTGGTGGAAGAAGTCTTCTGTGAAGTCACGACAATGAGGAGATTGTTTTACAGCGTGTACCTGTGCGATTGTGTATGTTGATGGCCGAGTGTGGATGCAGCACTGTGTGAATGCATGTCAGCTGTAAATAAGGAATTCTTCTTTCTTTTTTTTAATCACTCACCATCGTCATCGGCCAATCGTTGTTTTTGTTTTTTTGTTGAATTAGATATGGTGTGGTGTCGGCACTGATAACAGCTACTGTCGTGTGTGGTTATAAATGAAGCACAGGACACAGTATTTACAACTTGTCTGCAAGGATAGATATGTAAAATAACTGAGCTGGGGTCTGACAAGGGCCGAGTCGCCCTGCGGTGCTTCTGTGTGGGCCACGTCGCCTCTGTCCGCCCCCTGCTGCGTCTCCTGTCTGTTTGACCCCTCTACCACCAGTCATGGTGCCTTTGAGTGCCTGGGCCAGCTCACAGGAGATCTGTAAGTCTTAGAGTCACCGTTTAGAGGACGGCTTGTGTGATTTTTTTTTTTTTTTTTTTTTGTTTGTTTTGCCATTGATTTTCAATAATATAGTGCTACATTCCATGGAATGTTGAAGCTACAATTACATGTAGTTAATTTGCAACGAATACGGGCTCAACTGGGTGAAGCTAAAGAGCTTAATTTTTTTTTTAACTTGGATAAATGTGCCATAGATATTTCTATGTTATGTGTTTTCTAGGAATAGTTATCAAAATAGACAGTGTTTGTTTGTCTGCGTTATGGACAAAAATGCCTTTTGTATGGTGGACAGTGAACTACCACCGTTTGATGGCCAACATATCACTTTAAACCGTCTGAATTAGACCTACAAAACAGGCTCATAGATACAGTGAGTATCATACAGAGCAGCAGCCCTGCTAGTGTGATATTGTTGAAATAGTTTAGTATAAAAGGAGTTATTGTGAGACTTGATACGCACAAAAATGTCACTCTACAGGAGTGGACGGGCTGGTGGACACAGGGGCAGCGTCAGTGACCTGGGAAACAGGCCAAAGTCTGACCCGGGACATAAACCCTTTACACGAGGGCAAGGAATGCTGTTTTTAACCATTTGTTAAAATGGGATGATTGACCTCAGTTAATATTCTAAAGTTTTTTTTTTAAAAGCCATCTGAGATTGGAGTTGAATACTTCAATGAGCCAGTCATGAGCCAGGCATGTCTCCAAAGCTACAAGTGTCACTGATAAATATAATAAAGGGTCAGTTTCTTATTACTGGACATGTTTAAAGCTCACTCAAAAAAAAGGGACTGAGATTGTGAAAGAATCTTTGAACGAACTGCCTGATGAAGCTTCGTGGTGGACACATGACTGTGAGTCTGCGGCCACCGAGGTGGATGTCACTCCCCTGTCGTCCTTCCTTTCAGAGAAGACCCAATATTTTTGCACAGTGTAATGTGTTTTCCTGACTCCAAGCTGCAGTTTCTCACATTTTTTATTCTTCTATTTTTTTCTTTTTTTCTGATCATGTGTATGTCTGTGTGAAACTTGTATTACGTAAAGACGCCGCCTTTCTTTGAATAAAATCGCTGTGTATAGTTGATTACAGGGATCGGGGCTCATATTGGTTTACTCAGTTTGAAACTCAACTTGAACTTAGTCTCTGCACGTGTTGCACGTGTGATTTACATCTGGATTAAATGCAAAATACATAAATAAAGATTGTACCCCTGTTTTTGATCCAGCTATTTGTCAACTTAATGCCTATAATCTCTTAATGGGCTCATCTTTTGTGCTGTTAATGCATTGCATTAGGCTGCAGCTCTCGCCCCTTCATACCCCGGCGCATGTCCATTAGCCATGCTCGCAGCATAATTGGGCCATCAGAAAATGTCCTCCAACACAGTTAGAATGATTTTCACTGAGTCCACATTGTCTCTAGCACAGAACGCGGAGCATAACAAGTGACCCGTTCTTGGCAGGGAATGCCTGTGAGAATGAGTCTCACACTTACTTACTTGTACTCGGCGGAGGCTGTGAAAAGCACCACGGTGGTGCGTTCTTGCTACGTGCTGCAGCTTACAGGAAGTGTTGGCTGATGTGGTCTGAGGGTCAGTGGTCTGTGGGCTGTATGAACCTGACATATATTGTTACTCTCTTTGCTCAGACACCTTGATGTTAGCAACAAGTTCATTTAAACCCACTGAAACTGAAACAATTTCGATCTGACTCGTTTGTATTCATACCCCCCCATCCCCCACCACCACCTCCAAGCCAAGAGCAGCAAATTATCTAAATCTGATTATTGTTTATTTGCTTGACCCCTGGATGACTTTTTAAATGTTATTATAAATAAAGCTCTCCAAAGCAAAACTCTGCGTTATCTTCATGTGATGTGTCTGCTTTGTATCTGAGTGATTGAGTGAGCGTTACGGCAACAATTTTTTGGTCATTAAGGTGACATTATGAGCCAAATGAAAGTGGCGGGGGTCCATTGCAATTCACAGCATGACAGAAATTTGTAGAGAGGATGGGTGATGGCAGCGAAACGTGCCTCACATCCAGATAGCAAGACATTTTGGCATGGAAACCGATATAATTACTGAGAGAAGTGTGAAGCACCGCAGCTGCAGCAAAGTGAAAGAAGCCTCGGGTTTTGCTCTTGTGGTTAGAAATTGAAATAAGAATGCACAGAGTGGGTGTTCCCAATGACGAAATGGCACTTTAAGATTATCTGCCTAAACTTAAACTGCACACACACACACACACAGAGGAAGAACACACGTTTTGATGTCAAGTATAGCTGATTTATAACTGTTATGTTTGTCATGTTTTATCACGAGTTCACGTGAAGTACAATCTATCTCACGTATGGTCGTTGTGATTGAACACTTTCTATCCAGTCCGATGTGCAATCTGTCAGAAAGCCGCTGTAAAAGTGTCATCTTCACTACAGCAAAACCACAAAACGAGAACCGACTCTTCGATGCAGGAAAAGCAGCCATGACAAACACGTGCTGTGAACACACACTCCACCAGGGGGCAGTCTGTGGCTGTGGAAGGACAGAAGTGACGCACAGACAGGATCACACTTTCTAAACAAGGAGAAACCTCACAAGAGCTTTTTCCAATCCATGAAGGCTGATCATGATAGTACCATGTATGGGGTAAAAAGTCTTTTTTTTTTTTTTTTTTTTTTTTTTTTCACTGGCAGGATTAACCAATTACATGAAACAAGCTGGTAGCAGTTATTTCCCCGTGCAGAGCAGAAATGAGTGAAAGTAAAAGATGATGTGCGAGCGTTCGTGGGCACGCAGTGAACTTCACTCCTCTATGCACGAGGAGGAGGAGGAGAAGAAAAAACATTAAAACCCCAGCGTAGCAGAAGTGAGGCACGTTTCCTGCCAACGTCCCCTGCATAGGAAGCAGGAGGATGAAAAGAGGTTTCACTGGCTTCAGCGGGGTTCTGTAATGCAGCTCAGCGTCTACATCAAAGCCCATTACATTTGAAGAATGCCACAGCTTTTCTGTACTAAATTGATCCATCGGCTTGCGCTGACTCCCTGCTTGTGTATGACTGAGTAAGGATGACAGGCGTTTTGTAGGAGTTATCGCAAAGGGGGGAACCGGCTGTGTGAGTGTGTGTGTGTGTGTGTGTGTTCTTGTATTTCAGCCACTAAGAGGACCACGTTTTCTCTCAGGGACAGCAAGATGTAGAAAATCCCCCACAGAGAGGACATCTTGGCTGGTTGTACAGTTTTAGGTTTGGGATTAAAGTCGGAATTCATGTCAGGCAAGGGTCAAGGTGAGCAGTGCAGCAAAGAGGAGCAGACTTATTTGCGTGCGTCATTCCTGAAAAGCACCTTAATGCAAACCAGCACGCGTACGTGTGTGAATCTTTAATAATTACCCTCCATAATTATGGAACGACTCACTGGGGTCCCCACTAAAATAGACCATCCTGCTCCGCCGTGCGATGTGGAACAACAGCGGGAGAGCAGCGGAGGATGAACGCAGCTCTGTTGTCATAGGAACAAAGCCCGGCCTGGCGAAGCTCAACGTCAAGAGCGGGATTAACAATTAGGAAATTGGGGGAACTTTGTCTTTGAAGTGAAAGGCGTTTTGTTTACCTTACACAGCGTGAGAGACAACACGCGGGGAGCTAATTCCCGAAGATATAAGTGTGGTGAATTGCAGCAGAGTGAAGAGGGGAGGAAGATAGTGGGGAAGGAGCTCAAGTTGCCAAATCTGTGTGTGTGTGTGTGTATTTTCTGCAGTGCTCAATGCCCCTCTTCTTTGGAGGATTGGGGGTTTTTTTCCAGGATGTGTGTGTGTGTGTGTTTGTGTCAGACTGCGTGTTCTCCTGTGGGTCTGAAGCTGATAAACCTTGCTTGTTTCTGTCTTCGTATAATCCCCCTGAGTGTCAACACGATGATAAACCCATGAGTACGCTCTCGTGTGACAGTGCCTCTGAGAGCCAAGGTAAACATATTGGCCACCTGCCTCTGTGAGCACCATGGGACACGTCATCAATACTCACACTGACACCCTGCCCCCCCCCCCAAAAAAAAAACAAGAAAGAAAGAAGAAAGAAACAAACAAGAAACAAACAGAAATAAAAAAATGCAAAAAAAGACAAAGGAGCCTGGCCCAGGAGGGATCATTGTGTCGCAGGATTAGCAGAAAAAAACCCAACAAAACTCTTTCTTCCTTTCTTCTCCTGAAAGCTCGTCCCTTCCCCTCTGAAGAGGACACTTGATGATTCAAGCCGTAAACTTGTGATTTGTGGGGCAGAAGAGCAAATTTGTCCCTCCACATCATGCAGATTGACAGATTAACATATCAAAAAAAAAGGAAAAAAGAACATGCATGATCAAAGAATTCTCTGAGGCAACAAACCAGAGCAGATTTGGTGGGTCAGAGGACACGAGTGTCCTTTTATATTCAGGTGATTCCTTGCAGAGAGAGGAATAAAAACAAAAAACAAAAAACAAATGAAGCGGATCAGGATCGCATGCTGGGAGATGAAGGACAGGAGAAACAGGAAGTGTGTGTGTGTGTGTGTGTGTGTGTGTGTGGGGCGGGGGGGCGCTGCAGGAGACTCGATGCCATGCAACCGGCTCACTGAGTCGAAGAGTTTACCGCCTGCTGAGGCGCACACCTGGCTGTGGGGCTGCTGCTTCGTATGGTCCTCGCAGTTGAATCAAATGCACTGTTTGGTGCTTGTGTACGTTCATGCGTCTGGAGGACAAACAGCCACATGTAATAACAGGAGGTCAGTCTTAAAGCCAGTTTTTAAAAAGCAAAGCGTGTGTGAGTGTGTGTGAGACATCTGCATTCTTAACTGTACCTTGTGTAGGTGTTTTGAAGGTGAGTTCTTATGCGCGCCGAAAGCCGGCCGCATGCTCCGAGCGGAACGTGAGTCAGTGTGTTCGCAGAGACAAAATGGCCTATTTGTTGCC
Source organism: Amniataba percoides (assembly GCA_037176925.1). Lineage (NCBI taxonomy): Eukaryota > Metazoa > Chordata > Actinopteri > Centrarchiformes > Terapontidae > Amniataba > Amniataba percoides. The sequence goes on along the minus strand of JBAJHX010000053.1, from coordinate 18,336,264 downwards.
GCCAAAAAATAGCGCCTCATTTGGCGCACATAAGAACTCGCCTTCAAAAATCCCGCAAGCCTGGGTGTCGACTACGTCATCGGATTATGCTGTTTTGACTGATTCATGGTTCATCCCTGTCCACTGTTTTTCTGCAACTCTCGAGGTCCTCAATCTGCCAGGCACATCATTATCCACTTAAACCTCACTGATCCCACCGGTGGGTGAGTCAGTACAAACTCTTGCCCTGCAGCCAAACAATGTTCAAACCCACAGAGGTTTATTTTAAATTCTTGTGAAGAAGCTACAGTTTTCAAAGATACCAAACGTGTCAGGCTGAATTTAGGGGTGGAAATGATGCATAAAACATCTAGAATACATCCACTGTATGGAGGGATGTGGTTATAAAAACAGTCTTAAAGACAGACTTCCAACCAGCTGATACAGAATATCTTTCATTGAAGCAAAATAATTTCTCACTGACTGATCACCAACCCTCTTTTCTAATGTAGCCAGCAACTGTTTTCAGTTTAGCAGCTAAAGAGACAAATATTTCTCTTAGGAGTTGGAGGAGACCAAAACAGAACCAAAAGGAGAGAAAGTGCTGGCCTGGAAAAGATTACTGCTTCGAGGGAAAAAACTATGTCAAGGAGTCAGATATAGCCAGCAGACGACAAGTCACAACATTTCAAGTTGTGTTTCAATTTCAGGTCTTTGCTGGGAGCAATGACAAGAGCTTTTTCACTTCCTGGTCCGAGTCCAAGTTGGCCCAGTCCCTCACATCTCAGCAGAGTGTGGAGAAGGCCAAAGACAGATATTTTCACTCAAACAGAGGGATGACAGGAAGGCCAGGAGACATATGGGGCAGATAACTTTTGAATAACGACCATCTGAATAATGAAAAACAGTGCGAAAGATCATATCTACAAGTTCCAAGACAATGGAGAGGATAATGATCGCGATAAAGATGATGAAAGAAGGAAACTTGCGGTTGAAGAAAAGTGAGATGATGCAGAAGAAGTGGGCTGTGGGGGAGAGGTGCGGTCTTGGGCGAGGAAAGCGAGATAAGAGGAGAGAGTGATTCAGAGGGCAGTTCAATTTGACAAATATGCACATTTCAGTAAATACGGCGGTATCAGTCTGTTTCATCTCATCACTTTGTGGTCATAATTTTCCCAGCGGCAAGTCATCGTAGCGCTCTCACGGGAGAGCGGGCCTCACCTCGGGGGAGTTTGGGATTTAAGTTTGTCGCAAAGCAAAGGTGTGTCGGCAAGATAAGGCAGCATCTGAATGGAAACAGCAGAAGCCAAAGCTGCAGACGAGATCATATTTACTGTTCAGCCTTCGGGTCTTATCATTACAGTAAGTCCTGTAACAAAGGAACAATATAGAGCAACAGGGGCTGGTGAAAAGTCAGACGTGACGTGGATGAAAGGATGAAAGGAAGAAGGAAAAGGAAGAAAGAAATTGTTTTGGGTTTTTTTGTGTGAAAGATGAAATCAAAGACATCACCATAGCCTCTGCCGGCTTTGATTTAAAGCATCTCAGCATCACTGAGCAAATGGACCTTCTCAGATTTGGATGTTTGGTTGTCATGGCGGCGAGGCAGTCGGCCTTGGTTACCGTTACATTGATAATCTGCTCACTGGGCATTTCTTAATTAGATCACTGCTGGACGCAGACATCCTGTGTACTCAGGGACTATATTTAAAAGTGTGTGTGTGTGTGTGTGTGTGCGTGTGCATGAAAATACATTGTCTGTCTCTACATCTGCATATATCCATATATCAGTGTGAGTGCCTGTGCATATGTGAGTATGTGTATTCATCTTACATATTCCCTGAGTCTCCCCGAGGCTGCTGTGCAAACACTTGACGTCAGCATCTATACAACAAGCAAACAGTGTGCCCGTTTCTTAAACAGGCACTTAGTGCTCGGAGTGAGACTCATTTGTCAATATTTTCGACTTGTTTAAAACGCTGGAAATGCTCCAGTGTGAGGCCAAAACCGCTTAAATAAATTTAGGAGTTTATGTAAAGTTTTTAAGACATAAAAAAAACAAAACGTGGTCATCCTTGAGATAAGAGACAATCCTCTCTAATGCTGAGTGACAGTGGCCTGGATCACTGTGTTGCAGTCTGAGCTGCACGGTCCCTCTCGAAAACACAGCGGGGACAGAAAGTTAGAGGGCTGGCTGTTCTTCATTAGGCCTGCACCTCCCGACAGGTGACCACCGAGCACTCAGCGTGCATGTTCATTGGAGAAAGTTTATCTTCTCTTTCTCTTTTGATAAGAGTTTTATCGTGTGGCAGAGGGAACTTTATGAGGCTATTTGAGGGAGAGCTTCAATAATACATGCTCCCCAACATCTGAGGAATATCAGTCTTTTATAGTCCCCCCACAAAGAGAAATGGAACCACTGCAAAGCTGCTGCTCACTGGGATGAGAGAGAAAGAGAAAGGACTGTCTTTATTTCTTTGTGTGCACGTCTGCGCGGTTGGTTTGTGTGTGTGCGTTTGTCTCTGAATATTCATATATCGTATCACTGTGTGTTTTGTATCTGATTTGCATGAGGGAACACTTATGGAGACACATGACAACACTCACAAAGGCTTTAAAGAGTGCAACCAAGATGCAAAATGACTCTAAAGCGGGCAAAAAAAAAAAAAAACACAAGGGGGAATATTCAAGCACAGGCGTAGCCGTGTATTCGTTCATTACTGTATATGAGAGTGTGGGAGTGTGCACTCTCGCATGTACTCTCTCTCTCTCACACACACGCGCCCTCGCTTACTAAAGCATGTGCTGGAGCTTTGTGAGTGCGGTGCGTGTCTCCTGTTGGGGATTTGCAGAGGATAGCGGTGAACATAGTGCAGGATTTCTGTCATCATTGAACACATGGGGAGAGGAGTCTGCCTAGACAGCAGCATTGACAGATTGCATGAATAATTTAGGAACAAAGTGAGAGGCCTCATAGACCTCTGAATCACTACCAATGACAGCTGCCTGCACTGACTTTGGCTCTTCTCTCATCTTTTTTAATGCATATTATTTCCATAAATCGCTCCCCTTACATCTCTAAGCTGCGTCCGCACGCAAAGAGTGCAGCGCAGGTTCTCGGACATGCAAGCGGGGCCTGGAGGACGAGGTAAAAATGACCTTTAGATAACAACAGAAGCAACAGCGCTGCGAGATTTCACTCACGCTTTACTCGAAGTAATTAAACCCAAAGTGGCTCTCCTCTTTGGCTAAATTTATCAGGGAGACTGGAGATAAATATCATCACAAAGTTACTGTAGATGATAAATGGGACATTAGAAAATGATTTCTAAGAGATTCACACTTAGATCATCAGCATTCTGTAAAGGGGAGCAGACAGCCTTTATTGATTTGCAGTTTTCTGACAGATATATGGGAGATGGTGATTAGTGGACTTGTTGATTTCAGCAGGAGGAGCAGGATGAGAGGAGGAATAAAATGGAAATGAAAGCTGATGGAAAATGCTTTAAAAAAACTGCTGCATTGCAGAGTTTCAATTTCAGCACAAAAAAAAAAAAACAAGCTAGTGGTGTGTTTAAACTTTTAAAACAGCAGACGTGGTCTAAACTCCAGATGTTTTACTAATTTACCATCTCGCTGCTCCCCCACCACTATCATCAGTGGAGACTGAAAAGCTTGTTGCCCCAGTTCTGCAGAATCATTATTTACATTTGCATATTCATCACAACTTGGGAACAATAGTTTTGTTTATTGTGTCATTTCTGTGGCCAGCAGAACTCCTTTACAAGAAATGCAACTCTGAGCAAATTTATCCATAAACTATGATGTGTCTCATTTTTTTCCACATCACATCCAGTCAGTGTTTTTTTAGTAATAATACCACATATACCGAATATATTACGACAAGACCAATAAAGAGCAGCCGATGTAAGTGTTTCACACACATTATCTTTATCTGTTTATATGCTGGACAATAAGTAAGAAGGAACTGCAGCACAGAGTGGCTTAACAAGGTTTGAGGAGAATTTAGAAACAGTGTCAAGATCGTCCATCAAATCCCAAAATGTCCCACATTGAATGTTTCTATTTGATGAAACTTTATAGCTCTATTCCACTACATGCCTGGTGGAAATGTACATCTTACTCCCCTGCATTTACAATGTTGTTACAGCTATAAACAACTACCAATTATTTTGCAGAAGAATACTTTATCTATAAAACACATGATCGGCCTTTATTGACATGTCAGAGACTAAAGCGGCCAACATTATGCAAAATAGTTAAAAGCAGCACAACAGCTTACATGCTAATGAATCTGTCCCAACAATATTGTAATATATATACAGCAGTACAACACTGAATGTGGTGATTCTTTATTGATGATGTTGGTATTTATATTTTTACTTTGAATGCAAGACTTTTGCTTTTAACTGAGTGAATGTAGAATGTGGAAGCGATACTTTCACTTAAGTAAATCATCTCAGTATTTCCACTACTGCATCTCTCTCAGTGACAAGTATCTTTACAGTAATACATCAGTTAATTTCTCTCTGTGCTGGCTTACTTGGTTTATCTGGATCACTTAAGATATGACTTACATCATAAGGGAAATGTCATTAGTTGAACTACTCTGTGGTTTATTACATGAGCAAAGGGCTAATTATTCATTTGAAACCATGCTGAGGGTAAATTTGGATCCACTGGAGATTCACATTGTCAGGAAATGAGCTGTACTGTCCAGTCTGTGTACATATACAATGTATATTCCCGAATGTTGAATTTGTTATGTGGGCAACAAACTGGCCCACTTCTCTGCACCATGTTTGAATTTAAGTCAAGCTGCAGGGTTTGATATGTTCACTTGAGCTCACGATTAAAGAGTGTTTAAAACCCTGTCTGGAGTGTGTGTGTGTGTGTGTGTCACAGAGAGAGAGAGGGTGGAATAAGGTAGTCAAAAAGGATTGCAGGCTGCAGCATCAACGCCTGCGGGTGATTGGCTTGATGTTGACTTTGGACAACTTGCCCCGAGAGCAGTGACTTCAGAAGGGTGTTCCGAGTCACTTCTCCGCGGCAACCAAAAACAATCAAGATACATACAGCCTGAATCCCAAGAGGCACTCTATAATCCCCATGGCCTTTATTAAAGAGTGACCTTTTCAATGTGGATTTAAAAAAATCACCAAATCCAATGATTTTTAAATGGCCTTTTTTTGCACTGGAAGTGATTAGAAACAGCATTCCTGTTCCCTGTGTCACGTACAGAGGGACTAGCCGACAGACCTACTGTAATCTGCATTTTTTACCCTCCTCCTGCCCTCTTTCAAAGAGGAAGTTGAAGGTTTATTAGAGTTGGTGGCCTGTGATTGTGTTTTAATGAGAGAAAGACTGCGGAGGGGAGATAAGGCACCCAGTTCGGGCTCAGAGGTCCTTGGTGGGATTAGAATAATCATCAAAAAACGCCATGTCTTTAAAAAACACACAATGGAATCGGGCCGCTCCTGTCATCCTCCACTCCTCCGCCCATTCATTCCTCCATCTCTCCATCCCTCCACCCCGACACCAGTCGGCCAATTGACATTCCAGCGTGATGGTCCGCTGCTCACAGTGGAATGGGACATTTCCTCTCATCACTCTCTGCGCCGAGCCAAATGTGCGGTTTAACAGATTAGAGAGTGAGAAACAGTGAGAAAACGTGAAGATGGGGAGGTGTAGTGTGGAGAGAAGATGAGAGAGGAGTGAGAGAGAGTGAGGGGACACGGACACAGAAAGAGAGCGAGATGGAGAGAGATAAAAAGGCATTCAAGTGCTGAATTAATGCAAACTCATGATAATGAGGCATTCAGATACAAGCAGCATCATTAGCCACCGTGATTTCAGGATTCCAGCCTTCCTTTGGTCCCTATTCAATGTCAACAATCAACCACTGGCTTAGAGTTGCATTATGGAAATCAGCAGAATGAGTGGGATAATGCCGTAGAACCTTTCATTTAGGTTACCTCATAAATGTCATATGTTAATGTGACATTAACCGTCGTGATATACTTGTTTGTAGCAGCACATACACAAGAGTTTATGTTATGGGTACACGCAGGTGTTAATTGGTGCCTCTAAACTTGCCTACGGTGTGTACGTGTGAGCGTGTGTGGTTGTCGGCCCTGTGATCGACCACCGACCTGTCCCGGGTGTCCCTCGCCTCTCGTTCAATGGCAGCTAGGACTGGCTCCAGCACCCCTGCAAACCCTACGTGAGGATAAGTGGTATAGAAAATGGATAGATGGCTTCTGGTTTTGCACAGCCCAGCATTAAGCGATTTCCGAGGGGGGCGAGGGGCTGTAGAGGAAACACCCACATATCATCACCATATAACAATGATATGGAAAGCAAAAGGCTAGTACTCATTTAAAATAGCTCACGATGCTCACTCTCCTTTCAGCTGTTTCGTGGTGACATTTCTGCCTGTTTCATTATGTTATATAATATGTGATAATACTTTTAAATAAAACACATTATGAGCGTCTTGAGAGTGCATACATCCTTTTTCACGTACATCCAACCATCTGATCCACTATATACAGAATAACACACATATATAGCAGCCTTAATGCGAATACATCAGGAGTCTAAATCCCTCTCAACCATTAAGGATTAGATCAAAATCAGAGAGAAGATAAGACCTGTTTATTTTGTGGTTGCTAAAAATTGAGAATTTCACATCTTTCCGTCTTTTAACAACCTCGCTGCAGAGTTGAGAACAAGCTTGGAGCTAGAAGAACACAATGGACCCAATGTGTCTGAATGTGTGTGTGTTGAAACGTCTCACAGCTCCCCTTTATGAAGTACGTACTGCAGGAGCCCATAAATGGTAAATGATGACTCGATTGTCAGATAAATATGGGGTGAAATAAAGGTGGTGGCGAAGAGAGGAAAATGATAATGATGATCTTTGGAGCTGGGCTGAAAGACTGAAAACGCAGTCAGACTCGCTTCAACTTCTACCGCTGCTTAATTGTTGATAAATATTCCCAAAGTGAAGCTGAACCTGTGCTGGAGATCCTCAAAAAAAAAAAAAAAACCCACCTGACCACTTTATCTGAAGAGCCTGTGTGGGATGAAGTGTGAATATTAATATGTGGGTCTCTTGTGTGTTGGTGTGTGTGTGTGTATGCGTGAGGGAGTGAAAGTTCAAGAGGTGTCTGAGAGCTGCTACCATTTTAGCAACATCTCCATCAGCACGCGCGTGTCCTTTTCCCAAACCGACCCCACTTCGTATCCACAGAGAGAGAGAGAGAGAGAGAGAAAGATCCGATTCGCCGTTAATATCTTTGGCTTGGTTTTCAGTCATTAAGCGCCTTAGAGGGTTTTCAAGGTTTTGGGTTATCAACAAGTTGCGATTTCACAGAAGAAAGGTGTTTAACATTGATACAAGCCGCCCAAACAAAACGCGATGCAGATGCCGGGGGAGTGGGGGTCGTGAGAGTTTCATTCCAGTTATCAAACAGGGGGGGGGGGGGGGGGGGAACGTGCTCGCGATAAGGCGACAAAACCCTGCAGGTGATGGGGATATGTGAGCACTGTTCAGCTGGAACTCGCCTTTATTTACCGCTCTTTAATTGCTGTTTGAATCGCACCGGCTAATCTGAAAGGCTTTAGCGGTGTTGATGTGTGTGTATATATAGTTTGTGACAGAGAGCGAGGGAGGCAGAGGGGTGGTGGTGGTGCGGGAGGGTGGGGAGGGGGGAGTTTGTGACCTCTCTCTACAGGGAGAGGGGATTATGTTTCTCTGCTGTCATGTGTTCTGACATTCAGAATGTTATTAAACTTCAATAGGCTGAGCTCAGGGTTCACTGATTACTCTTACTGGGGCTGAATCCATTATTCAGGGTTTACTTCACACCCGCGTGGTTACTGAAACCACACCTGCAAGCTTTGCACATGCACATGCAGATGCATATGCGCCTGCACACGTGCATATGCATCACCTCACCCCACCCCACCCCACCCCCCCTTCCTCCCCCAGGACGCCTCCCAGAGTTGTTGCACACAGATTCAGACAAATGCATCAGTCTAAATGCGCCATTACTGCAGTAATGCATTTGTAGGTAATGTGACGGTCCTGGCAAGACTTGATTTGTGCGCCTGCTAAAATATGCATTGGGCCTGCTGGAAGGAAGAGGGCTGAAATTTAGAGTTAAGAATGTTTCTGCGGCGATGTGAGTGTCTTTCAAGTGAACTCTGACACCGAGAGCGAGGAGAGAAAAAAAAAAAAACGGAAGAGATTGCCCACTTGCACCTCCCAGCAAATACACCAGCACGCACTGTTAGAATGAAAAATGTCTCCTATTGTCAAAAAAACGGTTCCTTTCCCACAAATGGGATTGACAATTGAAGCATTGCTCTGCGGTGGAGAGATTTAAGTAGGGAATTCTGGCCTATTGAGTGAGATATTACATTGAAATGGAGGGTATTTCCTGCTACGTGGATTTTTGACCCTATCCGCCAGAGTGATTGGCTGGGAGTCTACCTGGGCCGTGCAGGGAGGCTCCCTAACTTTGATCACTGTGGAAAGTAGCCCTGCCCCATAATCCCCCCATCTGTCATTCTGTCTGAGGCGATGTGGGCAGCCATACATCTCTCCCTCTCTCTCTCTCTCTGCTGCTCTCCTGTTCTTTCTGTCTGTTTACTGCCTCCATCCATCTTCCCGCTCAAGGCCGTCGTCTGCCCCCGTCGGGCGAGATGGACAGATGGGGGAACAGAGGAAGAGACGCGGGGTTCAGGGCACCAGAGCTTTCCCTTAACTTCAGGAGGTCTGGCAGCCAAGCAACTTTTTTCTGTTCCCCCAACAATGAGGAGGCAACTATCTCAGACGGGGAACAGTTAATCTCCAGAGCATCGGACTAACGGGCTCTGCCTCGTGATTGACTGTCCCTCTCAGCCGGTCCCCGGGTGACCCCTCAACGCCACGGAGACACGGGAGAGCCAATAAAGCGCCGGCTGGATAATAACTCATCATAACCTCATACGTTTTCATTTACAGAGCAATACAGCCGCATTACCAGTTATAAATCAACAGCTAATGGGGTAAGTGAAGCTTCAAACTGTGTGTGTGCGCCGACCGCTGAGGTGCCGAGGCGACGTTTGAGACGGCCCGGCCTCCCGGCCCGAGTATCTGCCCGCCCAACCTGTGCCGCATTTTTTTTTTGTTTTGCGTGCAGCACAATGCATCAAAAATAAAACGACGACAACGGAGTTAAAGTTCACTTTTAGGGGTTTAAATTTACCCAGCTCACAGCCACAGTGCGTAGGATTTTTCTGACTCGAGGCCCTGCAGTGTAAATACAAAAAAAGAGACACAGAGGCAGACAGCAGCGCACACTGAAAAACACTGTTTGTGCCCACTGATATCCGAGCACACACCTCGGGCTCATGTCGCTCTGCTGGCTGCTGAGATACCCAACCAACGCAGTCAATTGTGCTGGTGTGTGTGTGTTTAGAAACACACGCATGTCTACGTGTACCAGTGTACGTGTTTGGAAATCAAGCAAGCGCTAAGACTGTCCTGAGGCGATTTCCTCGCATTGTCAATGCCGCCGTTAGATGCTGTGTTCAGATCCCGTCCTGCTGCGAGTGCCAGTCAGTCAGACGGAGAAAAACGGCCTGAGGGCAGGATGGATGAGAGACGAGAGGGGCTGCATGTTATTGAAAGGGGCTTTCTTTCTTGCAGCATCTCTGTGGGCGGAGAGTGTGTGTTTGGGCTTATGTGCACTCATGTCCATGGCTTGTGTGTGTGTCTTCGCTCATGTATGAGAGGAGGAAAGAACTCCCACGCCGAAACGTGTGCGGCCGTTGCCTGCAGCTGCTCGTGTGTGTATGCAGCACACACACACACACACACAGAAACAAGGGGCAAGAGAGGACAGGAGGAGACAGGTGAATTCCAAGTAACTTCTGAGACACAAAATAATGAGGACGAGTCGACATCCAGGAGGGTGTGTGGGACTCTGCCCTTTTGCTACAGGCTGAGGCAGTTTACTCAAGCGGTACCAAAGAGGAACAAGCATTTCCTCCCTGATGGCCGTGAGACTTTACTCCGTCCCCACAACGCAAGCTGGCAGCAGCGTCTTCACCGCTATTGATTTCCTTTCCTCCTCCATTTGGAAAAACATGGCTCACATGCCAGGAGGAGACACTGCGACAAAGTTAGACTCCCTCTCTTCATAACAGCATTATTGAAATGCAAAGGAAGAGAAGGAGGGAGTTTGGGAACGGACCTCATTTAGAAAACAAAACGCCCGCAGCAAAAATCAATGGTAAGCAGCACCATGACACAATATTTTCAACGGGAATAAAACCAGCCAAAATTATGACTTAATGAAAATAGTTTTACAAGCACCGCTGTAGCACACACACACACACACACACCCACACACACACACACATCATCCACCAAGAGTTCAGTGGTTCATGGAAAACTTCACTCGGCAGTGTGTAGCTACTCATGTATAACAATATGAAATCATCCCTGTCCGGCTTCGCCACAGTCTCAGGTATCATGTGTGTTCACTGCATCCTACAAGATGAATGTTTTCAAATTAAGCATTTGTATATATTCATGCTGTCTTGTCGTAAAGAGATATACCTTAGCGATTTGGAACATTTCACGGCTCTGGTGTAACTGACCATTAGCCAACAGTCATTTATATCTTAACAAGCATGATGGTTACGGCAGACTGTTTGTGTGTCAGGGCTGTAAAGAGCCATAGTCCAGCAGAAAGAGTTTGAAATGACGTGTCTTTTTAAATATCTATATAATATGTATGAGCAAAAGTGTAGGAAAGTGATTAAACAGTATATTTATCTGCTCTCATGTAAATTACACAGGTCGAGGTGTCGAGGTAATTAAGGTGACAAACTGACACTTACAGTGACAACAGTCCAACTATTGATTTACAGGTTGGATAAAAAACTAACAAAAACTAACAAAAACTTGACCTAAAAGTCTTTTCTCCAATGATGTTAAAAGTGTAAACAACTGTTCCCCTACCAAAGAGTTCTGTTGGATTTAAATAGTTTTCCATGCTTCTTTTTTTTCCTGCAATACTAAATACTTCAGGGTTTTAGCAGGTTATACATAGTTAAAAGGCTTATATTCACTGTAAGATCAAAATATAGGGTTCTCATTTTAAAACAGCTCGGTTAGAATTGAAATGTTAACAACTTTATGTAGACAAATTTCTTTCAACTTAACTTACTATAAAACCTGTTAATGTTACCCAGTTTCATTTTTTTTCATCTGATCATTGTAGTCTGCATATATAGTAAAGGGCTTAGTAAAAACTTCAGCTGATACAGAAAGCACGATTTTATTTCAGGTGACCGATCTATAACACGTCAGGCACATCAGACACACGAGGCTAATTTACTTTGTGAGTCCACACCTGTGTTTGTCTTGGTCTCTTGGCAGCTGGCTCTGTTGCTGATCAGCTGTCCGTATTAGAGGAGCAGTGAATATGCTTATTAGTGCCAGTCTGTGCGCGTGTGTCCACTTGTGCAGGTATGATGCTGCCGCTCATCAACTAATGAGAGGCACAAAGTGTGTGAGAAGTCTGCACCTGGACACAATTAACTGCCATTCACTTTCAGTGACTCTCCAGGCTGGAAGGAGATCTCTCTCTTTTCTTTCCGCCTCTTTGTTTTGCGCGCTTTCTGTTTCCTCATCAAATTGCTTTTCTTCACTCCTGCGTCATATCTTTGCTGCATCCGCCATCATTAGCACATACGCAAAAAAAATCTTCATTATTTCGCCTTTGAAGGCGTCTGTTTTCATTTTTTTGAAAAAAAAAAAAATTATTGTATATAATAATTATTGTACTCCTGAAGACATTACATTTGCAAAGGACGTCATCATTTCAGGAAGTGATTAACTGGTCCTCAAAGATCCAGGACAGGTGACGTGTCCAGATTTAATTTTAGATAAAGGCTGATTACTTGGGCTTTTAAAAACCTGGGGGACATTATTTCATTCTCCCAAGATAAATTTCATCTGAGGTGCGAGCTCAAAGAAGCAGCCTGTGGCGAGTCTTGACGTCCAGTGTTGGACGTTAACAGTCACACGCCAGACCCGTGGCGAGGGCGAGGTTTTAGCGCGGTGATGTGTGCGTCTCATGTCATGTGAAATAAAAGAAAGGAAGTCACATTTAAGAGCCTGACGAGTCGCCTCAGACGCCTCGTGTCAAAGTCATAAATGAAAGTTTGCAGGTGAGAGGTGGTTAACAAAGATGCAAAAATCCTGTTCAGACACCTAGCTTGGAAAGGCGGAAGAAAGAGAGCGACAGAGAGAGAGATGTTAATTATACAGTAGGCCTTTGGTTGTCAGAGAGAGAAAGAGTGGGGCCTCTCTGCCAGTTGATGTCACTAATCATGGGGTGTGACACAGCATGGCACCCGGCTATCTCTATGTAACACACAGGCACACACACACACACACACACACACACACACACTCAAATACAAACCTGTGCAGTAAGCACGGCCTCGCGCGATGACACATTCTATATTTGTCCCCTCATCATAATAATAATAATAATAACTCTTCCGGGCTGAACAATAATATCAGAAACGACTGTTGCGTGAAATGTTTCTTCCAGGTAATGAAAGCTATTTTTCGTTTGGCCCCTTGTTGCGTGCGGATGCAATTTCCAAAGCTTGACATATGCAATGCCATTGAGAAAATAAACAGTAAGTAAGTAATAGAACAAATTCATTCATCATTAAGCGACGTGCTGAGGATCCGTCTGCTCCGTCTGCATGTCGCGGTCAGTTTGTGTGTGGAGTAATTCTGTTGGACGCCTGGAGGCTACAGGTGTGCTGCCACCTGCCCCCACTACTGCTGCTGTTTCACATTGCATTTTACAGACCACCCCCCCCTAAGTGATGACTTATTTGTCTTAATCATATTATATATTATATTATGTATATATTTGTTTATGGTGAAACACTGAAAGCCAGCACAACATGCTGAGGTATATACAATATGAAGTAGCATTAAACAAAGTATTAAACAGTATTAATATACATTGAACGGTATTAAACATTAAACAGTGTTAAAGAATATGAATAAAAAATTAAATTATATTGAACAGTATTAAACATTAAACAGTACTAAAGAAACAGTACTAAATTAGATTTAAAAATATTCAACAGTTTTAAACAATATTAAACAGTATTAAATAGTGTTAAATGATACCGAACAGGATATTGCCTTATATGGTTGAATATTTGCCTCTATGTGAATGTTGTGATTACACACACTGCTTACTGTCGTGTCTCGTCACGTTTGTTAGCTTCATGTTTAGCTTTGTCATGTTTTAAGTCGAAGTCACTTATTTCTAGTCTTGATCTGCACTTCCTGTTTTATTTTGTACTCACTCTTCCCTCACGTTTCAGACCCTCACTTCCTGCCTTTGTGTGTTTTCCCGCATGTGTGATTGTCAACCCCGCCCCTGATTCGTTTCACCTGTTCCCCCTCACCTCATGTATAAATAGTCTTGGTCTTCCTTTGTCCTGTGGTTTGTCTTGTGATTGTGTGTCACTTTTTTTTTTTGTGTGTGTGTGTGTTCTAGTTTAACCCGTCAGAGAACTCTGATGGCTTCATTTACCACAAACCTGTTGATGAGAGAGCTTCACGGCAAACTGACCCACACGAGTAGAGACAGAGAGTCTAGAGTCTTAGAGGGCAAAGACAAAGATGAGTGAGACAAAAAGAGAAGGCCCCTCCTATCTGAAATGCAGCAGAAAAGAGCCCTGATGAAAAGAGAAGGAAGGAGGTCAGGAGACAAATGTTTGTAGAGCTGAGAAGGACAGACAGTCACTCTAGAGGAGAGAAAGACAGACAGAGAGAGAAAAGTCTGGAGGAGAGAGCGAGTCAGAGTGTCCAGCAGAGAGAGAGAGAGAGAGGGAGAGAAGAGGCAGGAGAGAGCAGATGAGCAAAAGCCCACAGACGCCCAAGTCCTTAAACTGAAGGAAGAGAGGCTTCAGTGGAAAGAACTGACGTAGAGCTGATTGAAAGCGATGCGTGGATGAGCGCTCTGGAGGAAGAGCTGCAGAAGGGACGCAAGGGGAGGGGTGAACTCGGTTGTCTGCCAAGGGTGGAGGACGGAGGCGGCCTTAAGTGCCCGACCTCTGACCTGAGGGCCAAAACCAGAGAGCCGCCCTTTCAAAGAAAGGCACCACCCTAACACCTCCACCTACAAACTCTTTGCTGGAAAAACAGTCTCAATTTCTTTATCCTGTTTATGTAATCCTGATCCTGCAGTGCCCTAAAAATTATACTTTACACATTTTGTGTCATTCTACATTGGCCTGAACCTGGGCTGTTGAACTTAATAAATTCTTCTATCCAAATCCAACGAGCAAACAACAGAAACAAAAATACCCAAATCCAACGAGCGCCCGTCGACTGAGCATGAGATTCTGGGCTGACAAGTTCCAGGACCAGAAAGAGAGGCGGAGGCTCAAAGCAGAGGAGCGTTACGCCAAATCCGACCACTGTACTGAAGGAAATTCCAGAAGCAGAAACAGCATCCTGGAATCCAAATATTGATTTTCTTCATTTACTTTTTGCTTCTTTTTTTTCTCTGTCCTTGTTTTTACTTTGCTGCATTGTCTTTATGACTTATCTACCCTCAGCAAAAAAACATGTTAGTGTGAAAACATGAACTTGTTCTGATCCCCATAAATAACAATTAAGGTAGATTTCAATATATGTAAGTCTGGAGCCTTAAATTAAATGGACAGATATGAGAGTGGTATTCTCTTCTCCTGGGCAAGAACGCAAATAAGTTAATTTTTCCTAAATGTTGAACCGCTGATTTAAACGATATTAACAACAAAATATGGAGGGGGATATTAAAAAAATAATTAATAAAACTGATAAATAAATCTCAAGGTCTGTGAATCAAACCAATTAAAAACAAACAAATAAAATCCTACAAACAGAGCAAAGAAGACTTGTTCCAACTTCTCCCCTCTGGTAGGCGCTGCAGAGCGATGTACGCCAGAACAGCCACTTTTTCCCTCCACAGGCTGTACCCAGGTACGCTGAGAGCCACAGTCAGATCCCTCCTATGTGAACACACACCTGGCCAGTAAAGCCAAGCTGTTTCCACTCATCTGTCAGTGTTGTGTCTGCAGTCGGGTGCACTGCTCTCAAGCGGTGAAATCCATTGAAACAGATCTACAAAAGAAACCTTATCTCTGCCTGATGGTGGCATTCATGGTGCTGAATTATAGGCCAGGCTGGGGCAGAAGTTTGTAGGGGGGAAAAAGCTCAAGATGAGTCAAAAAAGTTTTTTAAAAAATCAAGACAGTGCCTGAGTTAAGTGGTAGAAAGTGCCAAGTCATTTTTTCAAAACATCAAACAGGATTAAGATTAAAGGTGAAAAATCTTGGAAGTTTTGGATTGAGGTATAGTTCAGCTGTCTCTAAACGTTCCGTGAATGTGCCAGTTTTAAATAAAACCACAGTGACTGCCAGTGGTGGTCTCTTGGTCTAAACCACGTACCACAAACCACAGTGCCCCAGATCTGAACCCGGCCAAAGACTTATCTGCATTACTTTATTATGTGTCGGCAACTTCTTTCTCTCTCTTCCTCTGTCGCTCACATATCCCATCCACATCCCTCTATCTGATGAAGAGAAGATGAAAAAAAAAACCATCTGAACTATAATACCGAATGTGCCTCTCTCAGTTTAATTCTTTAGTCACCTGACGGACCTAAGGCAGTTTCCTGCATTAAAAAGATGCAAATGATGTATATACATATAGATGCTAATTAGTTGGAGGGGAACGTATATGACGGCGCTCCTTAATTAAATGTTGTCTGGACTCTCTAATCTGTCTGACCCTGACGAGGCCCATTATGTCCACACAAGTTGGCTCTCCCAAATTGCCTTGCAGCTCGTGTAACGGAGGCTTTTTCTCCCTCTTTTTTTTCTTTTTCCCTCATGCAACGCAGACCGCCTGAGATTATTTTTTGGATCACTGCACTCCTTTCTGACCCAGGCACAGCTTTAGTCTTCTCTGCTTGTAATATCTAAAGTCATACCCCCACCCACCCCTTTGCCCGGAGGCACAGAGTGAGATATATGACTCCTCTGAAAATAAAATGGAACAAATACACATATAGTTTATTCCTTTATTCAGTTACAAAAGCATGATGACTTCCTTCCAGGACACTTTGGTTAGAAAAAAAAGTTTATTTCTCAAAAGTCTGATTCCTAATAGTTGTCTTCTTTTACGTTTTTCTTTTGTTTTTTTTTTTTACCGTAAACCCATATATTGAGCATCGTTTTAATATGAGATCTCAGTAACACCCTTTCCATAGTTTAAAAAAAAAACCTAAATAAAACAAAAAACCCAACAATAATGATGTTTCTGGTGAACAAACTCTAGAGATCAAATTCCAGTAGTAAAATACTTTGAAAAAGGAAAGCGACAAAGAAATATTTAAATGGTGTTAAATTTCAAGCACTTAAAAAACACC
This sequence comes from Amniataba percoides, assembly GCA_037176925.1. Lineage (NCBI taxonomy): Eukaryota > Metazoa > Chordata > Actinopteri > Centrarchiformes > Terapontidae > Amniataba > Amniataba percoides. The sequence goes on along the minus strand of JBAJHX010000053.1, from coordinate 18,319,744 downwards.
AACAGGAAATCCTTTTTCGAAATTGCAACAAAATTAAATGAAATTAACCGAAAAACTGGCTTCCAACAACATTAGCGTATACAGATTATTCAACATCAGTGTGTGTGTGTTTTTATTTTTTACACTCCTCAAAGTGTATAACACTTTGCCGGCACCCCAACTCTCGTTTATAATACAAACATTGAGTGTCTCTTTTTTTTCTTTTTTTTTTTACAAATCTGTTATGGCATATAAAACATCTTTCGAAGGTAAAGCCTCCGCCGAAGAGCGCCGAGCTGCGTCCTAATTAATACAGCATCAGCAAAAAAGAAGACGCATAGATGAGGGAAGAAAGGAAAAGTACTCACGCGGTAGGTAACTAATTCAGGTACACTGCAGCATGATTGGGAGAACAAACATTTTCACTGGGGAAGAAGAAAAGCCTTTTTATATACACAATTGTTGGAGATATGTATGATTTCAGTAAACTCTGACTGCCCATTTTTCTTGCCTGTATGACGATGTAGAGAAAGACAGAGGTCATACATTGGATTTGGTACCGTATATATATATAGGTTTTTTTTTTTTAAAGCAGAAACTCAGAGGAGAAGAAAAATAACACACGACTTAGCGGTGGAAGCAGAGGATGAGTGCTGCCTTTGTACAGGCGCTTGGCCTCTGCTGGGAAATGAGAGGTCAGCTCGAGTGTGCGGTACATAATCTAAAGCCGACCTCTGGCATCCGACAGCAGCGAAAATCCCATTTCGAGCAACAACCTTCCTGTCACCTCCAAGTGAAATCACACCTCCGGACACTGTTGGACTCTATAGATATCACGATGATTAGTGCATTTCAGGACTTGTGCTATGGCGAATAACCATCATTTTCCATTTTGATGCGCCCGCTTTCCCCGCAACCTGCTTCACCCGCTCAGACTTAACTCGATCGTTTTCTATATCTTCTTGAATGGTTTCTGATAATCCAGGGGGCTGAAATCGTCGCACTCCGCAGAGGAATATTTGCGTGGGTGGAGAGAGGTAAAGTGACAGATAGGTGAAGGGAAAAAGATGTGCGCGTTGGAAGAAGGCACATAATGTACCCTTTATTCAGCTTCTGGCTGTGAAGTGTTGCGTTATTGGTCTCTCCCCTGCTTCGACAATTTTCATCAGTAAGACTGTTGAATTTAAAGGCTGGACACATCCAATATCTTTCCTACTGCCAACAAATCCTGTGCAAAGGCCAAAAACCAACAATGCACTGCTCTTACAGAACAAGTAGTGAAAGCTAAAATGCACCGTAACATTATGCCTTTGCTCTTGTCAACTACTTGGAATGAATCATTGCTGCAGCAACGCCCCAATGTGAATTAATCCGCCACTGAAAATAGTCCCTACCATCCCCTCAAAACTTTACATCTTCATTACAGCATGCACAAAAGTTAAAATCCAGAAGAAAACTCAAAAACTTAATTATTTTTTAAGAGCTTAACGCAAAAAATCTCTAATCAGCCTTATCAGGACTGTGTGGGTGTGTCTTTATCAGATTTGACTGACAGCGGCCCACAACATCCCCCGCAACTGTCAGCACATTTTGTGTAAAGTCCTGCTAAATCATCATTGCTTCCCAGAAATAAGTGATAATCACCTTTTTACCCCCAATTACCCACAAAAATAAAGGGAGCACAGACAAATCCTAAAATATTGCCGTCTTTATATGCGAAATAACCAAAAAAGTTTGAAAAGTGTTTAAGCAGGACCTCACTGCTCAGTCTAAGAAGAAAATGTGTTTTGAGGGATGAACCAATGCAGTGTTGTCATGTCCTCTCATTTATTGGGATTTGTTGACAATAAGAAAAATATATAGTCACACCAGCCTTATATTTGTTTCTAAATCACAACATGAGCTCAACTGTGTTGTCCGCCACAGTCAGTCACTCACAGAAATGTAAAATACAGCCACTAACTGACAAAGCGGACCCAGAAATGCAACGTGTATCAGTCATTTTTCTTTTTTTTAGGTGGAATCTCCCTTTAAGCCCTGCATGCCAAAACCCAGCCTGTCTGCCCTTTGTCATGTGTGCCCTCTGCCGCCCAGGGCCTGCCACTCTGATCTCTGCTCCCTTGACATGATCTGAAAGGGTGAACTCTACGGCCAGACACCGGGGTGACAACCGTAACCATGACTTTCGATAAACACGGATGGCGGCGAATCTGTCAGTCACCCCAGGCCTTCCGATCCCGCCTCCTTCCTGAGCTAGCTAGCAACAGCGGGGGTGTGTGTGGGGGGGACTTCTTTTGCCGACTTCTTCTCAATTTGTTGAGAGCGACTGGCTGCGCTGCCCATTTCATTAAAAGTGAATACAGCTGCAGATATATCACAGGAGTGAGTGAATTATGCAGCAACAGCTCTAACAATAGTTTGAGGAATATCTTCTCCAGATGAATCTGATCTGAATTTGTCCCGTCTTTATTCTTCAACACCACGCAAACTGACTCCCCAGTATATCAGTGGATGTGCTATGAATGTCACAACAGTAGAATACAGTGTAAGGTCACTCAGTACTGTACATTATGTGTCAGTGTGTTCTCTCTCTCTTCTATCACGTCTCTCACACAGACCAAAGTGAGCATTTCCGGAACTGCTGTGATGTGATCATTAAATACTCAAACTACCTGTCGGCCAAACAAATGACCCAGTAGCAACACATGTAGAGTGCGTGTGTATATGTTTGTGTGCATGTGTCTGTGTGTGCATTTGTGAGAATGGTCGTATGGCACAAAGACAAGGCATGACGTGTTAAATGAGGTGTAGCAGCAATGCATGTTTGTTGTGGCCTGGTCGACCGCCGGTTCAAACGGCACCGACCCTCAGTCGAGGAGCGATCAAATCAAACTAGTTTTGACAAAGCTCTTCTGCGCATCACATCAGTATAAACCATAGACTATGTCATAAAAATGGCTACACGGAGCACTTTGTCTTTCCAAAATGTCGCGTAAATGTGAGAGTGAAAGAGGGCGGGAAGGTCCCGAAACGAAATCAAACCATCGCAGCAGTCACAAGTGTGTTTGTCCTCCTTCTGCCACGGCTGTGCAAAGACACGTTCCCGTTGGCCTTCAGAAAGCATCTAGGTAGTACAAGGTCAGCAGTGGAGGTGAAGATATTGCACACGCAGACTAACGTCAACAGCTCCATTGAGATGGCACGGCGCAGGCATCACACTGAAGAACAAGGTTCTTATTTTTTTCCCACACAAATGAACACTGTAAAAAATTCAAAAACACGCCCCGTTGACGGCTTCTTTATTGCAGCACATTTCCCTTCTTTTTTCCCCTCCCCCTCGATATCTCTTTTGCAAACATCCATTTATTTAAAAAAAACATCGCGAGTCTCTGTTCGTAGTTTGTGAGGAGCGTTTGGAGAGTGCATTTTGGCAGTAAGTTAAGTCTTGTTCACGTCGGGCGCGTCGACAGCCAGGAGGACAGATGGGTCAAACCGGACAGCCATGATTTTTGAGGTCACTGAGAGTCTCGCGCTCTCCTTCTGCCCCACCCTGCCTTTTCCTCGCCGCCAGCACAGTCACGTGATGATCACATGCCGGAGGCACCCAGTCCCATGCTGGCGGTGTGGCTCATGCAGGGCAGCGTCTGAACAGTCTTGGGGAAATCGTGGGTGAGGATTCGTCCGTTCTCTCCGCCGCTCCCATTGCCACTCATCCGGGTCAGGGTGGAGCAGCGCATGGCGTCGTTGATGGATTGCTGTCGGAAACAAACACGTTACAGTTAGTCCAGGCGCCAGATTCCAACCTCGCACACATGCAGGTATTTATATCCTAATCAGAACAGAGAAAGCTTATGCGACATTTAAAAGTGGCAGCGCACAGAATTATGTACTTGAAAAGGTCTTTTAGCTTTAGAAGAATAAAGATAATAATGTTTTGCAATTTCTCGGGTTTTTATTACATGAATATATGCGCATAAGCAGTTGTTTGTGTCAGTCTCAATGTGGTGCTGCCACGGCAAGAAATCCAGGAGCAGAATGAGCTGTTAGGAGTCATAGGGTGCTGTTTTTCACCCTCTTTATCTGGGCCTGAGTGATATTCGCGGGTGGTAAACCGTGGCGCTGGCCGATGTGCATCAGTGTCCTAATTTGTAGCAGGAGGAGCAGAGCGAAGTGTGGGCAGTAAGAGGGGAGCTGAGGCTTCACTCATTGGTTTAATGGCTCCATTCTCCAGTCTAGCACCATAAAAGCCACTGGGCTCGAAAGTCGACCTAATGATGTGTGATGCACGTGTGTGTGTGTGAGTGTGTGTGTGCCTCTTTGGAGTCCGCCCGCATCCTCCCTATTCTATAGCTGATTAAATTGGGCAAAGCGAGTGCGCGATTCGGAGCAACCGGCGAGCGCTGCACGGGGACTGGAGAATTACACCGGCCTCTAATTGGAACGGCGTTGTTGTTTCTTTCAAGCCAAACAGCATAAAGGCACCGATGGACTAATAGGCAGCTCGCCAATCTCGTCAGCATACTGATCAGGCGCCTCTTCGTGGGCTGATTAAAACGTAAGAGATCCGTGTAGAAGATCACTCCTTGTCTTTGCTTTTTTTTTTTTTTTTTTGCTGTTTACATGAAGAGTGTTTCAGCGAGGGGCTTTGATGTTGGGAGAATGAATTCAAAGGTTGTCGTTTGCAAATTGATCCAGGAGGCAGATGGCTAACAGATACGGGAGCCGTCAGCTGCCGTCGGAGGAGCGACCTCACGAGCCTTTGCTCTCGGGTTTCGGGAAACATACAACAATTTTTGTTAGACTGTTCTACGTCAAAGCAGTGATGGAACACAGGCCTGCCTTATGGTATACATATAAAGGATGTTCACCACAATGGGCCCTGCATTTGCGAGACAGTCAGCAAACAGAGAGGAAGGAACAGGGGAGAGATTTGCTCAGAGCGACAGAGGTAGATAGATGGACCACTGTGATTCAAATTGCCTTTATACCTGTGCTGCGAAGAGAAATTTCTTCATTTGTGAATGTGCGCTATGAGATTACTGTAATGAGTGTAGTAATTGGATTTAACTGAAAGACTGAGAGGGATACTTTGGTAAGCTGAAAAAAAAAAACTAGTGAGCTGGCCACATTTGAAATTAGCCACCATTAAAAGTAACTGATCTAAATGAGATATTGATAGCAACATAAGTCACATTCAATACAGTATGAAGGGTAGAGTGTTATTTTAAGTGCATCTGATGCTCTTTAGACAAAATCAAATGGAAATGGAAACCTTATGTTTTGTCACTACGTTAGCTCCTGTGCTCATAATGTCACGTTCAGACAGTGAACAAACAGGCATAAGGGCAATTTTAGAATCAAGTGATTCAACAACACTGCAGGAGATCAGTGACGTAAAGACGTGAGCGGCAGAGGGAGAGAGAGGAACAGGAGAGCGTTTGCACTGCGGTGGAAGCCGTGAGAGGCCCTACTGTGATATCACGGTTAGATGGGCGAGTAGGGGTGAGGAGGCAGATGTCATCAGCAGCAGCAGCATCATCATCATCATCATCATCATCATCGATCACAGCGTTTCCTACCCCGTGGCTGTGCTCTGCCCTTATATCTTAACAGTGTTGTTGGCGTACAGGCCGTAGCTCTGCAGCTCTGTGTAGGGGGCGCTAGCACCACTGTCTAAGGCTGAGCAGTGAAAGGCCTGAGCGGCTGAGGCGGCAGCGGCTCGCGCGGTGGACACCTTCATTCGGCGCGACTCGGTCCGGGACTTGTAGCAGAACTCCACCAGCGCCACCAGCATGGCCAGGCCCAGGCCGCCAATCAGGATGTAGAAGACTCCCGCCACATTGCTGAGGCTCAGAGCGCTCGTCTTGTCCTGGAGGGTGGAAGGGGGGGGGGGAGGAAGAGGAGGAGGAGGGGGAGTGAGGCAGAGCCGGGCGATGCAGCTTTACGTAGATATGATACAAAAACACTGACACACGTACTCGTAGACAAACATTAGCTTCACAAACAGGAAGTGCAATGACTCAAATGCATTACAGTGAAATCGCATAAATACACACACACTCATGTTGATTCATATATAACAGCACACACACATAACTACACACAAACACACACAGGCACGCTCTCAGACACACCTACAGTGTAAAGATAAGCCTGATTAAAGCCTACTGTGCGCTCATGTATAGAACACGCATAGCAGAAGACAAGAGGACAGGACACATAAATACACACAAAAAAACAAACATTTATAATAAGAACATATTTTAGAGGCCTGTCTGACAAAGTACAATTTTATATAGCAGGAGAAGTTTGGGTCGAGCTCCCTACAGGATGCAAGAAGGGACAAAATACTGCAGTCATGTAAAATGACAGAGCACGGAGTAACACTATGCAAACTGCTACAATGGCTTTATCACTGCTAAGATCATATATCAGAAATATATTAAAGATTTGTAGCACAGTTACACTCCCTCTCTGGCTATAAAACAGGGATTCTAACAAACGTTCGTACATAGTAGGAAATGTTGGAACTGCGACGCTAGGACTAAAATTTAAAGTTTAATTTAAAATTTACTGATAGGTCAAAATATAATTTTACATAAGTACTAGGCCTCCATATGAATGTTCTCTCAACTTCTGTGTAGCAAGCGTACTATAATAATTAGATCATAAATGATTTGTAGTAAAACTAGTGTTCCTATAAACCAGAGCTTCTCACAATAAAAAGGAAGTTGGAAAAGCCATTAATAAAATCTTCTGTGCACATTAATTGCATTGAAATTCTTATAGTGCCTTGTTGAATGTAGACTGTTGGACTCGCGCTCCATCACTGCAGGGAGGAGAGAATATGAGGCGCCTTCATGATGACACTGTCATATAAATAAGACGTATTCTGACTGCGCCCTAATGATGAGCAGTGATCAGACTTTTTAATTTAAAAAAAGGAAGGATGTCTGCACTCAGAAAATTAACTTGCTGATTTATTCAAGCTACATTTTGGTCACAGGCCTTTATCAAGTCTTTTTTAATTTAACAAATCCTCCTCCCGCAGTGCTCCTCTCTGCACCAACAGAAGCGGCATTAATGAAACATTTGTTTTTTTCTTTTTATTCATCCTGTCATTTTCTTCTTCATAACAAAAAAAGTCAAACCTGTTTATTGCCCATACCTATTGCAGACTACTTAGCATATTGAAATGTCAGCCAACTTATTGAGGACTATTAACACTAATTGTGTTTAATTTATATTCTAGTTGTGTACCTTTTAACTTCACCTCGTATTACTTTGCGCTGAAGTGAATTTCCCAGCAGGCATCAACAGTTTTTTAATCTCTTCTCAAATTAAATCCAATGCTCTTAAACTGTAATGTAACTGAAACTAATTCAAAGAGAGCTGGGTTGTGTGTATTGAACTGGCTTTGTGAGACAGGCCCCGTATATTGAAAACAGATACAGACCCAGACTTTTGTTTGTGCAATTTTAAACATTTTGCAACTAACTTCTGCATTAACCACTCTGGTCAAAGTACACGTAATTATTTTCTGAGAACCATATTTTGTGAGGGAAGAGGTGCAGGTAAAGTGCATAAACCCCACAACACATGCATTCATGCAGCAACGGTGCAAACAAGTCCTCAGTATGACATCGCTCCATATTATGGGTCATTATTCTCTGTCACGACGACACCCACTTACATTTAGGCCTATTTATAGTGTCTAATGAAACGAAGTCATTAAGACCTAAATCAGTCCACCTAAAAGGCTCTCGTGGAACAATGGGGTCTAACGAGGATGTTCTTTCATACCGTTTGGGGAATATGTTGAGGAGGTTAATTCCACATGCAGAGCTGTAGCTGTGTTAGGATGCTTTACACTTCATTATACTTGCATTTAAGCTCACATTTAGTTGTGCAGTGTATCAGCCCCGGTGACATTCAGTCTTTTATCTTTTGGATTTACTCTAATAAATCATTTTGCATTTGAATAAATGCTGTCTGTATTTATCTAGATATACCCTGTTATTTAGTATAATTATGTAATGTGAATGTGTTTTTCTGTCTAACAGGCCTTGTGTGTCAAACACTGTGCTTTGGAGGACTGAGAGTTCAACTTCAAAGACCCTTTCCTTCTCTCTGACTGTGTTTATGTTTGCATCCCTGGAGCCATATTCACAAAGCTTTCTAGAGTTTGGCCCTACTGGCCAAATCCTTAGAAATGTTTTAGAATAAATCTGTTTGTGTGTGTCGAAACTTTCTACTTAAAAATGCAATTAAAACCAACCAAAGGAAAAAAACGACTAATGAAGTTCTTTAGCCCTTCACGCAGCTCATAACTGTTTAGATCAGCAAGTCTGACTTATTCTACAGAGCTTAGAAGTTTTTTTTAAGAAAGAATTGCTCCAAACAGGAAGCAGTGCATGTTCAGCACCTGGCACTAGCTTCAGAATTAGGAAAGAGATGGGAGTAGTATCAATCTGCTAATATAGCTTAAGACAGTTAATAAGTGTATTCCCCAAGCTATCAGATTATTCTTATAGAGTTATGTTCCCACTCTATAAATATTTACTGTGAGGGGGTACAACATGTCACCAATTGGCACCAAAATACAGATTTATGCGACTGTACTGCAAAGATGTTGACTGACTAATAAAGTACTGTACCAAATCTCTCCTAAAAAGGAAAGAAAAGATTTCAAGCTAAATTAAGAGGTCTCAAGAAAGAGTATATATCATGTGCCATGAACACTGCTCCCATCATGGCGCACTGTTTAACACTCCTACACAAGAGTATCAAAACATGAAGAAAGAAAGGAGGTTCTTGACACTTACACTTACAGAGGTACCTGAGCTAAAGAGCGAAGGCTTTTCTTTTCAGGGGGAACTGCTTCTTGAGACAGTGAATAACAAAAAGTGCAAATTGCATGCAGGCACAGAAGTGGGTGTGACTTGGGGTCGATTTAACGGATTGATGGGGCTTGCATCCATACATGCACACTCTACGGCGAGAGAGTCGAGGCAGGACTATCGTTAAGGCCAAAATGCAAAGGTGGAGGCTCGACGTGTTCCAAGAGTTCAGCAACGGCCTAATGTCTTCATGTGTCTCCATCACGACCTTCTGTGTGTCTTTTTCTTACTCTTTCTCCTTGGGAAGGAGTTGGTTTCTAACAAATTGCTCTCTGAGTGATTCATATTTAATCTGCAGTACAAACTCAAGGTTATCATCCCACTCAATCTGTGTGTAGGCGTCTGTGTGTGTGTGTTTGGAGGGTTTGGACAATCTGTTTCAAGAGGATTTATCCCACCTAGATGGTAACTCTAGTCTCAGTAAGTATAACAAACCATCCTAACAGTCCTGACTAATCCACCACACAATATTTATGTACACGCTAATGAACATTAATGCTCTGACAACACAAGCTCATCAGTGGGAACAAATAAACACCAGAGTACCACCAGAGTACTGGCCCGAATATAAGAACACGTTACTTCTGGAAACTTCAACGAGAGAGGTTTATCATTTTACAGGAGAGGGCATCTGCACTCACAATGGCAGATGTTTTCTTTGAATACTGAAATGACCCGTGCCACAGAACGGTTACTTTAAGAGTAAGCTTGTGTTTGTGGCGCTGGGCGAGTCGTTTTCAAACGATCCCTCTGTATGCGTCGGCTAGCACCTGTCTGTGCCCGAGATTTTCCAGTAAGCTGCATTTTATCCTAACGCTGGGTGACATTTGCGAGATGGAAAAAAAACACATTCATCTTTTTTACCAAGCCAGGTTCAATTAATGAGCAATACACCACAATTGTATTTTGAATGAGTTTCGCTGCTTACAGTTATCACCAGCAGGTTGTAGAAAAGTCTCCAAACCTAAGATGGATATTAGTGTGTATCTAATATTACTTAATTGTCCTTCTCTAGTTGTACTAGTGTTAAACTATGCTTTATTTTAAAATGTGATTCATTTGCTGTTTAGTGCTTCTTTATTTAAATGTACATTTATTAAATATGTTAAACTTCTCATGTTTAGAAGCCTTCATCCAAAAATGAGTGTTGTGTTGTTCGTCTTATGTTCGGGCCAATACGGTGGTACTGCTCAAGCCACACGGGGAGTATTGCTCAGTGTGAGAGAGGCTGGGGGCTGGACTTGGGGCTGGTCTAGGATCAGGGCAGGGTTGTGCTGGGAGGTGCTGTGAGGTGACAGGTTCGGGTTTCGTAGACTAACCTTTCTTCCGGAGTCCTTGCTGCCACACTCCCCTTTATCGTACCACCATTTGTTTTTCAGTTTGTCTAAGACGGCTTGCTCATTGAGTTTCAACACCGCTAGGTTTACTGGGATTCTTCCAACCATAAGGAAATAACATAAATAACATATTATAGCATGTTATTTTATGTTATTAATTCAGAAACACAGAGCAGCAAATACATACACACGTTAATGCTTGAGCTTGCTTACAAGTCAAAAAATGAAATGAAATAAAAAACTTAACACGCGCACTACACACACACGCACGCACGCACGCACATATATAAATATAGCATAAGCATCATTAGAAACATCAGAGTCAAAGTGATATGCATTAATACTCCATCTAGCTTGATTGGCTTGCTCCCTAAAGCAGTAGATGTGTATTACTATATCACTTTGGGTAACCGGCACACTGTTTACCCTCACTTCGGCAACACGTCTCAATAGTATCTTCTTCCAGATTTAAATGTGTAAATAACCAAAGTTAACAACTAAAATCGAGTGAATTCCAAATTCAATAAAAATGGATGCATGTGATCTTTAATTATCATTGAGCACGAAGGACCCAGCTGGTTTAATTACCGCACATTGATCAATTTTAAATCATCGCTGTCCCTGCTGTTCAAGCAGGGGAGATGATACAAAATTTTCCCCTCTGTAGGTTTCAAATTCAGCCACTGCAGGCCAAATAATCAGCCCCCCCTCCTCCGGCGGTAGTTTTCCTTTGCTCTTCGCCACACCACAGAGAGATTAAGTGTTGCTAGAGTGGTAGTGCAGCGTTGGCCTGCCGGTTACCCCCCCCCCCCCCACACACACACACCCCCCCACCACTTCCAGTGGTGGTGGGTTACCCGCAGGGTTTATCAAACTGGCTCTGACCTTGGAGTCCCCGCCCCCGCTGCCGCACTCTCCCTTGTCGTACCACCACTTGTTTTTCAATTTGTCCAAGAGGCCCTGCTCGTTCAGTTTTAACACTGCCAGGTTTACTGGGTTTCTTGAAAATAATGTAAAACGATAGCCATTAGGAGACACTCTATGGGACAGATATAAAGAGATTGCTCGCACGGTGGTGGTGATTATGAAACACTGACTTAACGGTTAGAAAACTCCTGCGTATAGCTACTGATATGAAGCAGGAGTGCTGGCTTTAGATGCACATGTTAGTTGTATATCTGCAATGGGCTGAAATGCTGCGTGCCCATACAGTAGCAGAGTCAGGTTTTACCAAGCAGGGGCCTCAGAAGGAGGCAGAGCAGACACTATAAATGGAGATGCCTTGGATGCGGAAGTCTGTCTACAGATGGTAATTTCCTTTCAGTGGCACCAGCATAGAGATTGCTATGGTAACTAACCTATCAATATTCAACCCATAACGGCATCCTGGTGAATAGTAGCCTGTGCTGATTAATATAAAACTATGTGCAGAGAGACATGCACATGGAGACTTTCTCGGTTTTACTTTCACATTAAGTTCATTTCTTAAAAAAAGCTGAAAGGAAACTGTGCCACCAAGTAAAGAAAGAGATCTGAACTTTAATCTCAATGAACCACCTCATCCAAAGCATCGCCCCGAGGCTTGCTCTCCCTCTCTCCGCTGAGTATGGGTGTGTATTTCCTATAGCTGACTGGCTGCGCACAAAGACTCTCTCCATCCACAAATCGCAGGAAGGCAGAATCTGCAATCAGAATTTTTGCATGAATGCGGTAAAGATTACAGCCTTTGCCGGATTGTCTCTTTCCTCGAATCAGTGTCGATTCTCTAGTGCAGCAACAACTTAGCCTGGTGACACTCTGCCTTCCTTGCCAGCAGATGCAGAGGAATCTTTATGGCGCAGCCTTTAGTGCACGACACAGCTGTAGGGAACACAGGTATCCTCAGAGCTGGTAAAACCTCTGAATTCTTTCTCAGTCCAGTGGACTCAGACAGAAAGAAATCAAAAGTGTGTGGACATGGATGTCTGCAGTCCTGCGGGTCGTTGGTTAGTTTGGTCAGTTGGTTCGAGGTGAGCGGATGTCAGGGAGGCTACTGAACTGTATGTTAGGTGTGATGGGGTAAATAGTTAGGCAGGCATGGGGGTGGCTGGACATCATAAATGTAAGAAATGACGGAAGGAGCACAGGATATATACAGAGCATTTCACAGACTGATCACAACGTGTAGTTTGAAGACAGGCAGTCAGGACATCCTGCAAAATGAAGAGTTTTGTTAAATTAGTATGTTCTTTTTTCAAAGTGCTACTTTCAATCAGGCCTGCAGTGCAAAATGAATATCCTGTATTTTCATATATCCAGTAGGGAGTTTTAGAATTGTACTGTGCATGTTACATCTCTTAGAAAAGGTGAAAGTGATGATGTGTCTCACAGGTCTGCAGCTGACAGTGGCCCTGTGAGGCTTCAGGCAGAGTGGTGCTTTGAGCTAAACGCTAACATTGGCATGCTCACAGTGAATGAATGCTAACATGCTGTAGTTTAGCAGGTATAATGTTTACCATGATCAGAAACACAAAGCACAGCTGTGGCCGGTGATCAAAGATTTTTTTTTTAGATATTTCAATCCTGACTAATGTGGTGTGGAGCGACTAACATTGTCATTCTTGCAACACGGCTAAAGAATGTGCTTTTAATGATAAGGACACAATTAACTATTTATGGCTAAGAAGTTATGATTTACACTTACAGTTAACTTACATAAAAATTGTTTAAAATAAGTTTCATATAGTTAGGAAACATTTTTTTTAACATTTAAAAATAACAAAGCACGTCTGTACTGAGTTTAGGTACTGAATTTGGTATGAAAAGAGAAAAAGTCACATCGATGCCTTGCCAATATTAAGTGCTCTGTGCAAACTGATGCATTGACAATGCACTGCAGGCGTGACTGAACTCAACTCTTTGACCTCTGGCCCTTCACTTATGTCTGATTCCAGGTCAGTTTCTATTCAAGCCATAATCTTTCATATAATCATTGACAATCCATTGAATCATTCAAAATGTCCATTCTTTAAAATGACATTTCCATAGATTAATGTTTGTTATCTACTAACGAAAGTCAGCATCAGACATCTGCAAGTGGCCCGACTGGCAACCTGAGAATAACATACATTACTGTGCTATTAATTAATACAAAGAGAGAGCGAGAGAAAGAATGGGGCCATCCTCAGCAGTTCAACCTTGAATCCCATTACTACGCTGGAGGTTTGGACCAATCTGACTGTAAGACTTCGGTGCAGATTAATTTCACCGCTCGTCTTGTCGCTAATACAGCACTTACTTGCTGTATGAAATGTAATTTGTTTGAAATTTCAATGGTGCTTCTCAGTAAGACATATCCAACGTTTCTAGTCGGCGTGTTCTGACCTTTGGCTGACGACCAAGGTGGAACCTTGAATGAATCCTCAGCGAGTTTGAATGAAATCTCCCCATATGGCTCCTTTCATTAAAATGAATGAGGCCTATTAGGGATAGATTAAAAGCTTCAGATGCCACCAGTTCCTGCGCTCTCTCTGTAGTTGCAAAAGCAATATGGATGGGAAGTCGGTTAAGGTGTTAATGTAATGTGAAAAGACAGCTGCTGCTCTTGGACATCGATGGCAGAAAAGTACACCCAGTATGAATTATCATTCATTAGGTCAATTATCACATTGAATGTGGCAAATATAAATTCAACTCTAGTGACTTCACATTCAAGGTGTGAGCCCCAGCGTAAGTGGAAAAGTAGCCATATGGGATGTGGTCCTTTTTAAGCTGTAATCCTGCTTCAAGGGCCCAGTTGGTTCGTGAGAGGCACATTTACATTTTTTGTGAGTGTTTCTGTGTGTTTGAGGGGATGCTTAAGTTTCAAGGCGGACCGCATGAGACCAGCAACTACAAATGCTCACGAGGAAGGTTCAGAATGTAATTAGAGGGTAGCAGGAAGATAAGTGTTGCTTAAAGAGGATGGGGAATCTCATAGACCTACTTTACACTTCTGCTGGTGCTCAAACAAAGATGGCCTTCACTGATGGAAATGGACATGACCCAAAAAAAAGTCTTTGTGTGCAAAATCTGAACAAAATAAATGGAAAGTTTAATGAAGTGCTATAAAAATAATGCCATGCCTTGTATATCTGATTAGAATGCATTCAAAATATGAAAGTTAATACAGATACTGACATGTTGTTATTATGATATAAAGATGCACAAATAAATCAAAAACGGATGAAATGTCACAAAAAAAGGAGAAATTAATCAATGCAAGTGCATGTATGTGTTCATTCATGAGAAAATGCGGCAAGAACTGAGTGTGATGGACAAATCAACAGGTGACAGATGATGGTAATGAACAAGCTCCAATAAAAGCACTCGGAGGCTTTTATCCAGCCATGACGCGGAGGCAGGGGCTTACCTGAGAGGAGAGCCCTTGGGAGTGGCGATGCCATAACCTTTGGAGTCCAGGTTTCCCCCCACCTTCATAGTATCGCAGGGTTTCCTCTGCTCTATGTACTCATTCATAGTGGACTCCAGCAGGTAGGCATACTTGCCCTTGGACTTCCTGACTCTCATTACGCCCTCGTCTGTGGTCTTGACAAACACAGACGGGTCAGCTGCCTTCATGTAGGACCACATCTTCTCAAACACAGCGATCTTAGACCTCTGACAGCCAGAATTGTTAATGAGAGAAGACAGAGAGACAGTGTCAGTTTGAATACTTTATCATCTATCTTTATGTTGCATTTGGAGTTAGCGTGTTTAAAATGTTCATCAAATAAAATAGTTTTAATACAAATTATGGTTGTATTTTTCATCAGTAGTCATGTAATGTATTTA
Source organism: Amniataba percoides (assembly GCA_037176925.1). Classification (NCBI taxonomy): domain Eukaryota; kingdom Metazoa; phylum Chordata; class Actinopteri; order Centrarchiformes; family Terapontidae; genus Amniataba; species Amniataba percoides. Next base: position 18,304,716 of record JBAJHX010000053.1, on the reverse strand, counting down.
CATTCTGTAATTACCTCTCTATATATTCATTTTAACTTTCTGTGGTGGAGTAGACCACACTGAGGCTGGATTTAAAGAAATAGTGATTCATGGGAAATAATGTATGTATGTAATCCAGCATTGCCGTTTACTCTCCTAACACTGCAGCAAAGCTGGATTATGATACTCCTAATAAGAACCCAACATCTGCTCCTGCTGCTGCTTCACATTAAAATTCTTCAGCTGGTGAAACGCAGGCTTGATTTTGCTGTGAAGTCGTGGCAGCAAACACAAAGCGTTTGTAGTTTGACTCTCGGTCTCTCACCCTGAAGAACTCTTTGGTGGAGCCAGCATCCAGTGTGCCATAGGCGATTTCAGTCTGCTTGGCCAAATCCTCAGCACTCTCTATAGGAGACACCATCCTCTCCACTGTCAGGAAGGCAGCCAAGTTGGCAGTATAGGATGAGATGATGATGAGGGTGAAGAACCACCAGACGCCTCCGACAATGCGGCCAGACAGAGAGCTAAAAACAGAAGGACAGGAGCTTTGGTTATAACATACATATGGATATAAAAGGCACATGTTTATATGTTCATCGTTGATTCACAAATGTAGATCCCCCATTTTTCCAAACAAAATCAATTGTTAATTTAGCGACTTGGAAAAAAAGTGGCACCCTTCATCTTCTTCCTGGCCAATTTTGCATACAATCAAGAACAGCAATCTAAAAACCTTGTGATGTTCACACCATCCAAATGACCTACATTGCATCACACTCCCTCTGCTCTCACACACTCTTCGCTCCACCATGGCTTGGAGAGCTAAGCCCAATGTGCTAAGGAAAGATAACCAGTTCCACAAAGGCCCACTCAGCTTCCCGCCTGCCAAATTAATCTCACTTTAAGAAAGTTGCCAATATGTTTCATGGAACCACGCACATTAATTGTTGGGGATTAATAGGCAGACGAGAACACTTAGCCACTGCTCTAATTGCACTTAAAAAAAAAAAAGAAAACAACTGGATGATTTGTGAGCAAAATCCCTTGAGTCAAATCCCTGTCTCTCCTCTCTCTCTCTCTCTCTCTCACTCTCTCTGTCTCTTCACCTCAAGAGAAGCCAGCTTGAACAGCAACAGCAGAAATCATGTTGCGTTACATATCGGGTCCCCGACAAGCGCGGAGGCACAGAGCGGCGGAGCTTACGCAATGAAAATGACACAAATCTGAAACAAAAAAGGCTTTCATGATTCACCTTTGTGCCGTCAAGCCAAATGGAGCGTGAACATGAAGGCGAGATTAAGTATGAAAAAAAAAAAAAAGAGGGGGAAACATAATCATTTAAGATGCTTTTCAGATGACGGGTGGATGATGAAAGAGCAGCCGGGGAGCGAGTGGAGAGCAAACACAGAATGGATGCCGAGCCTTTGAAAATCAGTTGGGAGAAAGCAGAGCTGTCTGCAGGGTGTGTGTGTATGTGTGTGTGTTTTGACTTGTTCACTGATCACTGTTCAAAAGGGTGTGGGTAAGGTTAAGCTTTTTCTGCGCAGCGAGAAAAGCAACATGCTTTTCTAAATACCTCGGTGCGCATTGAGCATCGAGGCAAACAATTCGCCAGCAAGTGGTTGATTCTCCTGCGTCAGAACTCTCCATTTTAAATTCTGCACACTTGTCAGTCATTTGCAACGCCTGCGCAGCGTCCCGGTCCCCAGACCGTAAGTAAGATCCATACAGGATAAAGAGCGCTGCTCTCACCTCCCAGCATCCAAACAAATGAGCTGCATTAACTGGAAGGAAAACCCTGACATTTTAAAATAGTAAACATGAATACTCAGAGTGATCAAATAGATAATAATACCTCAGAAATCTCAGGGTCAAACGTTGAACCAGGTAGGTACATGTCATCTAATGTGGAACAGAAATGTCATTTGGCCCACTAAAATGTGCCTTGGTTTAATATAATTATGAAAAGAAGTCATTAGTATAGGTTAAGAAGACAAGTCAGTAGTGTTTAAAACTGTGAAAAGCGAGAGCAGATTCAATTTATATTTTCATTGCTGATAAATCTGCTTATTATGATTTCAATAAATCGGTTAATCATCCACAGAGAATCAGAAAAAATCAAAATGATTAATTCCACGTCCAAGGTGATATGAAGATTGCTTTTTGTGCCCCACCGTGTCCACATCCTTTTAGATTTCCAGCATACTTTGTAGTTAACAGCAGCACATGCTCACGTGTGAGCTGCAGCAATCTGCTATAAATACACAAACAACATGGGAAAAAAAAACAAACCAAAATTCATCTAGCCTGACACAATATCGCGGCGTCACACTGAGAGATGCTAATTGAGACCTTTTGGCTTCAGTGCAACTTATCAACTCTGATTGCTCCTTGTCTCTTCGGAAGCAGACGAAATGTGAGTTTTACCTGAAGGAGCTTTGAGGACCCGAACACTGTAAACAAAAAGAGTCGTCAACGTGCTGAATCTTTCAAAACCTTTCCGAGTTTGTGATCACTTGTCTGCGAGATTTTCTGCCTAAGTTATTGTTAGCTCTGCAATAACTATAATAATAATACACGACTGTTTAGACTGCTTTGTAATGCCTTCCCAGTCCTCTTGTTAGAGTTCTGTGAAAAGAGGATCAACTCCACAAACAAAGACCCACCCTGAGATTCGAGAGGGTGTGGGGGAGAGAAAGTGGGTTATGTTAGGTTGAAACAGCGATACAAGTGGGAGTGTGAGAAAGAGAGAGAGGAAGAGAGTGAGAAATGGCAGTGATGAAAAGTAAACTGGATGGTACCACCAGAGGCTGACAAACTCCTTAGCTTTTTCTGCTGCTGGCCCCCAGAGATGGCAGTAAACAGCTGTCTAATCCTTCTCCTTCAATCGCCCTTTTTTCTTGCCCTCTCTCTCTTTCTCTCTCCCTCCTCCGCCTTTCCTTTCTTTTTCCTCTCCCCTCCGTCCACCCTGCGTCTCCGCTGTGCTCCCTGCCTGTCTCCCCGTGTGCTGGAGGGGCTGACGGGGGCTTGTTCTGGGCCAAGACAACAATGGCCTACACCTTGGCGCCGACACTGACGCATTCCAGTATGAATACCCACACACACACACACAAACATAACACCCACACATGGGCACAATCACGTACACTTTTCCATCCCGGGGACGATGTGCGAATGTGTGCGAGTGCGTGTTTGTCTGTGCGGACCCGGAGAACAACCGGATCACCGGTTGTTGTGCGACTGGGATGAGGAGAAAGAAAGAGGCCGTGTGTGTGTGTGTGTGTGTGTGTGTGTTAGAGAGATGTTTGTGGGGGTGTGTGTTGGTTCTCCTGCAGCAAAGTCCTCCTCCCTTGTTGAGCAGAGCGACTGGCAAACACAGACCTGTTTGTCTCTGTTTGTTTCCTTTTGAACTCGCCTCCTTTGAGCTTCTTCCCTCTCCTCATACATTATTGCACAGCAGCCAACCTCGGTACCTCGGTAAAACATTAACTAAGCTGTCTTATTACAGTAAGGGAAATCTTCCAAGTAGCACTGTAATTTCATAGTCTTGTTAAAGCAATGATTAATCAATTATTCACACCACCTCTTTTATTGCATTACCAAGAAAAGGAATGGTAATGGGAGCAGCAAAAAGCTCTAGCTCAACAACAGTGACATATGCAGGATACAACTGTTTACCTGTAGACGTTCATCAGAGCTGAAATGATCTAATAATTCAATTGATTGATGAAGTCATTAAACAAGTAACTATACCACAGAATTCACAGATAAGCTTCTACAGCTCAACAATCTGTCATCATCATAATAAAATGTAACGACTCACTCTAAGATGATCTAATAGATTTTACAGAACATGCATTGTGTTATTAATCAGAAATGGTTGCAAAATGTACTATAAAAATATAGTACAATTGTAATATATTTTATAACAGAGTTGATATTCTCAAGTTTGAATCTGATGCCAAATCCAGTCATCAAATTACACTTTCAAACCCCTCACTGAATCCATTAAGTTTGAGCTGTTAACAATTTTAGTTCAAACAACTTACAAACAGCTAAATATTTAAGATTTGAAACTGCAGGGAGTGACGACCAAAGAAATGTCTATTGTATATGGAAAAGAGAGAGATCAAGAACTTGAACCTGCATTTATTGATTTTTTTCACTTGGGGGCAGTGCAACAAGCACCGCTGAGATATCATCGTGTCACAACATCGTTATATTGTTAGCAAGTGCTGGGGGACAACTGCTCATTTGCACATCCAGCAAATATGAATCAGAGCACCCACCATGAATGCTAATTTTACTCCCCTTCTGGCCCTGTTTTTAATAATACGATACATTTTACTTATAGAGCTCTTTTCACTGGCTTGCTCCAAGACACTGTACAGTTAAAATGATCAAGACGGCAACCCATTGAAACACTACCCACTTAAACAAAAGCTAAAAAAAAAAATTAATAAATAAGAGCACAGAGCACTCGTCGAATCCTAAAAGCAGTACAGAAAAAAAAATCTGAGGAGTGATTTGAGCTTAGGCAAACTGGTGCAGTGTTGGGCGTGTTTGGGAGAGCTGCAGAAAGAAGGAACAGCTACAGAGAAGGCTCTGTCACCTCAGGTCATGCTTGATCATAAAGGCGAGGGGCTGGCATCGGAGGAGTGGAGGATGTGGGAAAGAGTGTGGTGGTGGAGCAGGTCAGAGATGTCGGAGAGGGCCTGGTTATGGAGGGCTTTGTGAGTGAGGAGAAGGACTTGGATCTGTTGAGGGACATGGAGTCAGTGGAGCTTCTTCAGGAGAGGGGATGAGCGGCTGTTATGCTGTTTATTTAGGATGATGTGCGATAAAGTCATCAATTCTTGATGCGATGAAGGATCAAGGATAGGGAGGGAGAGTGATGGGGGAAACGGGCTATGTTTTTTTTTTTTTTTTTTTAGTTGGCACAAGGCAGTTCTGGTGGTTTGATTAATGTGGTGTTAAAAGGAGAGCTTGCTGTCGAAAATGACTCGAAGTTTGCTGATGTGAGGGGAGCGAGGTAGAGTGGAGTTATCGATGGTGAGGCGGTAGCTGTGAGAAGTTTTTGTGGGGGATTTGGGACCAATGATGAGCGTAATTCATCAGTTCAGTTTGAGGGAGCTGGCTTGCATCCATGTTTTAATTTCAGTGAGACAGTTGGTGGATTTAAGCTCAGATGGCTTGAGTGAAGATGCAGAGCTGAATGTCACTGGTGTAACAGTGGACGCAGAGACCATGTCGACGCATGATGTTTCCATGGGGGAGCACATGTGGGATGAACAAGAGAGGACCAAGCACTGAACCCTGGGGGATTCCTTGGGAGTGGTGAAGGTGGTGCAGCTGTTGATGCTGTTGTCTGTTTGTGAGATATGATGTTAGCCATGAGAGGGCAGTGTCAGTGACACTGAGGGAAGATTCGAGACAGGTGAAAATACTCAGGTTTATGGTATCAAATGCTGCAGTGAGGTTGAGAAGGACGAGATTCCCGAGGTGATCAGTGTGAGGTTGTTGGTGACTTTGCGGAGGGCTGTTTCTCTGCTGAGTTACAAGCAGAAACCAGAATGAAAGGGTATGAAGAGGTTAATGGCTTTGAGTTGGGAGGAAGTATTCTGATGGGCTGATTATTGCTCATGATTTCAGGGTTGAGTCCAGCTTTTTGAGGGTGGGGGAAAAGCTGCCAGCTTGAGCGTGTGGAGGACTGAACCAGAGCTGAAGGAGGAGTTAATGATTTCTCGATGAGTTAGGAGATAGCTGGGAGTCGGTCCTTAACAAGATTGGATGGGATGCGATCCAGAGCACAGGTGGAGCCAACCCCGAAGTCAGACAGCTCCAGCGGAGACACAGGGGAGAGCTGACGCAGGGGTTGAGTGTGAAAGGTGGGGGAGATACATGGGGGGGGGGGCGTCTCCACAGATGAAAAGCATCTACTCTTTGAGCTGCTAAATGCTCCCCCATGTTCACCAGCTAATCGCCGACTTTGTCTGTTGGCCATTTGATGCTGGACAGGAGGTCTACACTTGATTTATCACAGTTGGTTGTTGAAAATTTGCTTTACCCCTGTCCACTGACAAGTATGAGTGATCGAAACGAGTGAAAGGAAACAGCCACTGCTGCATCTGAAAATGGTGTGGTTGATGGGAGTGTGGTACTTAACAGAAACAATGAGCTGACAGATGTTGAAATGCTCTGTGGAACGGAGAGAAACTGGAAATGTCAGGTGACTTTTCATCTGTCCCAATGTATGAGCACTTTCGTATGCATCTGTTGTTAATAGAAAAATATTTATGAGCTTTCATGAATCCATGTATTTGCGCCAACTTAGAATGGCAATCTAAGCTCAGCTGAAATAGTGTATGAAGTGAGTATGAAGTACAGTATATATAACCGATATAAGTGTGTGCAGCACAGAGAAATAAACTGCTCCAAGTGTGTGGTTAGCGGTTAGTGCTGAAGGACAGCAAAACAAATTGGACCATCTCTTTCTCTCTCATCTGTCAGATCCAGATCTTCATCCTTTGCTATATGATCTCCACCCACCGCTCCCTGAGAATCTGCTGTAGCACTAAACTCTCATTAGAATTCCCCTGGTTGGCCTCCTCTATTCGATATGGTAATTAGCAATGACTAATGACTTTAGCAAGTGTAAAAAATGAGCCAGTAATGGCCACATTACAATGGATTAGGAATTACAGAGGTTTAAATGAGAAAGAAAATGGTCTCTAATTATGGTGTGATTCTAAGACAAATCAGGGATGGAAAAGGAGTTTTCTGCTACACTGCTTTTTTTTGCTTCTTAAAAATGAGCGAGACAGCTGTATGTTCCTAATGACTGGGCACAGCCACTCCCGATGTGTCTGGACAGACAAGACTTGTTTTGTGCAAGTCAATAGAAAAGACTAAAGCAGAGCGACAGAGGCTGGCAAAGTGGAGCCTACGAGCAAAAAGACACTGATACAAGCGATAAAACTTGTGAATACTGCAGGCGGAGAGGTATATACACACATATACGCTCAGTGTAATGACAGAGTCTTAAGTGTTGAGTAAGTGAGTATGTGCTGACTAATTGGGCACTGCTGTGAGTTGCCGGAAATGTCCTTAGCAACCACAGCTCGCTGGATGTGAAAATGATGACAGAGCAACGAAGAAAACAACATAACACCAGAACATTATTTATATCAGGACCTCATCAAAGAGCATCCACTAATCAACACCATAAAGACCAAAGAAGATAACGTCAGCCCTCACACAGAGACCTGGAAGTTCAGCCTGATACATTTCTCTGAAGTCTTGATAAATATCTCTGCCCTGTATTACTGAGTACATCATTTTCCAAAAAAAAAAAAATAATGACAACCAAGCCATGGGTGACTCCATTAGTTATATCTGGAATGATATACCATACACAGCTCTACAGTTGAGTTTCTCAGTTGTGCGCACACGGTGTCTGTGGTATCTCAAACAGTGCCTAAAGCTCCAGACAACAATCTGTGATAATTGAGGCGGACCGTGTGAATGATTTACTTGATGCATTTTTCATTCAGTGCAGAGTAAGAGTGTTGGGCTGCTGCTTCGTCATGTTTCATCGTTTATTCTGCACTCATTTGTACCAACAAAACCTTAATTACCGCACTCGTATTTTGCCCATGCATCTTGGCTGTATTCTGCTGGTGTAACAGCCCTTTCAATTTGCTGACTTTTATCACAGGGCCTTTGTTAATTAGCGTTTGCTCAACTATGCCTTAGCTTGTAAATGTTACGAGTTGATAAAAGTTTTATTAAGCTCTTGATTCCCCACAGCCTCCTCAGCAGAAAAACAGCCTGTTAAAAAACACGCATGATAATGTGGGCTCGTCAGGATAATTAACCAGAATAAAGTATTTATAAACGCGATTACCTTTTTATGTAATTCTGCCTCCATGTAGGTCACTGTGGTTCCTGGAACCACATGCAAAAGGGCAGATTTGGTCCTCTGCTGTGGCTTCAAAATTGAAGTTCGAAGCAGACGCGGCAAATTGGTTTGGTGTGCAACACAATGCTTTTAGTGCACACCTGGCCACAGAAAACAACAGACACTTTTTGAAAACGCACTTATCTGAAGCTTGTAGCTTCCCACCACTTGGTTGTGGCTCTCTCTGTCTCGATATTTCTAAATGAGGCTCTGGGGGATGAGAATGTTTTTTGCTTGCCTCTGATTTTGTTTGCTTGGCTGCTTGTGGTTTTGTTGTGATGGGCTCACGATTGTTAGATTGTATACTTTCAGAGGGCTTTCATCTTCAAGGCAAAAATAACATGCAAGCTTTAAGCAGGGAACAAAAAAATAATGATTTATTAAAACGTCTCTCTCTCTCCCCCTCTTTCTTCCTCTAAAGGTCAGTATTACCATGTCATTGAGTTGAAAAGAGAACATTATGATAATGTTGTTACCAGCCTGCAGCAACCGCACCAAAAGCTGGTAATTACACTTGTTCAAGTAGGCTATGGAAAATTGGACAAAAAAGCATTATGATTCAAAACGCTATGAAATTGTTTAATGCACGTTTGTTTCATTAAGCGGTGGCTGAGTTAAGTGGCTGTTCTGCAACATATGGCTCGTTTGAGTGGTGGTGCATCAAAAAAAAAAAAAAAAAACACCCCAACAGTTTCCCTCCCGGCCGTTTGGAGTGTTGCTGCAGAGGAATCGATATGATTGAGATACGGCCGCAATCACTGCTCCTGTGGCCGTACGCGGGCCTGCCGAATGATATCATGGATGCTGTCCTAGCCTCGTGTAACCTGAGATAAGCCAGCGCTGGCGAGCTGTGTGAGCGCTTGCTATGCGCCCACACACATACGCGCGGCCTCTTAGTCACTCCAGTGAGCGAGCGAGCAGGAATCCAAACACAGATGCATCACAACTGTTCGCTGCAAATCAATACCATCAGCGGACTTGTAAAACGACTTACAGTGCATTAAACACGGCTGTGTGAAAACACAAAAGAGATGACATGGGTGCACGCGCAGTTTCACACAGCAGAGACACTTGATGTGAAGCGGCGCTGCTCTGACAGAAAAATCTGTCTCTTTACGGTTGCCATGGCAGCACACTCTGCACTCCAAACAGTACAGCTGAGCTGAGAGAGACTTTAGTCATCTCACTCCCCCCCTCTCTCTCTCTCTCTCTCTCTCTCTCTCTCTCTCTCTCTCTCTTTTTTTCTCTATAAGGGCAGCCACCCCTATAGTAGGAGAGAATCGCCATTACACAGTGAAAGCTCCGACTGGGGCTTCTTTCAACTCAAAGGCTCACGGATGCTGGGCTGACTAATAATCCTTGCAGCATCACAGTGTATATCTTTCCAGTAAAACTAATGACAGTGTTTACTTGGGTCCAGGTGGATTTCCTATGTGGCCTCGAGCCTGGCGTTTAATTCATTGTTGCAGGAAAGACATTCATATACTGTCACAGCTTGATTACAGCAAAACCCCTCTCTGCCGCTGGAAACATATGTGTGCCTGAGTGTGCACGTGTTTTATATGCAGATTTGACAGAGTATACGCCTCTGAGGAGATGGTGTCTTTGTCTGTATACAAAGTGTGATGTCCCAGTGCAATCCTCTAGGGCTCTGTGTGTGTGTGTGT
>JBAJHX010000053.1:18284607-18295010 GCA_037176925.1 Amniataba percoides | reverse complement strand
TGTGTGTGTGTGTGTATGTGTGTATCTCACCAGTTTCTGCTAGTGAGCGTGTGTGCATGTATGATCAAAAGTTGCCTTCATGCAATTTCCAGATAAATAAAACATAAGCAACGCTGTGAACTAAACTGAACCATCTCTTTATGAATAAATCATTCCATCCTATCAAGTCTTCCCCAACCCAACTGCTTTGGCAGCAACTTACTAGCACAACAATTATGTAACTCAGTGGTTTGTAATACAATCTAATTTCCTGTTTTGCGACGACAATAATCACAACAATAGTGCAAAGTGAGTTGGAAGAGATTCCTGTGCAAGATCAATGATTCCCCTCGATCACAAGAATTCACTTGGCTCCTCATTGGGGGCCTGATTAGAAATCATATAACATCAAACAACAGTTGTGATTTTATCAGCTTTGTATTCAGCTGCATAGATGGAAGACACGTAGCATGGTGTGTCATAAATTTGTGAAAAAGGAAGAGAAAAATCTGCGGTTCAGCAAGAAGAGCAACTTGAACCAAACACAAACACACATACTGCATCAATGTCTGCAAAAATAAAATGGATTAGAATAGTGACACCAATGACAACGCCAAATTTAGTCTGCATGCATGTTTTTCCATATATTAGCCCATCAGCAACATATCATTTATACTCGTATATAGTGATTTTTTTTTCCGTATTCGGAACTGTTCAGACAGCCACTGGTTTCTATTCCCTCTTTAGTACACATGGAGTATCACTTTAAAGAGAACTGAAAACTTGGCTGACATAGATACTCTCCCATTGTGAACATTTAATTATATTTCTTTACTTGTAGTTCCATTATCACTCAGAGCTTTGTACAGTGGTAAGGACACACTGACATCTAAACCATCACAGCCTCTTCCAGCCTGTTCAAAATACAGCCAATATTGCAACTTCTGGACTAAAATGGAGGATGATGAAATTTCAGTCTCCAAATGTCTGTTTTGGAAAATAGTCAGCAATAATATAATGCTATATAATAATCACTAAAACATGCTGCACCACTGGTCTTTTATGTTCCATTTTACAATTTCATATTATACCTTGGTCTGTTGCTACGACTGTCCAGTTTTCCATTTCCAGAGCACACAACACAGTTTACAATGATGGCAACAGTGGCACATTTGCAAAGTTCAAAGTATGTCATGAAACGGAGGTTTCTGAAAAGAAGAATAAAGCAGTATTTTCTTCATGTTGAACCATAAATGTTACGGGCTGAATAAAACTGTTGATTTTATCAGGCCAATACACCATTTGGTTAGCTTACCAACTTGCTGGCATGGCAGAATGCTTTCACTTTCAATGTAGCAAGATGAGGACTAAGTGAAATCTTTGGCAACCATCATGTTGTGGTATCATTGGCAAGAGTTACTGAAGTGTAAACAATAAAAAGGAGAACAGAGCCACAAACTCTGATCGCACACAACGAAGAAATACTACGCAGTGAATGTGCAATTTATAAGAACAAGGCTTCATTTTATTTGTCTCATTTGGAAAATATTCTGTAACCTGAAACTAAAAACAATTAAGTTAATGATGTGCTTGGCCTTGGCTCAGTTAACACTATAGGTAGTGAGCTAGTAAGCTGTACATGTTGCAGCAATGACTGCAGCTTACATTAGACCTCCAAGCACACCTCCCCAAAGCTTGACAGCGCTGCCGTGCCTGGTTACAGTTGCTAAGATATGACTGGACAATTGTTGCTCAGGGGTAAGTCTTGCTGGAAATGAATTACTAAATACATGTGCATGGAGGCAAGGGTGTTTTGCCCCCTCTCCTGTTTAGACCTTCTAAACGCACCACTGTGTGACAAAAAAAGTCAGTGTGAGAAATACTGACCCTCCTCGGGTTACCATAATACACCACACACTCGATCCATTATTGAATGATTCTGACCGCCAGGCTGAGAAATTGCTGTTGTGGCAGGCGGGGTGTGAGTGACAGAGCTGATTTATTTCAGTCTACAATCATGTAACGGGGGCAAAACAGGCACCGAGGAGAGGAGACAACTCCACGGGGCCATCAGACACACACTTACACACTCACACACACACCTAGGTGCACACACACACAGACATCAGACACAGACATAAACATCTCAAAACACATTCACTGGAGGAACATCATGAACCCACGCCCTTTTACTCAAGCTCTCTTCCTGCCTAGAGCTCCCACCCGGCAAGCTTTGCACGGAAATTGAGAGCCAAGTTAAAATCCACAAGGTCAAGTACAATTCAAGTCCTGCTGAAAGTACACGCTGCTGTTTTTCCTACACTTCTATCGCTACTCTTTCCCTTCAGAAGACAGGAGCCAGTTTGCGTATTTGCTCCCCATGAAATGCACTGGCTTTCTGGAATCAAATTCTCCAGATGCACTGTTACGTAAACCTTCAAACACAGATTAACAACCTGTAGAGATTTAGAAAATATTTAATTAACGCTTTCACCTTTTCACCAAACCGCATGGTCCCATTCATATTTATTACGAAGAAAATCCAACATTTTGTAATTTACTTCATATGAAAACCTCAAAACACACATACATAATACCAAGAGTGTGTATGTGAGCTCACAGTGGTGAAGCATGCTTGCAGAGGAGTGGTCCTACTCTGAGCACACAAACGGGGTCCAGCTGTGATGAGCTTGAGCTCAACCCTCCCTACGTGCTTGCAGCTACTAAACAAGCTCTCGCTAATCAAGTTGAGTTTTCAGACTTTGGAGGCAGGCATCGAACACAGAGTGGCGGCTTTCTCCCCTTCTTTGATTGGTTATTTTCAGAACCCAACTTCCGACCTGCCTCAACCCCCTTTCAGCAGGAGAATTAGATTGTTATATCGGTGCACGTGTGACAGAATGAACCATCATCGTGAGTTCCCTTTCTGCGTACAAAACACCCACATACGTCATTCTCTATTAGACATGCACACTCTGTGACAAGCTAACAAAAGTGACTGGAGAACTATTGGGCATTAATATTACACTTTTCCTTGATGTTGAAAGTAACCAATCAAAGGAACGAAGATATTATCTAATGTCCCTTTCAGTTAGTCCCTCAATCCCTCCCGTCAACCTGATGAGCGAGCCAGTCTTGTGACACATAGACTGTATGTAAAGATGATGACGTGACAACTACCCAAAGATAAAGGCAAAATGCCTTGATCGCCTCCTGGTGGCCGGCTACAATTTCTGTCATAGATCGTCATCACAGTTTGTTCAAGTCTTCATTTTTCTTATGTTTATGATGAATTATTTGGTACTTTAAAAGCAGATGAAACGTAATATCAGGAATGCAGAACAGAAACATAGACATGAGATGTAATTTTAACTTCAGCAGTCTTATGACAGACCTTAACTATTGATTATCGATTAAGTTGGGCGGGGATGTGGGAGGTATCTCAGTGCTGCAATCACTTCTGCGCAGACTCTGACTCCAAATGATGTCATCAGTTCCCCCGTGAGGATTGTTTTCAGCTCGCAGATATGTGCACCAGCTTTAAGACTGCAAACGCCACAGAAAAGCTTTTACATATTGCTCAGGAAATCAGAGCCCAAGCTCTAAACACGAACATGCCTTAAAATCTTTTTGGATGTGACGAGCATTTCTGATTCTGATTCCCACAAGATCAATAAAACAGCTAGTGCACAACTTATCAAAGTCAAACAAGAGCATGTATTATGATTACTGTGAAACAAAGATAAACTCACACTCTCCTCCCAGTGTGTGTTTTTGTGTGAGCAGCTGTGTGGCACGGGGGGGGGTGGCAGGTGAAACGGGAAGCATCGGTGAAGACGAGAGAGGAAATATGCCTCACACAATACGATTCTTAGCCAAACACAACCACCGGAGGCAGCAAAGAGATCTATAGAGGACGGAGAGCGGAGCAGATAAGCGGAGAGAGGAACTGAAAAGAGGTGATTGGAGAGGAAGTATATGGGTGGACGGATGGATGGATGGATGGATGAAGAGGGGTTTGGGGTGGTGGTGGGGGGTGTGTGTGTTGTGGTGCGAGCTCACTCAGAGTCCACCTGTCTGCAGAGATAAACACAGGGAGGGCCCAACAGCACGGACTGGGGCTTATGGGAGGGCCTGACTGACAGTGCTGACATTTAGAAAGAGCACAGTAAACAAGGTCTCTCAGAGAATAAATAGCAAGGGGAGCAGGGTGCCTAACACACACACACACACACACACACAGACACACACAGAAACACTTAAGTACTGTACACAGTAATGCATTTAATCGACGTATGAATACATGCCTACAAACATGTATACGGACTATGTGAGCCTGTAAACCTTGACGCAGAGATACCTTTCCACCGAGCCATTCAGGTTCTGTCAGGGAGCAGACAAAGAAAATAGCTTTTAATAGAACCAGCCAGTACACACACGCGCACGCACACGTGCACATACAGGCAGACGGGGAAATTAAACACGCCTACTGATTAATCCAGGACAGAGCGGATCGTCAGTGTTGTTTCCTTGGCCTTTTGTCTCTGATTAAATGGAGAAGCATGAAGAGTGAAGTGCTCTGAGCTGCCAACCTCCGAGCTGATACGCGTCTCGAGCACATTCTGTTCTCACCTGTTCGTTATAAAAGCACGGCAACGAGCGAGTTTACAGGCACCTGCTCGGAAATGTCACCAGAAATACGAAACAAAATGTCCCCTGCACTGTTTTTCTTCTGCTTCATTCTGCACGGAGCCCCAGCCGTTTGATGTTACATAATTATAACAAGCAAATATTAAATAAATGATCACATGAGCAACATGTATAAAATGAATACGTTTACAAATAATTTGTGAAATAATTTCAGGAACAATTAAAATTATTGTTTTGATCCTATTTCATCATTATTATTTTATAATGCATTTTTATGATGGCATTTTCCTCAAGTTTAATTTTATGTTGCCTTTTATTTCAAAATAATACTTTTCATATAGTTACTTTTTAATGTCATGAAACATCTTTAAGCTAATCAGGTGCCGCCGCCTCTGAGTATGCTAACGCAAATGCTACCACATTTAGCCAGGTTAGCTCCTATTAGCTTGAACTACAATGCCATTAATGTAAAAAATAATTCTACCAACTATCTAGGTGTTGCTTTAAATAAACATAACAGACAGACACAGTAATGAACCCACCCACTGTTCAGCTTAACAATGACTGAGGACGCTGCTGACCTTGCTTGAAGCTGAGGAACATAACAAAGTAACTGTGTGCCATTTTCCCAAATACTGAATAAACTTGTACATGTTGAATGTTTATTTTATACTTCTACTTCACTACATTTCAGAGGAAAATATCTTCCCTTCATATTCAACCAGTAACACTAAAATGAGTTAAAATCTGTACATTATATAACTAACTAATTCAACTAACAACACTAAATAACATCTTAAATGTTCATTTATCATTAATATTAATATAATATAATATATTATAATAATAATATAATATATAGAAATTATAAACATGTCTAATAATAATGTCTAACTTATGCTGCTTGATGTTATGACATATATATTACTGATATTACAACTTAATTTATTAGATACTTAGAAATGTGTTACAAAAAGTGCATAAATACAAGTTGTAAATTAGCTTAGACGAGACGAGAATTCAGAAAGAAAACGAGCAGAAAGAAATAAGCACAAGCTCAGGTGAATACAAGGACAAAAATGTTCTCAAAAGCTTTTTGGACAAAAAATGTAATTTGCTTAAATCCCAGTTGCCACTTCATGTGAAACTCCCACCAAAAAAAAACCCAGAATATGTGAGGTTACGAGTACTAGTGCTTTATCTGACAGAACACAAGCACTATCATTACATGTCCCTTTAATTCTAGCGGAGAAATTCATAACGCTTCGGGATATGCAACACGCATCTGTGTGTGTGAGTACGCGCTGCGCTAACTGGAGCAACTAGGTCACCCAAATATTCAAGGGGAAGATGTTTCCTTCAAGGCAGCATTCAGTGGGGTGGAACATTCACTGTGTTGGTTTTCCAGACGCCGAACAGACTCCACCGTGCTGATCGCTACACTGTGGACTGCTGCACACGCTAACTGTCTGGTGTTTTTTTTTTTTTTTCAGTGCTGCCACATTGGCTTCCAAACGGTGTCTCACTAAAGACACAAACAGGGACAATGAGAGTCACCTTGCAAAGACCTTGTAAGAAAAGGAAGATATTCGACTCAAGTCCTTGGAGGATATGAGCCCTTAAAGCTGCCACCTGCGCTGATGACACCGAGGAAGTCTTCTATTCTACCTGAAACCCATTTAAATGAGAACATCCCAAAGTGACAAACTGTTCCTGTTACCAGGCAAATGAAATTCAGCACTATGATTTCACTGCTACAGTGTTGCATGACTCTTTATCAGAAGGAAAATGGAGCTTCAGGCCAGCCGCCTTGCTACAGTTTGTACAACCCATGATGAAATACAATACGCCTCACAACTGGTTCATTTGCAGTCCAAGGTGGCATCACCAGAATTGCCAGAAGTACAGTTACAATCTGTTTTGTCCTCTTTAAACTGTCAGTGAAAGGCCTTGCATCAGCACAGATTGCGTTCCCCCAAGCAAAACAAATGCAAATACTGTGCAAATATGCATGAACCCATGTGTGGTCAAGCGTGCATACGGAGACATGCACAAAAAGCAAGTGTGTGTGTTTGTGTGTTCACATGAAGAGAAACCACAGGGAATGGACAATTTGCGCACGCATGGTGACATTCTCTCTCTCCTTCTGTAAGGCGTACAAAGAAATCAATAGTTGTTGCAGATGCAATTTCTGCCCGTAAGAGAAGAACACTCGGACAATAGGCTTTATCCTGCATGAAGCACAGCCGCGTCTCCAGGCAGAAAATGGTAAATGTCAGGTGGAGGCCCGTGGGAGTAAGGATTCAGCGCCTACATCATGTACTACTGAGCACCTGCAGCACGCAGGATGGTAGGTGCAGATATTTTCTCTTGCCTGATATTTGTGTAAGGTAAGAGCAAAGTGAAAATGCATTTTGCAAATGTCACAAGATGGAAGCAAAGATAAAAAATGGAGTACTGCGTGTCGCTTTAATTTCTTTAACCTTCAGCCACACAATCACTGAAGGCTGACTGAACGCTGCAGCTGCTTCTCAGTAACACCCCTCCAAACAAATATTTACGCTCACATCTGGAAGCACAGCATACTGCTGGTCACTGATCAGCTTAGATAATGCAAGCTTCTGTTCTTCCATCCAAAAAAAATTTGCTTTCTAACCTACCTCTCGTGGATGTAGATAGCTCTGCTTTGATTTACGCAGGCTTTGATGCATCCATCTTTGAGATAAAATGGAAGTTAATTTGTGGCACTCACAGCATTGGAAACATTCAACAATCACATTACACAACATCCTAAATACTCTGAATATGTCAGTATGTTCTTGCAACTACCATTCAACTTTCTCCATAAGGACTATTATCATTTTGAACCCTGTGAAAACCACAGACAAAATTTAATTAGCCTCTGTTGTGTTTGGCTTGAAGCAGAAATCTTAGAGATGTATATCACAAAACCTCAGCGAATATAAACCTAAACAGTATCTGCATGGCTGCGGATGCCACTAGAGGATAAATAAGGAAAAAAAATCTTCGCCTTGCATTTCACAAAGTCTAGAACTATTTCTTTCAAGTTGTTTAAACAATATTTCTGAGTGCACATCAGTATTTACGAGGGGAAGGCCACATTAACAACTTCAGTGAGCTCCTCCAAACCTGCAAACAACGGCATCAGCCTCTCCATCCTCACAGTATCGTAAATCTACAGTAGTAGATGCATTATGCATATTTGCAACAGCGCACTGCTTTGTATACATAATGCATATGTAGTGTTTAAAGATCTGTGTCTCTGACCTAACCTGTCTCTGCTGGTTCAGAGCTTACAGTGATAATACTGACATTATCCTCTCATCTCCTCCCGCTAGTCCCTCTGGAAAGCTCAGAAAGTCGACCTCAGTGCCTCTAATTTCAGACACTTAATGAGATTTTTAATTGGTGACCTTTTCAGAATGGTTTCATACCACAGCTCATGAGAGCACTCGAGGGGAGCCAACGCACACCACTCAATACTCACACCAGGAGCCTTCGTAACAGTTTTTCAAGGGTGTGATATTTACCTTTACCCACAGACTGACTGAGCGAAACACCACTGACCACACTGATTCACAGATTTCACATTTTGAAAACAATGGAGGGAGCTTCCAACAACTGTTTTTTTTCATAGTCCTAGAAGTCCATGGCTTCCTTATTCAACCACAGGAATTATCTGGAGACAGGAGAATGGAAACACAACACTCTGCAACATGACCGCATCATAAACTCCCCTTACTGCTCTTCATCAAATTTTCAGCGTTGCTCTGTATGACAAGTGACTGGCAAAGAACAAAATCTCAATAAACAAAGCCCAGCTGAGTTGAACAAGAAAGCAGCTCGGCATGTTGTAGCGTTGGTGTGGCAGACAGAAATATATTGTACGTAGGCGGTGCTTAGTGTCTCTTTGTGTATCAACATCAAAAGCAGAGACTCAAAGCGCTGTGGATGCGCCGCGGTGGAATTTGTGGCCCAAGTTCTCTTACCGTGGTGAGATATCACAGCCCTGCTGCATGAAGGCCCCCAGTGAGAACCAAAGGGAGTTGAAGATGCCGAACTCGTTGGTCTGCTCTGGACTCTGCTGGTTGGTGTTCTGCTGCGCGGGTGTTTGGCCCTGCTGCACCCCGTTGGTGGCCGACGTTTGGGTGGGCGTCTGCGGCTCGCCTCCCTCCTCGTAGTCCTCGGCGTGCCACTCGTACGGGCTGAATCGGCTGACGAGGAACAGCACGACGCTGACGCCAATGTAGGCAAACACAATGCACATCCAGATCTCGTAAGCCAGCGGGTCCAGGAAGGAGAAGACGCCAGGTTTGGATTTGGTGGGTTTCTTGATCATGATGGAGATGCCCAGGGACATGAAGGGCTTGGAGAAGTCGATCACTTCTTCGCGGACCAGCGTGATGGTCAGCGGAGCCACCGCCACATCTGCTTTCTGAGGGAGGGACGCCGAGACAGGCGTGTTAACAGAAGTATAAAGAATTTAAAACATTAAACAGCATCCACATAAGATTTAAAGTTGTGCATGTCTACTTAAGTGGGAAATAATCCAACACAAACCCCCTGTCAACTCACCCCGTACACCAGCTCTCCCACCATGCCGTTCCACATCTTGGTTTCAGGATCTCTGGCTCCATATTTGCCGTCTGAAACGATCTTCAGCTTGTACTGGTAGCCAACGTGCTTGGCTATCTCCGCAGCCAGCTCCACGATGTAGCCTTCATACTTATCGTTTCCCACAAGCTGCTCGTGGTTCTTCTTCTGCATCACATATGGGGACTCCTGTAGGATACAGGGCGGCCGTGATTAAAGCCACAAGCGTCTTTAAGTGACATGACACGCAGGAAAATCACTGAACAGTTTTCTGAAATAATCACATATACTGATGCGCATTATTCCTTGACCCAAGCTAAGCGACAAACTGCAAGAGGCATAACTTTTACAGCGGGACAATTTGTTAAGCTAATTAAGTCTGAGACAGAATTATGGCTGATAATAAAGCTTTAGCATGTAGTTAAGTTTTATATTACTATTTAAAATTTTGGGAAGGGATATTAGGGTCGCATTTTATGCTTCAGTGCAATTCATCACATATCTTTGTACCCTTTGTTCTTAGCCGAGGTGGTGAGAGGTAAAAAAAAAAAAAAATCTTACTGGGCCCAAAACATAATTGTTACTGTGAAAGAAAGAAAAGATAATTGTATGAAATTACAAGGTATTATTTTGTCTTTGTTCCTTGAAGGTATGGTGTGTAATTCAAACACAAAAGGTGCCTAAGTATGATCATTACAACAGCGTTGCCACACCGAAAGGAGGGTTGATAATATTATTACAGCTGAGAAGACATCGGACCTGAGAGCGGAAGAAACCAGAAGTATGTGTTTGTATGTGTGTGTGTATTTGTTTGAGCCCTGTAGACGGCGAAGCGGACACTCCTGACCTCTGCTCCCGAGGCCAAGCTGCTCTTGTTATATCATGCCCTCATTTGTACATCTCACACACTGATTGGGTGTCCTGAGAAATTACAGCTGACGGGACACCTGGGTCTCCGGCTTTTCTTTTCTTTTCGAAAAATAAAAAAAATGTGTTTTGTATAGAAATCCAGTCACCTCCATGTGAATTGTCCAGCAGCTCTTGGAGGGCCTCAATTCCCACAAGTTGTTATGTGTGCCTGCTCTTAGCTAAGGCTGTGCTGAGCTGAGCAAATCCTGCCATCGTATTTCATCAGGGTCCAGAGACGGGCAGGGGGAGGG
>JBAJHX010000053.1:18251698-18267074 GCA_037176925.1 Amniataba percoides | reverse complement strand
GGAGAGCGAGAGAAATTCAGCGGGATCACATAAAATGGGCACACGCACATGAACGCACACACACACACACACACACACACACACAAACACACACACATATGCAGTCTCTAGTGCTCCAAAAGCCTGGTGACTCACCCTACTTAAAGCAAGCCCTGAAATAGACATTTTGAGCCTCGCCACACTGACTCAGTAACAGAACTATCTTTCCTTCATGGTCTGCACACGCTCTCGCTATTAAATCGACACTCTCGCAGCTATTGCCTTCCACCAGCACACATTATATTTCCCCTTACAATTTTCTAGGACCAATTTCGGTGGTGGCCTCCATGTTCTGCCTGGATAAAAGGTAATGAGAGCTTGTTTGACTTTTTGTGCTGTGTCCCATTACTCTGCCCTGCAGCAGGTTACCATGTTTTGCCGAATGTGAGTCATTTGTCATACCTACAGTATGTCTGTCTGACAAAAAAAAACTCACAAAAAAAAAAAAAAAATGCAACCATGTGGCACAAACCTCCTGCTCCGAGCTGGCAAGAGAGCCGTGTGTTCGTCTAATTCGACACGAGCGTGGCATTAGTGTAACTCAGCGGTCTGAGGTCTTGCTCAGATACCCGTATGGAGAAGCGGCATGTTGGGTGTGTTTGCGTGTGAGCGGCTTGTTAGCGCCGCTCCACATGTGTAACGACACTGGAGGCAGGGCTGAGAGACCTAAAGTGATCTCGAAGACCCCAGCAACACCTGTCCGCCCTGGCACTCTGTGTCTCCTCGCCACAGTTACAGCTGCCATGGCGGCAGGACTGAGGTTGCCCGGGCAACGGTCTGTTTCTCTGGCAGGGATTACAGTAGCTCTGAGCCGCTAAAGGACTTTTGGAAGATGAAGTGGGAATTGTGAGTGTTTGGACATTTTGTCATAATTAGGTTTCCCCTCGAGGAATTAGCAAATTTGCAAAACTGACTTGGCTTTGCAAAAATCCTCGGATAATTTCTGAAATAATGGAAGATTTGCAGCACATTTCCGCCGCACCACATTCTTATTTACACTGGAAACAAACCGTGATAATTTCCAAACGTCAACAGAATTCTTCAACGTGCACATACGGATGCAGGAGAGCTCACTGGCACTGTCTCCTGACTTCAAATGGTCCCCCTTTCTAAACTTTTCCTGTGAATGAACACGCTGATTTGCATTTTGGTGTGGTCAAAGAGTTTTGGGCCGCATGAGGAGAAAAACTCAAATCCTAAAGGGACTGATGCTCGCACAACAGGAGGAGCTGTCAGAAACCACTCACGCAGCTACTGTCTTCCTCGTTCTCTGTTTCCTGTGCCCTGCAGCTGTTCCTCTGCTTAGCATGAGCCAAATATCAAATGACAGACATGTCTGTGCCGGCTGCACAAAGAGGGCGTGTTTGTGACAGTTGTTCCTGCATCTGAAAGTAGTGGATGATGGGAGGGCTGCTGGGGGGTGGTCGGCATCGCTGCATCCTTCATACTGCCCGTTTATAGCTCAGTACGAAACCACAGAACGTGCCACTTCACTCTAAAAACGACATCTGAGTTTGACGTGGAGACTGCGTTCATAGTGAAGCTTTAAAAAAAAAAAAAAAGACACCCCTGTGTTTGAATTAAGGAGGACTTTAAAAACTTACGAGGGGCTTAGTTTTCAGTCTCAGCTTTATTTGAGGTTCAGAATTAAAACACACAGAGCCCCTAAAATAATACCTTTTTAAAGATTTTTTTTTTGTTGTGGACACGATGGATATCAAGGATATCCAGATATCAAAGTGAGACCATTTGACTGGGCAATATGTAAATACAGGTCAATGTTTTGCCAGATATATTGGCAAACTGCATCAGTCAAGGTGCCCTTGTGCATGTACCTGCCTCCCAGCTGCTCACTAACCTGTGTGTCGGACTGTGGTATTACAGAGCAGCTCCTCCGTGTGGGTGTTTGTGATTCTTTTTTCAACAGCTCTGCATTTCTTGATATGTCAAAAAAAAAAAAATCAATACAGTGGAATTAAATTGTACCGAGCGCAGTCACAAAACAATTTTTTAAATGTATTTTTTTCGGGGGGTGTCTCAACCTGGGTTTGGAGGAATCAATATGAGGAAGGTCTGCGGAGCGCAGTAAACACGTGTACTCAGGACTGGTTTTACTGCGACCGCATGCAAACCACAAATTCTGATAAGGACGCTGAATACATTATATGTCTCTACAAACACACACACACACACACACACACACAAGGAACACAGGGTTTCTACTATTTTCCTCCCCTGGGACTTGCATGCCATTATCCTGTGCAACATTAAGGTCAGCAGTACAGAGGGAATTTCACAGCAGCGGGATGCTGGGTTCAGCTGGAGGGAGCATACTGATTGGACGCTTCTTGCTCATTCATCCATAAAGGCCTTTTTTTTTAATAGAGCCCCTCTACTGAGGAGGATGTCAGGTGACTCCACAGAACAGGACATGAGATTAAGTTGCTCGTCTTATCCACAGATGAACTGATGAACTGATGAACTGTATACCATTCTCTATCCAGTGTGTTTTTCCGCAGTGAAACTCCAAAGAAATCCTTTTGAAGGTGTGAAAGCATGTTTTTTTTTTCTTTGGGTGTTGATGAACAAAGACAGTGGGATGGAAGAGCGGGCAGCTAAATCCAGCCCAGCTTTTTCTCCACCTTAGCATAACCCTGCCAGATTGATTCCCAGAGTCCCACACCACCATCATACAGTGAGTCTCAATCCTACTTCTACACCCGGGTTTATGTTGTCCATCCAATGTCACCTTTACGCCACAAGACCACAGATTTCAGACTGATGCCAGATGAGGTCAAAACTGTACTGCAACCAAAAAAAGAAAAACTAAATGGGAATTCTGATACCGGATATCTGATAAGGTACGATCAAAGTTTTACATTTGTCGATCCAAATGTTCCCTCTTCTTCAATGTTAGCTGCTTTACACCAACATGTCAGCATGTTAACGTGAAGACATTAGAATTTAGCTGAAAGTATTGCGATGCCAAAGTGCAGCATCAGAGAGCTCCTGGCATAGCTGAAGACTGTTTGTCTGGACTGATGCTGAATCAGTTGTTGGGGATTCATTTTCCATCGATTCCATTGATTGATCAATTTCCTTAAGAAAAAAAAGTCATTGTGTCAGCTCTGTTTATGATTTTCTTGCATCGTTCTTACAACCATCCATATAGGTGCTTGTATTACTGCATGTGTGGACCTAATGGGTTATGGATTGTCCGGTCAAGGACATTTGATACACTTCATTCCTCATCTCTCCCTGCCCTCATTTCCTTCCATCTCTGTCTGCCTGCTGTCAGCTTCCTGATAAATGCATAAATCCCTATATCCCATCCATATATATCCATATTTATATGTATATATAACAAATCTACTGCAGGTATGAAAACAGGCATTTATTTTGGCACACAGCTCCATTATTTGGCTGGCTTAGGCTCACGTTGACAAGGCAATAAAAGTGTCTCTTCCATATGTAGTTTAAGGTATCCTTTTGAAAGATGAGATGGAGCGGGGAGGTGGCTGTCACATCAGTCAATAATATACGCCACCTCCGCAAGGGTGAAGGGTCACTCAATCAACCGAAGAGCACTTTGAGGGGAGATAAACACATCTGACACCAGACACTGGAAGACGCACACAATCATCCTCCACTCAGCCACCCATGGCTAATAACTGTCAGATGATGTGTGTAATAAAAACAGAGAGCATGTTGCGGTCCCTCTGGTCCCATCCATCTTCTACAGAGCTAATCAGCTATGTTAATGAGAGGCCGAGCAAAAGAAGTCGATATTCGATGCACACGTTGCGTTCGGGGCCAGCTGCAGGTGCACACGCTCCCTGCAAACCCCTTCTCAGTGATAATAAAAAAAAAAAAAATGTCTTGCTGGTTTTGACAAGAGAGCGTCTCACACACAGCTTGTGCTTGTGAAGAATCCCTCAGGTGACAGGTGGGGGTGGCCTTCTGCGTGAGCCCTCCAACACAGCATGACTCACACAGTGCAATCAATCTCCCACTATTCAGAGGGACAGCGACCCAGGGGACCGAAACGCAGCACCGCCACGGATCTGCATGAACGTCTCGAGACATGACTGAGTGGGAGGGTTTTGCTGTGAGAACACTTTTCTTTGGGATCTCCTGCAAAACGACTTGAAATCTGTTCTGGAGAGGATGATTCACTCAGTGATAACGTGTCAATGTACGGCAGAGATTATTTCATCCGAGCGTATTCTGTAACACCAAGTCAAGAAATGCAAAACAGGTTTTAGAGGTTTTCAGGAGAAGGTGGGTTTTGCCTCGCTGCCTCTTTACCTCCCTAGAGAACCCATATGCCCCATGGAGTGTTACACTCCAGAGAGGTGCGCTCGCTGTTCCCCGGTATAAACAGCTTTAGCTCCTCAAGCTTAAGGGAGATTTACTGCCAGTGCAAGAGCAATAAAACAGTGTTTATGCCTCCGCTGTTACCAGTGCGTGTGGCAAAAAACAGGGGAAATAATAGAGAAAAGGGCGGAAAAGACAGATGAGGAGCTGAGGTGGAAATAGAGAGAAGAAAAATGGAAGAAAATTGAGAATGAAGGTAGACAAGAAGACACTAAACTCTTGAGCTCCCACCGCGGGGAGTATCAGCGATCAGAGCCGCTGACCAGCCAAACAGATCTTAGATTAATGTCGGGGTGCGTTGGATACTCATGAGAGATTACATTAATCGAAACGGGGGTAATGGAAGGTTAATAAGGATGAGCCTAAAAGCAAGCGTGTCTCCAAAATGTAGGTGAGACAGAAGGCGAAGCTGGTTGCCGGAGAGGAGAAGAAACAGAAGCATTAGCGTCTGTGAGGGGAGATGATAGGGACACTGCTGCGAACAAAGGGAACAGATGCCAGCCTAGCAGTGGGAAACGCGGGGACCACACGGCGAAATCTAGATTTCTCCTATTTCCTCTAAGTAATAAAACAATGGCACCGCATCGCCTCATTAAATGGGTAATCGAGGGTGTGAGAGCACTCCCCTCAGCTCCGAACATATCCCTCCCTTCCTGCGTCTCACTCTCTAACCCTCTCATGCTAGGCCATTGTCTCTCCTCCTCGCTGTTTCTCGCCACGTTTCCAATCTGGTTTGCCGCGGAGCCCTGTCGCCTGCTGAATAAATGCTTACCTGGGCAGCGGGTCAGAAACCCAGCCCAGACCAGCGCCTGTCAGGGGGTATGGAAACTCCAATTATCTCCTTAACAATCATCCCTTCGCAATTATCTCCCCATCTGTGTATCAGTGTCGACAGGTGCAGAGGGACGGTCCCGCTCACACGCTTTCATTTCTCTGACAAAGGACGTGATGGAGGCGGATATGCAGAGCAAGAAGAGGCAAACGCCCAACCTGCATGCTAATATATTAGGCACCGCTGTATAAATTAACAACAGTCTTCAACGAATTCCAGCCGAGCCGCTGGGAGATGAAGTTTTTCGAAACAGATCTGAGTGGAATCTCTGAGTACGGCCTCAAACGTTGCATTCATTTCCTTACGACAGCTAACCAGAGCTGCAAGTATTATAGCTGCTAATCTATTGGGTATTTGTGTTATTAATCAATTTATCTGAAAATCTATCCATTGTAATAGAATGCTAAAAAATGAATCCCCAGACATTCCCCCCCGAAGAAGCAAATTGTTTATCTGATTGATTCAACAATCATTATTGCCCATCAATTTTCTGTCAGTCGACTACTAAATAAATCAACTTACTGTCTGAGCAATGCAGTGAACAGCTGCTTAAAAGCAAATCTTCACATACACAGCACAATGTTCCAGAAATGGGTTGGCGATGTGAATAGAACTTGTACTTGGAATTGATATTAGTATATATTGTTATATGGTAAAGACTTTGGAAAATCTTTTGAGAAAATGGTTAAAGATACATTAACTAGACTGGACTGTCTAATGGTTAACACTATGAATTAAATAATTGCTAAATAAACCTACATTAGCACACCAACTTGCTAAATCCCTCCCTCGACAGGAAGGGTCCGATCGTAGCAACCGTAACCGAGCATGGCAGGGCTGTCAGTCTTTAGACATCCCCACATGTTGAAGTGGTGCGCACTGCAGTTAAGATAAAGATCAAAAACATTTCTTTTTTTGCCTTCAAAAGCCATAAAAACATAAGAGTTTATCTGCTATAACATAAAATCAGCACATCAGTTGGAAACATTCGCCCCTTTCGGGATCCTTTTACAGGGTCTGCCTTTTTTAAAAATGAGTCAGCAGCCAAAATCATTGCGCACCACCTACAACTGACAAATCTGCTTCTCATCTGAACCTTTTGTTGCAAAAATATATATTTTAAACGACATCTGCCACCTTTGTTGTAAACAATGGCAAGCATAGCAAGAGTAACCGAGGGGGGGTGGCAGGGCCTTCACGGACAGTCAGTTACATACATTACGAATCCATCATCATCCTCTGACACTAGTCCTGCCCACTGATTTGTTACGCTGTTACACCGGTCTAGCACACCCACAGATAAAAAAAGACACAACTATATAAACTGTGAGGCAAATTTGTGTCGTCTCAGGGAGGGTGCTGCGTTTTTGTCCACCCGTAATGCCTCATCTATCAGTGCGTGTTTTTTGTCTCGTTTGCTTCACCAGCCCTCGGCAACTGTTGCGGCTGCGGTGTCATGACAAGGCAGTCATTTAGTGCTGCGAGCATCTGCGCGGCTGTGCACATGACAACAGCAGTCTTGAGCTGTCACTGTAAGAGCAGTTACACTATGTCACACTGTTTAATATGCTTGTAGGCTTTGTTCCTCATTAGAGTACACACGAGCTCCTGAGATGTGCTGTATGACATGAAAGAGGGACTCCGCTTCTGTCTTTGAAAAAAGAGAAGAAAAAAAAAAAAAACCTGACAGCTGCCATCATCCGAAGCTCGTCCCTCCACGCCGCAGCACAAATCCTGGTCCTCATCCCCGAACACATTGTTTTCTAATTGCCGGCCCCGCACGTCTTAACTCAGACCTCCACGTCCCAGCTGCCATTACCTCCAGAGACGACAGATTTGTTTTAAATACGTGGCGAGCTCGTATGAATACAGAGAGGGATTCGGAGCGGGCTTAGAAAGACAACGAGGGGAACAAATGGAAGCTGAGTGGACACAGGCATCAGTAATGTGTGTGTGTGTGTTTATGTGATGGAAAGGAAGCGTATGTGTGATAAAAACTGGTTTCTCGTCGGCACAACTGAATTCTCATACCTCAAGGCGCCGGGTGGCCGCTGGGGTTACTTTGAAAATGGTCGGTGAAGCGGTTCTTTGAAGATGGTCATAGGGAGACGGTTGAGGGGATTAAATGACAGGTTGCTTATTTCCTCCTTCCTAACCATTTCTCTCATCCCTCACCCCCTGCCCCCACCTGCACATCCCCCTCCTGCTGCAACGCAGGCACGGACAACCCACAGAAACAATCTCTATCCCCCTTCTGCTCCGCACTCTATCACTCTGCTGCTTGGGGAGCAGTTTTGGCTGATCTACATTGATTGCTATGGGCCATTCTCTATCCCTGGCGCTCTGGAGCAAATAAAAAAAAAATCCAAGCCTTCTCATTCATCAAACCAACACCTGCCAGACTCTAGCCCAAGAGAAAAAACGTCAGTTTCTCTTCTCTTTTTTTTTTCTCTGTCTCTCTCCCCCATTCTCTTTGTTTTCTCCTCGACAAATAACTGTCATGTCCCGAAGAGTCAGGAGGGAGCGGCCATTCTGCCATTCGTCCGCCTTTTTCAATAACGCGCTGAACGGCGGGTAATCCCTCTGAACATGCATGCGCCGTGGAAAGTCAGTCGCCACAGCTCTACCTCAATGAATGACACAGTAGCTACACAATAAACTACAACACCCCAGAGCCTCGCTGACACCCGCCGCCAGGTCTGAAAATGCAGCTTAACCTCCACGCCCCGCCCTCTTCCTCTTAACACTTACGTCCCAGTAGAAACGCCTTTTGCGGGTGTTGGGTGTCCCCGTAGGGGCGAGAAGGGTGAAGCAAAAAAAAAGGGGTGCATGTGAGGAAAAACAGAAAAAAAGACCTTCAGGAGACAGAGATTTCTTTATTTTCTGTTTCCTGTTTCTCCAGGCGGATCCTGCATGGAGCTGAGTATTTTTAAGCATTACAGTGTTTGACACAGTCAGTTCAATTGTTTTTTTCTTTCTTTTTTTCTGCAGGGTTATTATTATATATTTATGCTTATAACTCCATGGAGTGATAGCTTTGGATGTGCTGCATTGAATAATACATTAAATGCATCTGCTCGAGCTCTGTCTCTTGTTAGCTATTGTGTGTGCGTGGAGGCGTGTGACCGCAGAACTTCACAAAGCAGTCTCACATGCTCGCACACATTTCTGTTTAGCAGTCAGAGCGAGAAAGTGCTCTGATGAGGAAAAACGTAAGCTGGGTGAATGCTACAGCCGAGGGACACATCAGAAAAACATCACGTCAGAGCAGCTGGTTTATCCATGCATGTTAAAAGATAGTCGTGGTTTCTTAAATTCTTTTTTAGTTTTGTCCCTAGTTTAGTTTTGTGATTATGTTCACAACTTATTAAAGTGACTGCTGAGATCTGGGAAATCCAATGAGGATAAAAAAAACCAATAACATACGCAGTTATATATGAGTATTTATCCAACAAAATAAAACATTTTTTGGATTAAAAAGATATCACGACAACACAACACCAACATACTGGAGCTGTGACAATGAGCCACGAGCTAAAAAAGATTGGGATTGTGACGTAAAACTGAAAGTGAACACACCTGGTAGTGAGTCAAAGAGTAATCAGAAAGTTAATTTCAATCATAATTTGAACATTTCCCTCCTACGTTTCCTCTTTCAAATGTGTTTGTTTAACCACGGGGTGTGTTTAAAACCTGCCAGGCTGATGTTTTACTGTGCTGGACTTTTCTTTAGGGATGATGCAGCACTCATTGTTGTAACAATGATAGTACATCACTATCACAACCATCAGAAAGGATGGACAAAACTACGGAAATAAGTTGTTATCTGTCCTGCAACTTGGCATGCCACATGAAAAGAAATCAAAACTTGCACTTATTTCCACTGCAGACAAGCAGATTTCCTGTAGTGATTATTTGAGGAGGCATTGATTGTATCCATGTCAATATCTCATCAGACCTATGATACCACATCCTGTTCCTTTCTCTGAAAGAACGTTTTGCTTCCATGCTCTGAAAGCAAAATTTCCAGCCTTACACCATCCAATTGCATCAATAACGTGACAAATACGTCCGGCAGTGTGAAAATGTAGTTAGAAGTATAATGTTCAGACTCATTATTGACAGTGCACATCACCGGCACTGATTTCCGACACCGCAGGATTTACTGCCAACGTTCGACCACCCCTGGACTTGACCTTTCCCTGTATGCTCTCTCTGTCACACAGACCAAGGTACATCCCATCTCCCAACAGTAATTCATATCTGTCCTCCAGGCATGCTCCCCCCCCATTCTCCCCTGTGCCGTATTGATTGGCCAGGCAGGCCCCTGTGAGGTGCTCCGTTCATTGATCATGGCCGCCTCACAGATCTTTTTCCAGTCCTCTTTAACCGACCTTCAGAGACCCGGGGAAATACTGCTGCCTACATCGCAGTGACAATACAAATCGTCTTTTCCATGAACACTAATTAGTCTCAATGAAAGGTTTATTATCGGGACGGCTGAACTGGACACAAAATCAAATGCGAGTTAGTGACTCATGGAAGCTAAATGTGCATCTAATTCAAACTGCCTCGGTCGGAAATGTTACATTTTGTTGCTAGTTGCAACATCCTGCGGACAGATTTGTCAACCAAAAATAGCCAAAGCTTAGTCTAAATCTCACCACACACGTGTAGGATATCAAAGAGAAAAGTAGATAATATAG
The DNA here is from genome assembly GCA_037176925.1 of Amniataba percoides. Lineage (NCBI taxonomy): Eukaryota > Metazoa > Chordata > Actinopteri > Centrarchiformes > Terapontidae > Amniataba > Amniataba percoides. Next base: position 18,257,120 of record JBAJHX010000053.1, on the reverse strand, counting down.
GCGTGAGCCTGCAGGGGATTTGACATGAAGCGAGCGATTCAGTGACGTCCTTATTATAAACCAAGTCAATAGTAGATTATGGTAATGTGAAATCTAACTGAGGGGAACAGTGACTAATGTTCTCCATGTACACACAGCATCCCTGGCAGTTATTTTTAACTGCTGTAAACATGTAGAGTGAGCCAGTCCAGCGAGCGCTTTCACTGAAAAAGCGAAAACAAAGGCAACATGTGGAAAAAAAAAAAAAAGAGCCATGATCCATGATAAGGGCGCATGTGAAAAACACAGGTGTTCTACCACTTGTCTGTGAAAGTGTGAAAGACGAGAGAGAAATGAGGTCAGTATCCTGTCTCACATTATGCCGACAGTGTTGCCGCCGTCATTACTGCCCTGATGACTCCACAGGCGGGAAATAAAACGAATCACTTCGCCATCAACGCTCAATCTTTCTGTCTATTATGTTCCCCCCTCTCCCTCCTCTTTGTGTCCTGTTTCACCTTTGCCCTAGTCCACGCAACCTCCCGTCCCCTTTTTCTCCTGCTCTTTAGGCAGGTGCCAACGACTGTGTGTACGTGTGTGTGTGTGTGTGTGTGTGGTGGGAGGGCTCGCTTCTGGAGGAAGTGGCTAGTCACAAGAGCCAGCTGATGAGTATCACCCTCATCCGGCGGAGCTCCATTCATCCCCGTGTACAAGGGCCCATTCACCCTGCTGCTTTTCACACTTGTGGACCCCCCCCCCCCCCCCCAACCCCCCATCGAAGAGCCCCGGGGCACGTTCCCACACTCGCGCATGCTTACAGAGGTGAACTGTCACTCACTCAAGACATCCTACACAGATCCCAGAATGGGCACACACACACACCTCCGCACAGACATACTCAATAGAGACCCAGGAATAGGCTTTTCTCATCTGACTCATTATAAACAGGCCCTGGAGCCCTGCTTTTTCCTTTACAAACACGGCTCTATAGCCTCCACATCCAAATACCCTTTAAGAGCGAGTGACACGAAGCAGGAAGAGGTGTCACTTTCATTTCTGCCGTCTCCCTCCGCTGTGAATCTTTCTGACACGCTTGTACCACGGCCCACCATCATACCCATGGACCGCAGTGACACGCGTGACACGGCGAAGAAAAGATGTCATTTTTGATGGCACGGCGCCGGAGACTGAGAGGGGTGACTGGATGGGAGGGAAAATCTGTGGAAAATGTGAAGTGCTGATGGTGACCGGATCTAGTTAAGCCCTGGTAAAAAGCGGAAGATTGGCGGCTGATCCTTGATCAAATAATCACTTTCAAGTAGTTTCCTGAAATCTTTCCGCCCAGGGCGTTTGATTTTTGTTGTATTTGAAGTGTTGCTTTAACAAAAGATCCGCTTTTACACATTCACACAAATTTTTTGAAGGATTTTACAAGCAACTGTACCAATTAACTGGATAAAATGATGGAGAAAAAAAAAAGCGTGGAATGGGATGCCACGCTGCATGTTAACCATCTGAGTCCGAACCGCAGTAGTACCCTTTAACAGCCCGCTGTATTCACGCTGCTGTCTCTCCACTGGGTGCACTCTGTGACGAAGACATCATTGTAACCCCCCCGCCCCCCCTCCTTTATTCCTCTCCCATCCGTCTCTGCTGCTGCCATGTTTGATCCACATCCCTGCAAACGTTGAGCTGCAGCCTGACCCTCACGTTCACATCGCGTTCCCCTCTGAGCAGGAGACCGTCTCATTAATGGGGGCATCTTGGGTGTGTTTACATTTCATTACACAGCTCTGCCTTGCTCCCCAGCTTAAATGGCCGGGAGGGGGGGGGGGGGGGTGATGATGGTGGCTGAGGTGCCACCTGGGGACTGTCCGGGTTTCCAAATGTTTTCTGCAGCTCTTATCCTGTCTTTAAAGAGACCTCAGCAAAATTACACGCACTATAAAGCCGACTCTGGACAGCAGGAGCTTCATAAAGCCTGCACTTTTTTTATGGACAGGAGGAGAATTATACTAAATAAAAGGAAAGAGCAGGGCTATCTGCGCTAGGCTCTGACAGACAAGAGTAAGTTCCCTTTTAGCGATTGTGTTCAACATTTGGCTGCAGCCAGCACTGAACGTCTATAAATCTGCAGGAGAGCCGCTGCACATATACTGCTTTATCTCCAATCTAATTTGAAGCTCATAACCGAATCACGGTAGAACTCTGTCATTAAACCTCTGTAAGCCCAGATGCCCTCACAGGAACGCTCACTGCCCTCCGTCAGTCTTATTAATCGCCTATCAGGGACTACCAATCAGGTTGGAGCGTTTTCCGGGACTTTAGGTTCACTGATTTAGCTCTGTGAGACCTACAGGGGAGTTTTTAGTTTACTCAGCTTCCACAGTCAAAGAGAAAGTTCGTAGTGAGTTTTAAAACACTTAGAGAGCAGCAAACGGTGCGTTCATCCCATTCGATTACGTCAGATTTCCCCCTTGCTGCCAATAAGAGTAAGTGATAGAGGCTGGCATGCATGTAGGTGTAAATTTGAAGTCTCCATGTCTTCAGGATTGGCTTATTTCGGGTGTTTATTTGCTCGAGGCTTGGTGCATAGCGGCGCTTATCTGGTCTTTTGCACAGAACCACACACCAAAGCGGAGCGCGTCGACTGGTGTGCTGACAGCATCCAATAAATGTCCTGGAAAACAATTTAACGCCTCGTCCCTGACCAGACGTCTGTGGCAGTTCGACATATCGAACCAGAAAATTTAAAGGTTAGAGAGAGTCTGTTCCAGAGACTTTCTCTCAGTCTGAGTTAGGATGTCATTATGCTTGTGTATTTTGTGTCTTTATACAACTGCATCATTTTTTTTTCTCCCCCCACCCTCCACCCTTTGTTTACTCTGCCAGCTAGGATTGGCTACAACCGAGCCAGAGGAAAATGGAATAAAGAGCAGTTTTTACATTCCAGACAGCTCTCTAAAACGTGGCAATCAATGTCTGAAAGAGGTAATGAAATGCCTGTCGCCGAGGCAAAGTCACACACCTGGCTGCGAAACAGGAAGTCACAGTTGTCAAAGGGTATCTCCTGGAAGTACTGCGACTTCGCTGTGGCGGGTGAGTGAGCGAGCCACGGGCGAATTCGGAGGAGTCGAGGTTGGAATGAGAAAAAGCGGGGCTGAAAAGCCTCCAGGGCGACAAAATCTTGTCAGAATACAAAGGAGGGATAAGTGCAGCGTTAACAAAGGCGAAACAATTTACACTGGCATCTCTTTTGTGACGCTCAGACGTGGAGTTATTGTTTGGCTGGCATAATGGCACACATTATCACCCACCGCAGAATGGCGTCCCCACTGCTCTGACCAAGGACTCAGAGTGATGATTTCCTCTTTTTTTTTCTATCTGAAACTTCCCTCTTGACCAGGAATCTTGCCTCTCCAATTGCCAAACACGTCATTATCTTCATCTGCAGTGTCACATTAATCCATGACAGACACACATCTGCTTTCAATCTGGCCACCTAATAGCCAGATCACATCAGAGGGATCAGACAGGTGATCCACAAGTGCTGAAAGTTGACTTGTGCATTGTGCGCGCGCGTCTCTGTGAATGTGTGTGTGTGTGTGCGCGTCTCTGTGAGAGAGGGCGCGTGCGGCGGTGTGTGCTCTGCCAGAGAATGATAATCGGATTGTGATCCGCGGCTAATTAGAAATGCATTTAGAGTCGCCCCCCCCCCTCCCTCTTTTTGTTCGCCCTGATCCTGCTCCGGCTCTTTGTCTCCCAGCTCGGCTCGGGAAGAGGCGAGAGGCGCGCGGGGAGCAGTGATTCATGTGGCTGTAAAGGCTGCTTTTATATGACTGTAGGATGTCTCCTGCGGCTGCAGAGGTTGGTTTGAACCCCCCCTTTTTTACTCCCCCCACCCTCCATCCCCCCTTTATCCAACCCAACCCACCGGAGCGCAAAAAAAAACCAAAAAAAAAAACAGCCCCTCTGCAGCAGAGAAGATGAAGAGATGAAGTCCTCAGCAACAGTTCAGACAAACCACTGACACGCGCGCGTCTGTGCAGCAGGCCTGCGGAGTTCTGCTCTCTTTACCAAGTCCACACACAGACTGACTGAAGAGACGGAGGGGAGAAAGAAAGACAGAAAGAAACACACACACACACACACACACACACACACACACACACACCGTGCAGATGCACCGCGCGCAGCTCGGGGGTACTCACAGGCGTATGTCATGGAGAAGCTGTTCCCCATCTTGACCATGTCCACCTGCGGCACCAGTTTGGGGATGTCCTGGTGGTGAGACAGGGCGAAACGAAACACCTCATATTCGTGCGATTCGGTGGGGAACAATCCTCCTGTTGAGCAGCCGGGAGTTAACGAGCAGAAAGAGAGAACACACACACACACATAAAGAAAGAAATAAAGAAAGAAAAAGAGACAGGAGCAGAAACTTGAATGAGAGGGTTCTTTTTCTTTGTTTTTTTTTTTTTTTGGTTTTTTTTAAGCGCCGTGCTCACCTATGTTGATGTTACTTGGGAAACTTGAGCTCGAACCCAAGCACATCCCCAGTAAACTGGTGCAGAGGATGGCGAAGCTTCGCTGCATATTTCCGTTTGCATTGGCGGAGGAGGAGAGCGCCGCAATCCGAGCATAGGTTCCGTCCGTGTCCGCGCGCCCCCGCCGCTCCGCACGCTCCGCACGCGCCGCTCGCACCGACACCGGCAACTGTGGCAAATGGCGAGCAGGAGGCAGCTTCCTCTTCTCCCTCTTCTCTCTCTCTCCCTCTCTCTCTCTCTCTCTCTCTCTCTTCAGACCCGAGCCGCGCTGCAAAAAATGCGCCCGTCTTGGAAAGCTGTTGAGTCTCAATGTCAATCTACATCTCCTCCTCCTTCTCTTCCCTTCTCTTTCCTTTCCTTTACTATCCTTTCCTTCACCTCCCCGACCTCTTTAGACGCCCCACGATGCGGAGAGGTGATTGCACTTGTTTCTCGTTTGCAGCGAGGTGTCAGTTCTGCAGGAGGAGATGCCTGTAAAGAAAAAAAAAATTAGAAGTGTCACAGCAACAAGGTGTGATCGGAGCCCGGAGAGCAAAGAGACGCGTCGATAAATGTCACACACACCTTTTTTTTGGGGGGGGGGGAGAAAAACAGAAAGCTGCAAACAAGCGGTGGCATCTCACCTTATTGACGGGTGTCTCCACCTTGGAGAGAAGCGCTCTCACACTCTGGTTTCGGCTGCAGGACTTGCGGGGTGGATATTTTTTGCAGTGTGCAGCCGTCAGCGCGCACACACAGGATCTCCTGGATCTCCGTTCACTTTCCTGCACCTGCAACACCTGCCCGGGGTCCTCTCCACATGATCATGACGTGCTTTTATTTTGTAGGGAATTTTTTTTTTCTTTTTTTGCATTCAAAAACAACAACACAACAATTCAAAGGAAAAAGGTGTTAAC
>JBAJHX010000053.1:18220105-18237183 GCA_037176925.1 Amniataba percoides | reverse complement strand
CTCAGTCCCAGAACAAAGCAAGATATGAATAAACAGTCCCAAGTTTAACTTTTAGGTAGAAAATTGATTTAAAAGAATATAATAATATATAATAATAATATTCCATAATAAATAATTTGACAAGCTGGTGTACAGATCTGAGAACAAGAATGATGTAGTTTAAGTGAGGACTCTAACAGACGTGTTCAGCTACAGCTGTCTCATTGGCTTCAAAGACAGCGGTACAGAAGTTAAGGCTATTGGAGATAAACGCAGGTTTTTCTAAAACCCGCTGAGACATAAGCCGTCTAATTCTTGATATGTTCTCAAGGTGGTAGTAGGCTTAACTTGTAATTAACGTGGATGTTAAAATGTAGGTCCATGGCTTCACCAAGATTTCTGGTTTGGTTTGTGGTCTTTAATGTTAGCAAATAAAGCTAATTAGAGAGTATTTTGTGACATTTAACCATTGACTGGTTCAGCTGTATTGGACCATAGCCACTTCATGACATTTATGTAAACCCGTACATTGACTGCACAAGTATAGTAAGGCCTTTTGTTGTCGTTCATAGACGACATCAATGTTGAACAGAAGAGGTCTAAGAATGGAGGATTGGGGAACTGCACTACAGTATATCATTTCTGTATGCACAGATGCGTAATTGCCAATCAATGCAGAATGATATCCGGCTTACAAATATGATTTAAAACAGTTTAGCAATGCGGCAGAAAATCCCACCCAGTTTCCAGTCTGTTTAGTCATATGTAGTAGGGAGAAAATAAAAGGAGTAGAAGGAATGGAGAAGGCAGGCATGCAGATTTCAGGACATATGGTACACAAAGCTGGATAGGTGTTGAAATATGCTGACGGCAAGCATGAGAGCCAGGGAATCCAGGCAAGTTGGATAAAAGGTTTAAAAGTTAAGCGGAATTTGCATACGTAGGCTGTGGGAGCAAAATAAGACCCTACATTTCAAGCAATAAATCCCAGGGAATGTGTCGTTTTGCTGGGGGAATACTTTGATGTCAAAAACGCGGCCTTTACTGTAACATATTCTATGTAAATGATAACAACACCGGAGCATCTACTTTTTTCCTACCATGCATTGATATGGATGTTAATGACCACCTATTTGTCTACTTACAGTTGACAGCATTAAAGCACATTACTCCTCCGTCTGTACTACTGCTCTCTGTGTTATGAATTATGCTGTTTAAATGGGTTCCCTCCTTTAGAAGAGCTCTGGGCAGGGTCTGTGGAGAGGCATCTAATGGCAGCTAAATGAATTCATGCCCAGATAAGGCGTAGGCTGCAAACACAGCAAAGCAACAACAGCTGTCAGAGATAGAGAGGGAGGCAGAGAGAGAGAGAGAGAGAGAGAGAGAGAGAGGAGGGGGAGCGACAGAAGAGGAGAGGGCGAAAAAAGGGACCGGAGCTGGAGAGAAGTACAAAGATGTAAAAACAAATGGAGTGTGTGAGCGGAAAATGAGAAAAAATCTGTGCTGTGCTATCTAGCCTCTCAACAAGTGAGGAGGTGTGTGGGAGAGAGCAGAACAGGGAGTGACATTAGTTGTGAGGAAATCTATTGATTGCCACAGCAGGCATTATTCTCTAAGTCAAGAGACTAAAGCAAATACAGGAGGGGGATGTGATGGATGGCATTTGATGTGATTTTGAATTTCTCCTCCTGGGGGCTGTTGGTCTGCACTGGCTGGTCCGCACATTTGCAGCTCACTCGGCTTCCACTGGAAAATAGCATACATTTTTCCACATGCTATCCATTTAACGGTAGCCTTTAACACTGGCTCCGGAGCTGTTGTCACCCTCCGTCGGGTCTAATGGGAAGCGGGAGGAGAGCGAGGCAGAAATAAAGATGAAATCCATTCATTTCTTCCTGGAAAGATGTGTACTTTGCTAAACTGCTGCTGACATGCAGTCATGCTTTAGCCCAGAGCAAGCAGAGATACGCCTGAGGGGAGAGAAAGGGAGGCAGAACATATACCAACAAATGAGTGAGGGGGGAGTGGCAGCTCAGCGATGGAGGAGAGGGGAGGGAAGCATTTATGTATGATGGATGAGAGGTGGAGAGGGTTGCAGACTGTCAGATGTTCCCTTTATCTCTCTTATGCGTTTTTGATACGCAGAGTGAGGGAAGGTCGGACAGGAGGAGGGCGGGAGGGCTGAGGAGCGAAGATGGAAGGCGGCGATGGAATAAAGGGGCGGGGGTGTGGGATGAGGGAAAGGATGGCGAGATGCTATCACGTGTTACCTGGCAGAATGTCGGCCGCACCTCTGCTCGTCTTTAATGAGGCCCGGAGGAACATTATGCAGATGAGCCTTAATGGAGCGTGGACTCCAGCCCCAAAGCAGGGTCACCGATTACCACATCTCCCCCTTCCTCCCCTTCGCCTCCCCGTCTTCTTTCTCTGTCCTCACCATCGTTCAATTTGTCCGTGTCCTTACCTTCCCCCCTCGTCTTTTCATTTTTTCCCCCTCAAATTCTCTCCTTAATGCCCTCCCTTACTTCCTAATCTCCCCCTAAACTCATCCTGGTGTTTGCCTCTTCGGCCCCTCCTCATCACCCCGTTTCCTCCTTTTCGGAAAGCGAGACTGTGTCATCGATCTCCACTTCAGACACGCTGGCTGATCAGAAGATGAATAGGGCCCTCTCATGATGTAAAGATGAGATTCATTGCAGAAAGCGCGCCTTTAAACTAGCACCTGGTGCGGAGAGGAGAGGAGAGACAGGGGAAACACAGGCGAAGAAGAGGTGGAAATGAAAGAAAGGGACTCGGGGAGAGGATTCGGCGCGTCTCAGATGGAATTTCGAGGGCCATTCCTGAATGATGGCTCATCAAGCTTCATCCCGCGCATCATATATTATTGCTTTTAGAGTGGTTCCTATGGAAACTGCAGTTCTCTTTTAAGCTGCTGAGGGGGGATGTTTCATCACCTTTTCTCATGGGGGTTGGCGCCACCGCTACATGTATGGTTTGGATGAACACGCTGCACTACAGAGGGATAAGCTCGCTGGGCCTTGGAGGACAAGCATCACAAGCCAGGGGGAGACATGAGAGGAGCGAGTGGGATAAAGGCATTTCACACATGTGGAAATATTGAATGCATAACTCACATGAGACAATGGAAAGCAGAAAAAGAAAAGAATGAATATGCGTTGGCTTGCATGTGCACAAACATACTGTATATATAATATGAACAAGCACGCACAAAGGCACAATTGTGAGGCAAAGCCTGCTGGGCTGACAAAAAGATGATTTCTTCATTCAGCTGCTTTTATACAGCACGATAACAGACTTTCAGTGGTGTGTATGTATTGAGGAATCTTTCACTGGTTATATCTTGAAGCCACAAAATGACACTACCGCCGCAATAACACTTTTTACCTCAGTGTATGTTATGTGATAATAGTCACTAGGTGTTATTAGAGCGGGTTTATAAGTGCAGATGTGATAGATTCTTGTGCTATCGCCTCGCTGCGAGCTCATTCCTTTTATGTGTTTCTTTAATTCTTGTACCTATGAGCATTTGTGTTATGCAGCCACCCCCTGAAGTGATGGATGAATGTTCACTGGTAATTTCGGCATGATTGATTATAGAAAAAAACAAAAAACAAGAACAAACAAACAAAAAAAAACATGATTTATTCTTGGGCAAGAAAACAGAAAGAAGCGTTTATTCTCCAGTCGTGTCAGTGTCAGATATTTCCCATGTTTGCGTGAGATGTATACAGTACTCTTACCCTTGTTCATCTTCAGAAGTGACAAATTCATGGTGAGTAATGCCAGTTTAATTACAATACTCCCCCCAAACCCCTGAGGCATTTTTTTTTCCCAAATTAATATGCCTAGTGGGGTGTAAACCGTCAGGGTGGCAGGCAAATTACAGTGATATTGGAGACTCATTATCAAATGTGTGCAGTTCATTTTATATACAATAGCATAACATTGTGGTGATGGTAATAGATTGGTCATAGATTTTTTTCCTTTTGTCTCACTCTGTAAGATGATTCCCTACGAGGGCTTATGGCCTTCTGTTGTGGTCTCAGCAGAGGTGGAGAGGATCCTTGGTGGGTTTTGGGTAAACAGTGATTGAATCTGCATCCTGCCTTCACAGTCCTCCTGGCTTAAGCTTCCCTCCCTATGAATTATGCATGGCTCTCTAAATCATTTGTTGGTTAACGGAGACTAATGAGGCTGATACTTAGCCAGATTATGAATTTCTTAATGGGAATCCTGTCACTGTTTTTTTTTTGGTGCTTGCCTTAGTGCTTCTATTTTAACTGTGTCTACCACCAGTCTCATGCAGGATGTGTCAGTGAAAGCGTTGTCTGAACATAGTTCAGTCGAGTATTCGGCCTTTATGATGAACAGATCTGGACCGCTCTATGTTGAGACTTAAAAAAAAAGCCACAGGGGCTTCCTCTCCTTCAATAGAGCTCAGTTCCTGTGTTAATGGCCATACGTGCATGTCTTTGTGGACAACATAATGAATCATTCTTGCAGACCTTCTCTCCTGTTGGCTGATGTAGTATGAGAGGGTCATTGCTTACAACACAAGAGAACTTCATTTATTTACAGTCCCCCCTGTGCTTATCTAAGACGCTGATGATGGAGGAGGACACCAGAGGCTGTCCTAGTCCCAACCCCCACAGAAGATCGCTTGCTTGCGTCCTGGTGTCCTGTTTTCAGGGATTCCCAGACTTTGCCTTCTGGAATCTCTTGTATCTTCCCAGAGACGCTTGGTGCTGTTTCTCTGGATGAAAAGACAACAGCAGCAGGAACAATAGCTTCATTTCTGCTCATTTTCTGATACCCAAGCAAATAGCAGACAGAAGGCATACTTGGATTTTACCCACAGATTGCTTGCCTTTCACTAAGATCCTACCACTGGTTGACACACATGATACACTTAAAAAAAATCCCAAAACACTTATGTCCTGTTGCAGTGCTTCCCAGGCACAGTGAGTTCATTCTTTACCTTTCAGGGGAGTAAAGCTATTTCTTGTCTGGCTTCTCCCTGGTGCATTGTGCTCAAAGCGTAGAGACAGGGTGCTCAAGCCACTGTTGCGTCAGGTAGGAACTGCGTGCCTTCTTTATCATGGCCGGGTTAATAGAATGAGCTAAGTGCTACTTTTAGACTCACAAACTGAGGATCTGGGTGCAACTAAGTACCTTCTCTGACAGTCATTCCCCTCTGTGGGCTGATGTAGGCAGCTCATCCTCAGTCGCTGACCATTGGAGGGATCCCCAGGAGCAAAACCTGCTGCAGTTCATTACACGTCCCAGATGGAGCTGCATCACTATGGCCAACATCAAATGGAAGACGCGGTATATATAAATGGTCCTTTCTATAACCTCTGTTCCGTCGGCGCACTGGCCCCGTGAGCAGCTGTAATGTAATGATCGATGTGATTGCATTTGCAGGTGTTATACTGTCCTCTAAATCTGTCCTATTTGGCAAAATTAAAATTCCTCAGAGGAAGTTATTTGCTATGCACGCTCCTCTGCCGTACAGAGATACAGTGTTTTCTGAGAGACGCCCCTTCAAAGCATGTTTAGTTACTGAGCTTCTCTTTCAGCACACGCGTGCACATACACATTTCCTCCCTTACTTTTTTGTGTCTCTCTTTCTTCTCTTTTTCTCTTCCGTATCTTTTCCCAGTTTGTCTTCCTTCCTCTCTTTGCCTCCTTCTTTCTCTCTGTGTCAACCGTTGGCAGTCAGCTGTTTAGATAAGCTGATGTATAAATTCCCCCCAGCCCCTCATCATGGCTGGTTGCCTTATCAAGGTCAAGAGAGTGCTTTGCAACACTTAGCACGTTTTATCGGCATATTATCCGAGTGCAGAGGAAGGCGAGGAAACAGGCCCGTGGGCTGGAATTCACCGGCGAAGCTTATTAAGCCCTGTACTGTTTTTGATGACAGGCCATGAGCAAGTTTAATGTTCCTTGCGCTGAATCTCCACGCAGACCTGAGGATCATTAGAGCCTATTCTTCAGTTCCTAATCCCCTCTGTTCTCCAGTGGGCTAGCCTTGCGAGTGAACCTTGTAGCTACGCCCGCTCCCAAGCAAATCCTCAACCTTGACTTGGCTTCGTCTGTTTTTACAAGAGCCGATCCCAGAGCTTAGCCTCGCCCTGGACTTAAAACATCAAAAGCGGCATTCTTCCTCACTTCGTCTTTAAGTGAAAATTCAGAATTAAATGCACAGAAACACACAATGCCTGTGTTCAGCTCAAATCAGTATTTCCTGCTCTCCAGTCTGTGCGGCCGAGCTGAGCGTGAAACAGTTAATTGTATTTGAGGCTATAGCTGTAATTGCTGTTTTTTTTATAGAGCCAATCAACAGGGTGGTTAATGTAATGGAAATGAAAAACAAAACTGTTTCTTTGATGTCTGTCTTCTTAGCCTGACAACAGGGAGTGAAGGTTAAAACCCAGCGAGCACAGTCTGTTAACAAGAGGCTCTTTAAAAATCAAGTGCAACATAACGCAGGGAAATATAACACCAATCAGGGCAGAAAGGATAAATACCTCATTACAATTTAAAAAGCAGCGCAGCCTTTGAAGAAACCGAGTCCCAAGGGTATTTGATCAGATGGAGGTCAGAGTCTGCAGCTGGGATGATTGGGTTAAAAAAATACTGTTACCACGAAATAATTGGTTACTTGGATGTCACAGCCATTAATGACATAATCATCATCATCATCATCATCATCACTGCTTTCGTAATTGCAATTAATACTCTCATTGTTACTTGCTTAATTACTATTACTTAATGAACTGACTTTATTTCCCTATCTTCCCGTTAGCCGCCTGAGGCTGTGGCATCTGCATCAGCAGCAGCCCACAGTACTAATACCCCCCCAAGTGTAGCAAGTCTACAATGGATCTACGTGTGGAAAGCGCTGGGGTTGAGTCAGTCCAAATTGCTTGCTACGGGTCACCGGGCCTGGGAATTGGGAGCATGATTGACAGTTTCATAACACTATGACAGAAATTAAAGGAAGGCAGGACAGCAAAAAAAACACATACTGTATTTAGTAGATCCAGGTGAAGGGTGAAGAAAACAAAGGTTGACAACTGTTACGTCTTAATAACTTGGACACAATTGTATTGTGATGCTTGGGAGCAGTGTCAGAGGAAAGGTCACGTTGAAATTTGAAGGGGTTATGCCGCTCTATAGTGGCTATTTTTGAACACCTTTCAGGCTTTCAGCTCGTTAGATTAAGCCCTATTTTGATGTCATCAGTGCAGCTCAGTGTTCATCAGTCTGAGCGTGTGGTTTCCAAACTGTGAAGGACGCAGAGCGGACTATTAGACCGTTATTTTTTCATAGCTTGGTTATTCAGTTGTTGTTTATCTACCACTACTTCCGCTCCAAGTCAGTGCACGCTTGGAGAAGTAAGCGACTGACGCTCTGTCAGATTCTCTCTCCTGATTGGCTGTTTTCTTTTTTTTTTAACCGTGGTGCAGTGGATTCTTTTTAAAATGGCTGTAGAGGCAGCAGGTAAAGCCAGAAGAACCTGATGTTTGTTTTCATGGATGATCTATCCCATATCTATCTATCCCATTGCCCTAAGGCAACATGTGCAAAAAAACAACAAAAAAAAAAAGTACTTTTCTGGTGCGCACCAATAGAAAGTTTTACCTGCTCACGACACTCTTTCCGATAGGCTGGTTTCAGTTTCCAGAGCTGGCAACAGACCATTAACAGACCATTTTGCACATGTCCATGTCCTTTGCACATGCACATACATACAGTTTTAATAAATGCGACTAAGAGTGATCTACTCTGATTTAACTCTACTTTAAATAAAGTCTAAATGAAATAAATCACTATTTCTGCATTGCATTTCTAGCTTCTGGCCTCTGTCAATCTGTTCCACTGCAATGATTTGCAATGATTGTTTTTTCCTTGTTTTTACATGGTTAACATTTTTCATTTTTCATTTGCATGTATTAAGCGAAAAATGAATGTGAATGTGACACGAGTGTAATTTTACAGTAAATTAGTCACATTATCAAGAGTATATTTTATCTGCTTGAAAAGCGGTAAAATCCCTAACCAGATATGCAACACAAAAATCTTCTTCAGTTCCTCTGATTTTTGCAGGTACAACATGTGTACACAGTCCTCCCACCTAGAACCTGTCACATATAGGCCTGAGCAAATATAGATATGTCATGTATTTTTTCAAAGCAATTAAAATAAATCAATAATTTCATTTTAACAACAACAAAAAGGGCTGTGTGAACAAGTGGCTTGACAATTTTTTTCTGTGTCACTATTGTCTTATATATGCCTCATCATATGCTTTTCCCCTTCAGTACAATAACTCAGTTTGACTTGAAATCAAATCCTGCCAATCCACTTATCCCGGCTACAGTATTTTTGTTGCGTTAATATGAGTTTACAGTGCTGAAGGTGCATACATCAATTAACGCAGTGGGGACAGGTTCCAAGAGATGCTGGTTAAGTTCGCGGGTTCAGCCAAACAGCGCTTATCTCCAGCTGGCAGCCGGACGTGGCAGAAATAACTCAATTTAATACCCATGGCTGTTGCGTGATAATGGCCGCACTCCTGTCACGATGGGAGACTTCTCACCTCTTTAACCCTGCAGCTCTGCCTCTCTTCTGCAAGCTGCTGGCGTTAAGCTGGAGGAGGTAAAATTCATATTGTCTGTCCTCACCCGCCCCTTCATCCTTCTCCTCATTAATCATATCAGACGTAACATTTCCACTTCTTTCCTCTCCACCCTCCTCCTGGTATGCCTTAAGACAATAAGGGTGAATTATTTCCATTTGAAGCCCAAAGTTATTAGTCTGGCGTTCTCTATTGCGCACCTCGCTGCCCTGTCACACACCCGTGACTCAAAGTCACCGTGGCGCTCAAACCACTGGAGCTGCGGAGAAGCTTTCATTAAGAGACTACGGTGAAGGGAGACAGCTCGGTGACTCATAGCCAATCTAAGTCTGTCATACAATATTTGGCTGTTCGAAAGGATTTCAATTCAGTCGCTCTCAGACGTGAGGGCTCACCCACAGCACAGCACAGCACAGCAGAGAACTTTACAGATGACAAGTCCTCCAAGTCTTTGCGGTTTGAGCTTCTCAGCAGTCATTTTGCAGCAGGGCCTTTGAATGGCCGTGATTGGTCCTCCTGTCTGACATTAGGTCTGGCTGCTATCTCAAAAGATACTGGTCAGGCTACAGCGAAATATTGTATTATTCAGAGCGATGGTTCATAGAAGATGACTTAAACACTGCCTGACCTTTTGCCTCGTGAAATGATCTAGTTTAACCGTTATCACTGACCAACACTTTCGTCCATGTGTTTAATGTCCAATTCTATCAGACGAATCCTACAATTCCCAAACAGCAAATATACAGGCCTTTAATATCATGAAAGCCTAATAGAGGAGTCCGTGGTCTCATTTGAGGCTAATTTAACAGCATGCCTTTATTAGATTAATGAAAGTCAAGTGTCTTCCATTGTTGTTTCTATTGAAAAGCTTCTATGGTTTGTTGACCTACTAACAAGTATTACAAAATAGCAAAGCATAATAGTGATGATGATTTTTTTGTCTTCTCTGAGTGACTTTATTCTAACAGCTCTGGGCTTTTTTTTCATTGAATATTTTGGCTCACATATCAAAGAGATAATGGTATTGACCTGCAACCATTCCTCAAGCTGAGCATGAATGGATGATCTAATGCACCAGTCAGAATCATTCATGACGCAGCCTTTGCTTTTTGTCTCAAGAGTGCCTCTGAATGTACAGTTCATGTTTTTATATGGACCACAGAGCATGAGGACTTACATGAGCGGCTGACCGCGGCGAGAATGTCACCGGAATAAACCGCTTTTCCCGGATGATGCAGAAGTAAAAATTTAGAAGAAAGAGAGAAGAAATACTGTTTAGCTCGGTTGTTCTACTTAGTGAGTGGAAACAATGGTGATATTAATTGGGTGCTCTGGTGTGGACATCATCCCCTGCTATTCCTCCCTCCAGCACTTTGTATCCTGTGTCTCGTTAACCCCTACACGCCCACACACATACACAGATACACACACACAGGGCTGATAATGACTGTGGCTGGTGATCTAATTGAATGACTATTAGGAGGCCTAATGTGTTGCTGCCTTGTGCTGCTCCTGTGCTAAACATAACCACTGTGCTCCCTAATACCTATCAGTGGGGGAACTGATTCTCTTAAGTAACTCGGTTTTGTCAAGCTCTTCTATGGAGGCAAATCAATACAGGAGCTGTTCACTTTATTCCCTTACCTAATAGTCACAGTAAATTAAATTAGCACAGGAACCCAATATTCAACATACGTCCAAAATCTGAATATCTAATAATGTCATTAGCTTAATCCAAACAGTGAGCTTTAACTTACACAGTCGCATCAACCCAACTTAATCACTGAATAAATAGATTCTTTATTTTTGTTAAGTAAATGTGTAATTAGAAAAGGGAAATTCCCTGATAAGCTTGTGTAAGGGCAGGAGACCTGAGTGCTGTGTGCAAACCACAAATCAACAAGCCATTAACACAAATGAAATGTGTAACATTATAGCCACTGGTCCTTCAGTTTACCGGTTTACAAACCCAACAACCTGTAAAGAGTCAGCACAAAAGAGTCATGTGCTGCCTCCGTCCAGCAGACCAGCAAGTTTAAAATTTGATTCTGTACATCAAATATTGGACGTTGATTGAATGAAATTGTTTTCTACTCAGGAAGGGGAACGAATTTGGAAATGGTGCCTTGATGCGCACATGAGCACAATCAATAGCTCCTTTAGTGGTGTTGGGTTGTCCAGCAGTGGCACAGAAATCCCTTTTTATTTGGGTGTGCTCAGCAGAGGAATGTGCTAAATGTACTTTGGTGTTAGCTGGATGATACCCTGCAGAATGACAGTGGACTATTGGAATATGCCAGGAAACTGATAGCAGTAAGTACTTGCAGATGAGGTACAAAGGGATAACAATGAAAGATCAAATCAGTGCATATAAGTGATTCATGCATTCATGCAATAGTTTCACACAGTAACAAGATGTTAGGTTTGAGATTGAGTCTTTTGCAAAGCTTATATGTTCTAATGCAAATGTGTATTGCAGGGATTAGATTATTAGACATACAAGCAGTGTTGCAAACAGCAGAAATAGAAACAGCCTACAGCCACTTGCACAAAAGGTCACAGCAGCCTGGGCTCAAAGTTCAACAAATGTTAACGATAGGCATAAATCACCACATGGCAGAATACTAAATACCTGTGTGTGCAATGCCTCTGCTTTTCCAGTATATGAACATAAAATAAACCTATGAGGTAACTTTAGAAATGAGAAAAAAAACAGATCTTGGATTAGCATGTTTTATCTGAATTACTTAAAACAAGATGCCAGCAGCAGGTTACAACACTTTAAATCAAAATCTTATCATTCAATGGGAATCCATCCAATAGTTGTTGAGATATGTCAGTCTGGACAGAAGTGGTGGGCTGACCTGACATTGTTTTCCATTGAAGCATCCGCTAAGCAGCATGTTGTCATGTTAAACCAACAATGCATAGGTGCATAGCAGATTTGTGAACTTGATTGATTACTGTCATTTTGGAAGGCAGCCAGCAAACACTCACAGTTACAGTAGGCAATAAACATTTATCTTCATCCTAAAGCCTTAATCCGTGTGTTTACAGGCAGGTCATTCGGCTTAGACCTGCATGGATCACTGTACAATTAAATCAAATTACAGGTTTTTCCTTTATCACAGTCAATACGGTTTCATCCAACATCACCCTGACCTCAGACTTCAACCTCGGTTGAGTCGGGGCAACGTGCACACAACCCAGCTGAGTAAACTTAATGCTCCTGGAAGCTGGATCACACCTGGGCAGTGGCTTGTGCCGGCCCTCCCCCGAGAGAAGGGCTTCACCCGGCAGTCAATCCCGCAGACCTTCTGACCTGAACCGGCCATCTGAAAGTTACCCTACCAAAAAGCTTCCATTAGGCAACTCTGAAGCGTGGCTACAGCCAGGAAGGCAGAGCTATGACTAATGCAATTTCATGCACGACATTGGTCTCTGCAGCAGAATTTATACCGGGCGCCACATGTGAAAAAGGCAGGAAGGAGACAGACAGGAGCAGCAACAGAGCAGAGACAGCCTGAGAGAAGGGAAGGCTGAGCAGACAAAGATGTTTTACCACGCCAGATCAAATTATTGAACTCCATTTGCAGTATTATCATTGTAGATTAACATTTTTATGAGTGTGTGAAATTACCCATGAACGTCTATTGCCCCGCAATACAATGAGGCACACAAGGCTCATTCAGTGAATAGAGGAGCTGAGAATAAAGAGGCAGCTTTTCCACATTATCCAGTTTGGAAAAGAGGTCTCCTGAGTCAGTTGCAGGTAAAAGCGGTAAAAAACTTTTGTAGCCCTTTAACAAGGCACAAGTCACAGTACTGAAACACCAGCTTTACATTCAAGGTCACCTCTAGAAATGTGTAACAAAAGTTCCAAGTCACGCAACGAGAGCTGATTGCAAGTTTTATGTCTTTACCGATAAATCCAGCGTAAGTCAGCATCTCTCTGTTGTGTCCTTTTGTTGAGCCCAACAAGTCCAGCAAACTTTAAAATGCTTAGACCAGCACCCCTGATGACGAATTAGGGGTTTATACAACCCTTCATTCACTAATCTCTTCTCTTCCATAGCTTCCAATCTGTGGGAAGCGTCGACTACATGCGCAAAAATATTCCCCCGTGGCACTGCCGGACTGTTGCTGTGTAAAATTGCCAGACTTATCTTGATCACTCTTCCAGAGCACAGCTTCACAGGGGATCGTGGGCCAGAATGGAGTTTTTGTCTTAAAGCACATGTGGGGCGATAGACTGCATCAGCGGCGTGAGCGTTACAGTAAGCACACTACGATGCCCCGGGATAATCGTGTTGCTGCATTAAGAACAAGGATAAAAGTGTACCCTTCTCCCACACAGGAGACCCTACACACACACACACACAGAAATATATCTGCCAACCATCTGAAGCTTGGATACGTAAACAAGAAGAACAAATATATGCTCACTTAGATTGCCAACCACTTTGCCAGAGAGGCGAGCCAAGCGTGGAGATCCTCGGATCACTTTGCTCTACAGAGCATGGCTGACGTATAGATACATTTGTATCATGGCGACAAAGCTGAATTTCATTTTCTCCAGTTTGACCTTATTTTTTTCCACATATTGCCATTTTCTTCTCAAATCCATATTTTCCACTTCTTCTCCCACCTGGCTCACCTGACATTTACGCTGAAGAAGTTTTGGATTGGTGTAATTGTTCCTCCTTCCACATTAACTGTGAAGCCCCCTTTTTTTTTCGTGAAGCAACTACACTGTGACAAATAACAACAAAATGCAGCTTTGAAATGAATTCCACAGTTCAGCTGCAGCTGAAATGAGTCTTATTAGTCAGGCCGTTTTAAAGCTGGTGTTGTGTCAAAGTCTGCTTTCTTGTTAAAGCAACTCAGGCCTCTGCAGCCTCATATTAACTTAGACTGAACAAGAGCAGTGGATCCCATTTCTTACAGTGCAGTCGCTCCACGAAGACATCGCTTCACTGCCAGTATGAAGAGTGAGAATTACTGTATTAACACACACATTTGAAGAACTACATATCTCTTCTTTAATTTGAATTATCAACCAATGCATTCCTTTCTGTCCAATGAAAACAAAGACAAATCTTCGAGCAGAACGGTGCCACAAAGCCTCAGTGAGTTTCCAGATCAATTCTGCAACAACGACGGTCAACAACAAAATCTCAGGTTGTAAGATTCCTTCATGCTCGCGTGTTTTTTAGCCACACTCCATGACCACTGTCACATGTGATTTATGATCCTTTTTGCTTCAACACATCACTATTAATCACTGTCAACACCGTTCCTCCCTTCAGGTCGAATCTATGTTTGCTTTCTCTTCGCGGTATGGAATTCAGTGCGAATCAACACGAGCAGCTCAGACTATGCCTTCAAAAAGCAGCAGGATCCACCCGGAGGGAAAAAAAAACAGGGAAGGTGATAGATTTAATTTGCGTAGTGAGCGAGCAGTATGTTCTGAAAGACTAGATACTAGCCTGTTGTTGCTCCTGCTGTCAGGAACAGGCAAGGCTCCTTTGTTAAATGCCTCTGTGTTGACAAGTATTATGACCGTGAGCTGAATTGAAAAGCCTAGTAGACGGATTTCATTCAGAACACAGCGATGACTCACAGCTTCAGAGGAGTGACTTCTGATGCCACACAACCGAAAAGAGTTCAGAGCTGCGGCAAATATCACTAGAGAACTGCTGTGTATTCATTATCTTTGAGGCATGTTTGCATAGTGCAAAACACCTGTCGTCAGCTGTGCGTAGGGTTTAAGATGAGAAATGACCCAGAAGCAAGTAAATGACAATGAAACATGGACATGGAAATAAGACTTGAAGGTACCATGGGACATTAATTGTCTGGTGGGCATAAACAAAATAATAATAATAATAAAAAAAAAACCCTGTAAACAATCTGTTTGAATCATGGAGTGGGAGCTGTACCTACTCCTGTCTTTGATCTGCAGATCAATATTTGATTAGGAGAAGGCTAGCCGGATCAGTGGACACACACACACACACATACACAGTGTGTGGCAGAGGTGGACAAACAATGGAGCAACCAGGAAGAGATGGATGAGCTGGCAGAGCAGAACTACTCTTAAGTTCAGGACTGTTGATAACTCTTTCATTATCTCCCCTTTCAGTTTCTCCCACATTAAGTGACCCTTTTACCCTCTGCGCTTCAAGTGTTTTCTCCAGGATTAAGCACCTCCTGTGCACACTTTCAACCAGGGGTATTGAACCAGCTAACTAATGTATGGATATAATCAGCATGATACATTACACCTAACCAGCTATGCTAATAAGGTCATTCATTAAGCCATATAATGCATTAATTAACAAATTCTTTAATGGCTTCACATAACCTGTGGCTTTTATTAATTTGAACTCTGTCGTAAAGCATTGAAATTAATTTCAAGCAAACCCGTCTCTTCTCATTAAGATGCATATGTATTCATCAAGGTGCTACAAAAATAGATCATGCGGTCATTAGGGAGTTTCACTACTCTTAAGTATAAAGTATGCACAAGTTGTTACATGAAAAAAATGCAGCCACAAGCCCACAAACAGACGGATATCATCAAACCCAAAGAACACTTTACAAAGTGACACAGATCATACTAAAGTGTCTGTAAGACAGTGTTTGCAGGCCCTTTGGTGCTTGGAGCTAAATGCTAACATGTGTTGTCACATGCATGTAAACTGAATTCTCACCATGTGGAGGCTGGTGTGTCAGCAGGCTAACATTTACTAATGAGCACTAAACACCGTATAGCTGAGGTTGATGGCGATGTCAGTGTTGCATCAGTTTGTAGTCATAAACTAAAATAAACTAGTCTTAAGTTAGAGACAAATTACAGGAGGCCATGAATGAATAAACTGAAAATACAATAGTTGATAAAGTGACAAATATGAATGTCATGGTGCATCCTCTGGGAAAGATGGATGTGCATAAAATATCATGGTAATCCATCCACTACCGGTTGAGATGCTTCGATCTAGTCTAAAGTGTTGGACCGAACGACATCCCTGATTTGATCAAGAGCTTCTTGATAGAGGGAGTGAAAAACACAGTCCCATTATTTTATTAGTTTATACATATTATCTAGTAGTTTTCTTTTAATTAAGCATAAAGCATAAAGAGGCTCTTAGAAAGCCACACAGTCACATATCAACCACACTCGCACACACAAGCCATGACACCATGTCTAATTGATTCTCCACAAGATGCCACCCTGAGCTGAGTCCTCCTTGCTAATGCATCACACGCTCGCCTCAGCACCGCGGATTGCTGGCTGGCTGGTTGGCTAACTGCTCAACCCAAAGCCTCCTGTTGGGATTGAACACGCTGGCTGGTATCAAAGCCGGGTGCAACCTGAAGGCATGGCCCTGCATCAACATGGCCACCATTTGAGTACCACCCTCACTTCTTCCTGCGAAGTTCAGAAAGAGCTTGGGGGAGGAGGTCGGAGGGGGGGTGAGGGAAACAGAGTGTGGGCTGACGGAGTGAGGATAAAGGTACGATGGATAGATGCTGCTGCCAGGACCTGTCAGCGGTGACAAATGGATGTTGCAAAGATGAAGCAAGTAAGACATTAGAGAACAGTGATGTGGTGAATCACCGGTATGAGTGTGTGTGTGTGTGTGTGTGTGCCTGTGTGTTTTATATGTGCCTGTCTGTGTGCTTTAGTGACTGTGTGGGTGAACGAAAGAGAAAGTGTGTGTGCATGCGTATAGGTGTGTCCCAAGCTGCAAGGTGCCAACCCTGACAGCGGCCCTCCAAGACGGGAGAGTGCTGGGAAATTGATTTAGGTGGTGTCTGAGGGCGACAGAGATGAATCTGTGTGTCTGATTACAGGAGAAAAATAGCAAACACCATGAGATAGAAATGGCAGAACAAAGAATACCGCGAGGGAAGGGCAGTGAAAGGCAAGGACAGAGAGATAAAGTGAAAATGATACAATTTTCCAGATGTGGAACAAACAAATCAGAGACAGTAAAGAGCAATTAGCTTTTTTTACCTAACACATTACTTAATAACATAGTATACAATAAAGTGATACGTTTTTTGATAATGAGTAATGTACACCTGCTATAATCATTAACGTGGCTCCCCTCATGGATGCATACAGTGTGTAGATTCTGATTTATAGCTCGGTGTCAGTCATTTATTACACTCCTGCAACAACTGATGGATGTATCATAAATAATCAGGTTGTATCGTGCTTTTAATATATTCTCCACGGTAGCTGTTTCACTTTACTTTGTCACACAGAGTGACGGTTCCCTATGTACGTACGTATATAAGCGGAATTACATCCAGGTGAACTCCATTTCGCTTCGTCTCTTTACTTTAATAGGACACCACTGCTGCTCAGTCGCTGCGTTTATGTTCCTTCATTCGGTGTGATAGATAGGAGTGATTGTGGTGA
>JBAJHX010000053.1:18200190-18220005 GCA_037176925.1 Amniataba percoides | reverse complement strand
ATTTGCGTACCTGCTGTGGGTACAGTGTTGCTCCCCGATGCATCGATATACATGAATTTTGAGGGATTAAAGTTTTAACTTCTTTGATTACGTTACAATTTCTAATCCCAGTATAGCTTTCCTTAATATAACAACGGGACGTCCCATTCCAACATGAAATTCAGACGGGCCGGTAGTCTGAAATATGGCCCTTTGTTTTGACAGCCCATCTGCAGGCTGGCTGTTTGTTAAACCATGACATATTATTTTCTATTTCTACACTTGCCTACAGAATATGCGGCATGTGGATGTGGCGGCTATGGGGTTATTTAAATACACATTTGATGAAGCTGTGTTGAGTCAAGAAAAAAATGCAATGTAATTACATTTTGAATGAGTAATGCAAAGCAAGTAATTGATTGCTTTTTTTTTTTGCAAGAAACTTGCCAAACACTGAAAACTATTTAATGTCATACATGTGCCAGACATATGCTTTCATTTGTCTTTCATTCCCAAGTTTTTCTCAGTTGGAAACTTCACAGATTATTTAACAAAAGCTCATTTCCCGTCTAGAATCTTATCTGGTGAGCCGGAGTGTCAGCAGATGCTCTGCGCTTCTCCCCACACATAAACATATGGCTCTATCCAGAGAAGTGCACTTGTATGAATATTAATACAGTTCCACCATGGAATAAGCCTCCTCACAAGAGGCCTGTTTAACTTGAGTGAATACTGATGGCTTGCAATGATTTATCCCATAACTTAGGGTGCTAAGGGAGCGAAATGAAAGATGGCCCCCATCTTAATGTTATCACACTGTTGCCTCTGACAGGCAATTTCAGCCATCTGATTATGCTTTTATTGTGATGTCCTGTTGGTTAGTCAATATTCTCACCCTCCTCTTTCACCCTGTTCCCTCATCATCACTTAGTCTTGCTCTCTTCCAATTTCCATCTTTCCTCTACAGACTAATGCCTTCTGCCTAATTATCTCTTATCAAATTCACAACTTACAGTGAACCATATCTGCATCTGGACTGGATTTCTAGCATTGAATCTCTGCTTTTTTTTTTTGCTTTACAGTCAGTTTGCCTCCAGTTCGCCTTCGCCACAGTCTGTTTGTCAAACACAGTAATCCATGTAAAACAAATTACTCTTATTTTACATACTTATATGGTTAAATTTCTGTCTATTTTTTTACTGAAAATGAAATTAAGCTCATGAATTTTATTTAAGTCGCAATATAACTTCCTGATAATTTAGCAATTTATTTTCATATTTTTATTGTGATTTTCACCGTGACCCTCTGTGATCTCCCCCCTTTTTTTAACAGGGGTGGAGGTAGGTGTAGCTTGCCATATTTATCATGTTGATCACATAAGCATGATGAATCTCCTCATACGCTTTTGCGGTCAGCCTAGCCAAAACAAGTCTTTTTTATTTCCCAGCCCCAAGCCACCCATCTGGGGACACTTCTGTTGGCCCCGGGGTCTTTTTGAATCAGCCAGGGCTCCTCCAGCACACGGCTACACACACACAGTGTTGGCTGAAGCGTCAAATGTCCTCAAACCGTCTGCACCACATGTCTCTTCCACATGTACATACCAAGCTGAGACGATGAACCCAAATTCAGCCAGTTCGGTCATCCTTTGTTTAAGATCATTCAAAGAAATTATTCATGTAATATTCATTTATGTAAATATATGCCTATTTTGGGATATTTTATTGGATATTTTTCTGGCAAATGGCAAAGAAGATATACTGCTATAAACATGAGATGTAGTCTAGAAAAGATCATGAGGCTTGAGAATGCCACATAATTTGTCTCGGCACAGAAAGGCTGCTCATGGCCACGACCTTTATCGACCTTTAAATCTATTTGCAGTAAGGGATCAAAGCTGTAGGCTGATCTGTGCAAAGCCAGCTGTTTAATACCAGTAGCACATCCGTACTTTGACAAAGTCACATTCACCTCCCGAGATGAGCCAAGGATGCGCACAACACAACTTATCAAGTAAACTCAGCAACCACAGGAAGAGAGCTTCATAATCATATGTAAAGCTTGTCGTAATGGGCTCCATATCACTAATAATACAGCTTTTGACAGGAGTGAATTGACTCATTTACCACAGAGCACTACACCCGCGGATGTGCCCCACAGGCACTAGTTCATATCAAGAAGCCTAAGTGTCAGCAACTTGTGAAAAGGCCCATACATCGCAGCAAAGGTCAAAGCTTCCCTGAATACACAAATACCATGTCCTGAAAAAAGTGAAGGAAGAAATTGCTAATCCAAGCTGAAGACTGGAGAAATGATCTAAGGATTATTGCTGCTCAAGGCCTACATTTTTTATTAAAATGAAAATGAAGAGCAAGCAGTATATTTGCGCTTGTGCCACTCACGGAATTCAAGTACTTTGAGATTCAAAGAGGTACATCTGATTATTTTTATGAGCCAACAGCTAGAAAATAAGATGTCGGCTAAACTGACGGAGAAAGAGGAAGAAAAAATGAGAGGCTACAGGTACAGCTTTCATCGAATTTAGTGTTTGCATTGGGATGCATCAAGCACATCTACCACGAAAACATTCTCGCCTGTTGATGTCCACGTGGAGAGCTGAAAAAAAAAAACCAAGGTGAGAGAGCCAATAACAGACAGCGAGTGAGTAAGAGTGGGTTTCGGTGACGTAGCCGAGCTATAAATACAGTGTTCCAAAGGCCATATTGACATTTAGGTGCTGATTTATCTGAGAGTCTGGCTCTGGTTTATGAGGTAGTCACCACTGTTCACAAGCAGATGTGATGTTATCGAACCAGCCTTCCTCCTCACGCGTTGTGAGGAAGTGCCATGTGATGACCACAAATTGTGTCTCTTTTGGCTCCCACATTGAACCAGTCAGGGAGGGGATGATACTTCAAAACAGTCATGATAATGGAAGTCACGGCGGCTGTAAAGTTGAGAAGAGGAGGAGTGATGAAGAGCAGCCACGGCTCTGGAAGTAAAAGTCACATTCATTTTCTGCATAAACACGAGTCGGCAGGTGATCGATAATTTGAGTGGAAGGGCATGAATGGCTCCGGGATGAATCACCAGCACAAAGACTGAGTATGGTTGTTTGATAAAAGTTTGATTAATGGTCATCTGATGACATCATTGTGGTGCACCCTCTTCTTCTGCAGTGGTATATTGGCACCAGACTGACTACCTCAATGAACCAGCTCTCAGATAGTAGATGGAAACAAGCATTTATCCCCATTTATTATTTCCTCAAAATTAAAATGTGAGGCTCTTGGTCACTATTTATAATACTGACACACTGCTGTTTAGCAGGACATGTGTATTGTTTGTGTGGTGTTTCTGCATGTGCTAGCATAGTATTCACGGTTCATTCATGGTTAGAACTAAACTCAGATTTGAGGTTGATGTGCATATCAGTGTTGCAGTTATTTTGTCCTAAACTAAAGTAAACAAACTAAAGTGAACAAATTAATATATTCTCTACAAACAATCTATTTTCCAACATCAGTTAATTATTATTCCCACCATTCTTTCTTTTCTAGTAAGTGAGTAAGTAACTCCAATTCAACTGGTGATGTGCCAAATGTTCATTTTTTAGGCACATTTTTATTTTCTTCTTCAAATCTCATGACTCACTTCAGCAATAATAGATTTTGAGATTGTGAGTTCCTTACATTTATGCACAGTTAATGATGCAAACTATAGCCATTGTCAGCAACACTCAAACGTTACCAAGGTCACGGAGTTCTTTACTGAAAGAAGTTCTTATCCACCGCCTTCAGCCACAACTGCTGTGGCTCACACAGTGTTTACTCTCCCTCTCCTCTCTCCCTCTGGCGTGTCTTCATTATGCTGCCAAGAAGCATATGGCTATGTGCTGACATAGTAATTGTACATATTTCCACTCCCATCCTTTATTTTCACTCTATGCGTTATTTTGTGTTGACTTATATAAAGAGTATTCGTGTCACATGAGTCAAAAACATTTACATGAATAGCAAATTCTTCAGATACATGAGTTAATTAACAGCTGAATCCATTCAAAGCTAATATACACTGATTTCAATCAGCCAAATATTCAACTTTGCTAGTTAAAATCAAGTCTGATTAAATGGTTATACTATTGTTTTGTTTTCTTATAACCAGTGTTCAGTGAAGAAAAAAAACACTAACAATCACGGTCCACAGTATTAACAAGGTGTAAATAGAAAATAGAGAGACAAATTTCTGTGGTTAAAACTGCAAATGGAAAATCTGCAAATAATAATGCATGTTTTAAAATGCACATGCATTCATTCAGGCTTCACTGGAGGGGAGGGGATTTCTCTTTTTTTGTGAAAGAATAAAAACATGGACATGTTGTGTTATATGTTGACATCGATGCGCTGAATGAGCAGAGACTTTGTTGCAGCTGATCCATCCAGAAGGTGGTGAATTATTCACTGTTTTGTTGGCAGGAGGCCTGGGTGGGGATGAAAGGCCTGGCTTTCACCCCAGGAAGGATGAGAGATGGGAGGGAAACAGCTCGCGGTGACTTGCCCCCCCGCAGCTCCAAGCACCGGGTTAGCTTAGCATGGTTAGCGGCCTAACAGCAGTTTGTTCATTAACGGTCCCTTGCTGGGTGACAACATCCAGTCAGTGTCAATTAGATGGTAGCAGATGAACAGGTGGGAGTGTGACGACTGGGAGGAGAAGAATCATTAGGGTGAGCGACGAGTGCCAAAAAAAAGTGTCGCAGCAACATCTGAGGTTGGCGACTGATGAGTCGTGGTCAGTGGCAAAGGTACTATCAGAGCATTTTGAGTACTAAAGTCTACTCACCGCGCTTAAACTGTCTGTAGGATTCATGAAACACTTTTAGAAATAAGGGTTCTAAAGGGGTTCTTCCTGAAGGGCTATTTTTAGAAGAAAGTTTTTTTGTAAGAATAATCGTTCCATTAAGAACCAGTTTAAACCAAAGAACCATTACTGAAAAAAAAGACTTCTTCAAGGTTTGTTGAAAGCAAGCAAGGGTGTTAACAGATTTTCAAATATTCAAATGCTTACTCATCTTTCCAATAATGTACCTGGAATCCCCTTAATCCATTCATTTTACTTGTCTTCTGCCATAGTTTATATATTTGCCACCATCTCATCCCATACACTAGTTGATTACAAGAACATGAACAGACACTGTTAACTGGTTATTCCCTTCAAGGTGAGATACATTCTGTGTAGGTGTTGTAGGCTGTTTTTTTTTTCTTCTGAGAATTTCTAATACATGATGTACAACACTGACTCTTATATATGTTCATTATCCACTACACTTAACCCAGCCCACACAGACAGTGTTTCTCACAGCAGCACTCGGGTCATCTCACTCTCTCTGCAAAACTGCTGTAACAAATCATTAGTGATTACTTTGGTTTCTGTGCCATTTGAGTATTTATCAATTATAAATTTGTTCACACCCTTCACTCCTGTCCATGCACTGTCTGTCCACCTGTCTCAAGGTGTGATCACCCATCTATCTGTGCATGAATCAATACCAGAAGCTGGATTGAAGTGGCTGAAAATCAGATTCAAGTGAAGGTAAATCTGCACTGAGTCGAGCTAAGAACTTTTCTGATTGAAAATGAATTATTTCAGTGCTAGCATTTGTTTCTTGCATTTTTGTAGAAATGAACTATGACTGTAGAGCTCTCGATACAGGAGGTTTAGGACTGGCTTATTCAGCCTTTTACATTGTCACCACTATGAAGTGCCCGTACTCTGACTGCTGTCACTGGATCCTGCATTACTTTGTACTTTGGACTTTGTTTGTAGATGGATAATGATTCATCTGGTATAATGGACTGTCAGGGACTGAGCTGGCAGACCAGAGAAACACAGTGTTTTTCTTTGAAAAAAAAAAAAAAACGATATATTTTTTATTCATTTACCAAAATCCAAAATGTTAACAAAGCATATCTAATTGTTCTGGCCTTTAAAGGAGGCCATCTTAACAGAACTAAACTCAAGCACTAACAGAAGACAACTTAACAGCACGATCTGACCTCCATAAATGAGACATGAGGGAACATATATGGCTGCTGATCAGGCCATTTAGAAACAATGGAGGGACAGATTTACACAAACAATTAAAGAAACAGATTATACCTGAACACAACACATCAGATTTTTCAACAAGGAAGAAAAAGAACAACAAAACACAACAACAACAACCAAAATTGTCAAAACAAAAATAGGTAAAATGTTTCGTTCCTTGTCCTGTTTGTTCTTGGTTTTGTGTCGGGTTATGTTTTGTCATGTCAGGTTATGTTGGTTATGTCTCATCATGTTTGTTAAGTTTCGTGTCTGTCTAATGTTTCATGTTTCATGTCGTCTTGGTTCAGCTGGTTTCTTGTTCTGTTATGTTTTGTCGTGTTAAGTTTCCATGTCCGTCATGTTTCTGGTTCCTTATTCTGGTGTGTCGTGCTTTATTTTGAAATAAGCTCTTCGTCATGTTTCAGGTCCCTTGACTTCCCGCCTGTCTGATTAACTGCCCCGCCCTGATTGTGTTCACCTGTTCCTTGTTACCTCTTGTGCATATATAGTCGTGTCTTCCCTGGTCTTGTTGCCAGATCGTTTCATAGCCCCATGATCTGTGTGTGTCTGTGTTCATGTGGTTCCTTGAGTTTTTGCTTTTGCCTTTTGTGTGTCCTGCATTTGGGTCCTGGCTTGCCTTGTCAGAGTCGAAGTGTAATGTTAAAATCCTAAACTAAAGACATGAAACGAAGAGTTACCGTGCCCCTCGTTTAGTGTGTGGCTACTTGCTGCTTTTCCTCATTTGGAGTTGATATGTTTCCATGTAGAATCGCCTGAAAAGGTTTCTAGTAGAACCTTTTAAAAGGTTCTGCTAGATTCAGTTGCGGTCATTGTCTTGCCCACGGTACATTCTCAATTTCTTGTTTTGTTAATATCCCCAATGTACAGCAAGTAAGAAACAACCTTTCTTACTTCACTTTGCACACACTTTTTTGTACATCAGGTATGACATGTGGTTTTAAATACTACCATGAGCCACAGCGGTTATGTGGAAGAGATCAGGGAATACAAGTACATTCATTCAAGCTGCAGACTGTATTTTCAGTTTCCTAAGAAGTGCAATCCTTAGCTTCCCCTCTACACTGACCATGCCATTTCATGGCAGCTTTAGACAAATTACATGTATGTGAATGTGTCTGTCAATGCTCACAGTGATTCCCTGCAAATGGCAGACAGTTGCAAGTGCATCCACAGGTCACCTGTTTATTTATATCCTCCCAGTTTCTATACGGTCCCCTCATGTCTGCGTGTGCAAGCTCATGTGGAGTGGCACTCCAGTGAATTGCAAGGAGGCAAAAGGGAATTATGTAGCTGTCTACAAAGTGTGCATTGACTTTGTAATGTTGCTCTTTAGTATACTCTGTCAACATAATATCCCATCCAAATGCTTAAGAAGTGGCAGAGTTTGCTGTTTGCACCTATGTTTTCAGCCGAAACTCAGTCACTTAAAATGGATTCCAAACATGACAAGTTTTCACAGCATGGAAAAAAAAGTAATAAAACATCCAGAGAAATGTTTCGAGCCACTGCTGCAGCATAATCCACTTTTCCACTGTCCATCCGTACGCTCCGTATGTTACAGTCCTAGCTTTGCCAAAATATGGCTGAATACACTGCTTCTGTGTCATTCTATTGCAATCCTAGTGGCTCTGAAGTATTTTGGTGAAAATGTGGCTCTTTGGAACATATTGAGCATGCAGATGGACAGCAGAAAAGTGGATTATGCTGCAGAAGTAGTTTGCAAAGTTTCTGTGGACATGTAAGAAGTGACGGATGTTAAAAATACTACTTGCAGTGCAAACCTAGTTGTTTCTTTCTTTTTCCTTAAATATTCTGGTGGAGAACAACTTACATATGTTCTAGTCGCATTTTTCTCAGTTTTTACTACTTGTAACCTTTTTGAGCTTCATTCTGCAATAAGGTGGGAGACTAACATCCTTTATCAGCAAAAAACTCAGATATGATACACGAGTGAAATATCAGATTAAAGCAAGCTGCTTATTTCTTACTAATTTGGATATAAGTAGTGAAATTCTCGGAGGAAAAAAAAAGTTTCTATCACACCATCACGAGCACACACACGCTCACGCACACACGCACCTGCCCACACTGAGGCTCAACCTCCACGGAAAATCTACTATAATCATCACCTGTCGAAACATGTAGTTCACCTCCTGTGGGCAGACACAACCTCCTTAAATAAGAATGTCTCCATAATGAGATTTTTCTGATTGGTCTTCGACGCTCAGGCTGACCTTGTTCAGTACCTTACCCTCATTTAAACCACAAATCCATCTGCTCGATCAAAATGGAAGATTTTCAATTAAATGGGTGATAGCCAAATTGGAATACTTATCTTGGTATTTTTCATTTTCCCCTTTGAGCTCAAAATTCCATTATCTTTGCCTCAAGAACTGTCAGCGCATCAAGATTTCACCTCATGCGGCGGCACTTAAATACTCTCTTTAGAGAGCCTGACTGCTGCTAAGGTGAGGAAATTAAATGCTCAAAGCATCTCGCTGTAATCCCGAAAGTGTAGTGAGAGTCAAATAAACTGCACCCTTCTGCCCTTACAGTGGCATTGTTTTTTATCATCGAAGCAGAAAAAGGAATGAGTATGACATTTTCTACATTGTTAACAAGCCCGGCTACATGTCATTGCCTCTGGCGAGAAATGTCCTTTGTGTCTGCAGAAGTCCAAGGCCTACGTACTGTACAACAACTCCTAATATAACCCTTAATTCAGAGCTAGAGGGGGATAATGTTACCGATGTTTGCGTAAAGACCAGCAGTGCAGTTACATAAAAGGGGGCTATTTTGGTTTTATACTGTTATAAAGTGGAAATATAAATGTAATATTTAACTTTATATAAACCTTTACAGTTTACAAACGCATTCAATCATCTCCTGTAAACCCTTTTTTCACTCTCCATCTGTCCGCATCATTGTACAAGCAGTCTACATAGTGTCGAGAGAGTATGTTTTACATTCCTTCATGATCCATTTTCATGACTGACTTGTGTATAAGACACCATTCCCTTTTTTCTTTCCTCCTGCTTCCACCTCTTCCTCCTCATGCCCGCTGCCCTCCGGAGCATGTAAATCTCACCAGTAAATATTTCATCAGGGTCATGCAGAGTCCCCCCTCCACCGCCACCCCCCTCTCCGGTGAGGTTAATAGAATTCAGAGCGCGTCGTTGCCATCAGGATCAGTCTAATTAAATCAGGAGAGGGAATGCTTGTGATACACACCCACACTTGCCCACTTGCCATGTGCCTTACTTTACAAAGATACAGGAGGAAAAAGACAAAGAGGGGCGGCCGTGATAATTGACGGGGAGGTTGGGATCTGAAACTGCTCTCAAAATAGATTTAAGGCTGTCTTTGTCCCTGGGCAGAACGTTAAATGAGAGTACCCCGACTAATGGCTTTAAGTAGTCATTTGGACAAAAGTGTATTTTTTTGTCTGTTTCTGAACCTATTACATAGCAGCACTGAGGTCTGGATGCAAGCGATGATCCAAAAGTCACTCGTCATTTTCTCCGAACGAGAACATCGACTCCAGCCAACCACTCCACGGCTCCAGGGAACTAACGAGCATTTTGCATTACAGAAAACACATAAAGGATGTCCATCGCTTCCCCTACAAGTTTAAGGATCGTATGAAAATCTTTAGTGTCAGGAGGGGTGGTAAGAAAAGGTGGAGGGTATTGTATTTTTTTGCCAAAGAACATGACCGGTTGGGGGCGCTCAAAGCTACATTAGTTGCATTGTGGGTAATGCAGGCAATTACTAAAGCATTACCCACAGTCTGACAATGTTCTAGGAGGGCAGTGCTGAACTGAATGAAATTTCAATCAAGACACATAACTAAAAAAAGTTAAAGTTCTTTATTTTCTTTTTTTGTGAAGGGATGGGAAATAAACTACAGTAATAACAGGGTGGAGTTTTGCATTTTTTTTAACCATGAAACACGAGGTTCAGCCCAGCTCAGTTTCTTAGGTATGTCAGAATCTAATGTAGAAAACTAAATACAGATGTACTTCAGCTTTACTGACAGTAATATCTGAGTCTCCAAAAACTATCAAGGGGTTGGTCATCCATTATCAAGGCTACTAGAGGTTAAACAAATGAGTGGGGAGAAAAGTTCTGGAGGGAGTAATCAAGCTGTTTTATTTTAGAAGGAATAATCCAAGAGAGACAGTTTTAATTTCCAAATGCCCCACAGCAGTGACCCAAAATTAATTGTTCCTTTTGCTACAGAAGAGGACCCCTTGAGACAAACCGTGGACCACAGAAAAAAAGAAAGAAAAAAAAAACCTGGGTAATTACACAAGTGTAGAGCACTTTTCTATGGAGTGGGAATCTCAGTAGCCGTGGATTATGTGAGTTTAATGGAAGAGAGAGTTGACCTGAGGCTGAGCAGGAGAGAATTAGAGTGTTGACATACAGGACTGCTGAGGCAGAGAAGCCTCTCACAAATCAGGAGAGGCAGCAGCCCGGGAAAATTAAGCGGGTGTCCTCACAGTGAAACACCAGTCATGGTTGGATGACATGTGTTGCGAAGGCGTTGAAACGTCGGAGCCTTTGCGGTGGTTACAAATGCATACTGCCTGCATGAGGGCAGAACATTAGGTCAGGAAAAAAGTCTGAGAGCACGATATGCAGATGGAAATAAAAGCTGTTAACATCTTAATAAACAATAACAAAGTTTACTTCATTGACAGGGTTCAGAGGGAGTGTTGTGTGGAGCGTCCAGCCACAGAGCAACTATGAAAAGTTGGATGGATTTTAATGCAGGTGTCTTGCAGAAAACAACACAATTAGCGCACTGTAGGAACTTTTCCAGGAACCCAGAAAACATTTTCGGGACTCGGGATCTTTTTCTATGATCTTAGCACAGGAAGCTGGGTCTAAATTTAGACCCTCGTCCTCAGTTCCCGGTGCCAAAAAAAAAGTACAGACGCACTGTAACCGCAAAGAGAAACAACCATAAAACACTCAGCACATCGTCGTTTCTTTGGAAACAGGCACTCTGGAGTTCTCAGTTTCCCTTCTTACCTCTGCAGGTCTCCTTTGCATCCAGTAATTACATCCATTCAAACGCCGTACCACAATAAATAACCAAGAGCAACACATGACTCTCTGAGATGTAATTTTCACACACAGAGACGACAATAAGCAAAGCTATTATTATTTCATCTGGTATAGGAGCAGAGTGCCATACTTCTTCAGTCATGGTGGAAACACGGATACGCAAAAAGGGCTTTAGTTCCTGACTTCAGTTCGTGGTGCTCAAATCTGGAACTGTTTAGTCAGAAAAGGGACACAAAGACAAAGCTGACTAAAACTGACCTCTGAACAGTGAGACTGGCCTATCGACATCCATTCCCCACCTTGTCCAGGTGGGAACTTAGGTCAGGACACCACGGACAGCACAACATTCACAACACTTTATTAATCCCCAGGGATCATGTCTGGGGTCTTATTATCTCACGTGAATGCTGCGTTGCTTGTGTTTTTCGGCAGCAAGCTCAGTCAGTAAAGTGAACAGCAGCATACAGAATGTTAATGGTATGCAGATAAGAATGATTGTTAAATATACATATGCAAATTAAAGCAACATAAAAAAAATAGTCCAGATAAAGCCATGCTTTACATAGTACTGCTTATCTGGTCAGAGCTTATTTTATAAGAGAGAATTTTTTGACTGATAAGAACTTCATGCAGCAGTCAGTAGAAGAAGAAGATAACACCCAGAGCAGCTCAGCGAGACAATATCATTCTGAGAAATAACAGTCATGATAAATCATATCTGATTGGCAATCAGGGAGGCTTTAGAGTGACTAGGGCCATCTTTATTTCATAAACAGTCCTGCTGTTTCTCCTCACTACAATGAGAGGAGTCCGGTGGAAACTGAACGAGCACATCTCCTCCTCCTCTTATCGCTCCTGTGATAAAAATTTCCCACATCACTGGAATAACAGATCACCCCCATTTCACATATGCACACACCGTACTTCATCCGATTCACTGTGCCAGCAGCTTCCACAGTCAGCTACCGCGGGACCATCAAGGAATGGATTTCTGTTTGTGTGTGTGCACGCATGTTGATGCAAGCAGTTTAGAGTTGCCAGGAGACTCTGTGCTTACTGGCTTTGAGTATTATTCTTTTTTAGGATGCCTCCTGGAGGCTGGAGAAATGTGGTATTGATTTGTTTAGCTAATATATTTCTTCTCCCGTCTCATCTTTCTTATCTCAAGACGATGCCATTCGCTGGCCTATCTCCACATGGAGCCACGCCTCTCCGGCAGACAGAGGAGACGTTGGTGAAAATTAAAAATCTGAGTCCAGCCTGATGAGCAGGTTTGCTTGTGGTGAATTTTGGCAAAAAAAAAAGAAGAAAAAAAAAAGAAAAGGGAAAAAAATATCACCCAGTGTTGTATAATCAGGTTTGCTCTCAAAGAAATCACATCACATTTCCTTAGTTTCCACTGAGCTACAATCTTTGTTGAAGAGGAGGAGATGGTGCCACGAGCTCACCTATCATGCCTTAGCTTGAGGCTTTTGGAGACTTTCTGTTGTCTTTTAGGAAATTCTTAAAGAGTACACGGATCCAGAGCTGTCACCGCTGCTAAATCAAAGGCACAGCGTTCAACCCTCCCTCCCTGAGGTGATGTGATGTAAGGAAAAGGTCGAGCCTGTGTTAATAGCTTACAAATCTCTGCCGCAGAAACGGTGGGTGAAATATGGAGTAGCAGCGGGTCCAACGGGGATGTGTGGAATTTCTCTGCATTTCTTCATGTGAGCTATTTTTGCGTTCATCGGGTCGGAGATGGGACAGAGTAAAATACAGTGTACATCCCCCACCGAAACGATAATCCTCAAATCATAAATTACTAGTAGTGACACACCATTAATCTAATAAGTACTCATTACAGCCCGTATCTCCATTTGTATCTGCGTTATACCAATTAGGAGGACAAAGCGATTCTGGCACATCCAAACCACTACAAATGAATTAAGATCATCTGATTACACTGAAGCGTGGGGAAATGTATATTATCAGGTTTCCAGTGAAATGAACACCAAGCATTAATAAAGCTACGTCAGCTGTGGAAGCCCCAAGCTAATGGTGATGATAATACTACACCAAGAAAAATGAGCTAACATTCTTCGAAAGAGTGACAAGCTGGTTATTTTATTCATTATAGTTTTATTATATTGAAAACCGAATACGTAAGTAAGTTTTTCATGTTTTCCTGCTTTTGGCAATGTTGTAGTTGTAGATTTAGTCATTAAATCCGACCTACAGAGGCAAAATGTCAATACACAAGAGATTAGGTGTATGACACTTTGCTAGACTTGCTAGTTTTGAATTCAACGTGCATTTCAGAAATAAAATAAATAAATACCAATGTCGAGTAAGTTTACACACACAAGGAATTTGTCTTGGTGGTTTGATGCATATAGCATTTGTAAACTAACAAACTTAAATAAAATAGAAAAAGCAACAGTAAAAAAAAAAAGACATTGACTTTGGAGTGTTCAAAGTTCACGGTGTGATGTTTTTGTGTTTGGTGTTGGTTTGAGAAAATATCCAGCATGAATGTCCTGAAATCTTGTTTTTCCTTTTAAATGTGAGATGCTGGCATTTTAATATCAAACAGCAACCTTAAAAACCTATTGGATGTACGGTAATGGTAATGTCATTCTTGATCTCCTTCAATTCTAACTTTAACAAAATCTCTGCACATTTTGGAACAATTATTCACTGAAGGAGATACAATACGTACACAATGTTTAGCTTTGGGTAAAGTGACAAGGCCACACATACTTCTTTTTTTTCTTTTTTTTTTAGAAATAGCACTAACTTTAAAACATTCAAAAATAGTTATTTTTATTTGAAATAATGATTATATTAATGTTTCAATCTCCAAAAGCTAGTTTGGAGAAGACGTTCAGTGTAAGCCTTTCAGCTTTCAGCATTGACACCGCAATTTCTTCAGAAATTGCATTTTCTAGTTATTATATTAATGTTTCAATCTCCAAAATTTCAATAAATGAACAGTGTACTTTTGCTGTTCTTTTACTTTTTTTGTCCTTTTCCTGTCAATGTTTGCTATTTACAGATGGGTGCATCGCTCAATTTTGAGTGTCCTTCTCTTTTTAAACTTTAATCAATCTTCAAAAATCCCTTTTAAGAATGTTTATTTTATAGTCAGACTCAGAGTTGCTCTGCGGAACGGCTCTCCTCTCAACGTTTCCGCCCAGACGAATGGAAAGTGAAAGCCAAAATAAAAAGTTCTCATTCATTTCATAGTGTCTTAACTCATTAGCATCAAGTTGAGGACTTCCTCAGCGACTGCGGCTCATATTAATCTGATAGGATAACGTGAGGCAGGGAGTCGACACGCAGCCTTCCAGGAGGCCTGTCGAAGGGTTGAGGAGCAGTGAAGAGGGTATCGGGCACGCGAGGGACCCAGTGGAAGCAGCCACGAGTGCCGAGTGGCCCGCTGACCTTCATTAACGTGTCTCGGCGAGCTGTGCTGAGCGGCGCGCCGCAAGATAGTGCCCACACAGGGGGAGAATGGTGACAAATTGCATGAAGAAAAGGAGATAAAGGCTGCTCGAATCAAGGGGGGGACACATAGAGAAAGGCGGGAAAACACACACACACACACACACACACACACACACACATATCATGCAAAGAAAAAGTGACAGCGACATGTCCACCGTTTCCCTCATTAGCCAGTGATGTAAATGGGTTACTGAAACGATCCAACTTTTTTTTTTCCAGTATCAAACCACTTAAGCACCAGAAAAATGGGCTCCCACTTTGTTTTTAACAGTGTCTTCATGTATACAAAAGACCTAAATGAGAGAAGAGCGACTTTCATTTTATGTACTGTCAAACATGGTTGTGGTAAAAGCAGAGGTGCGTGTGTGGATTTGTGTGTGTTTGTGTGTGTGTGTCTGAGTCTGTGTACTTCGGCCCTGGAGACTCCCCTGAAGCAATGAGGTGTGGGCAGAAATCAAACTTCATTAGATCCACAAGCAGTGAGGCCTGTGGCGGGCCAAGCAGGCGGTAGAAAGGAACAGAACAGAAGCAAATCGCAGATAACGTGTGATTCTCTCCCAGCATCCGTTTTACTTTTATCAAAACAAGGCGACTTATCTAAGGTACTTTTCAATGTGAATGTTAATTAGCCTGCTACCAGCTGAGTTTTTCATTGTAATCAATCTTGCAGTACCACAGGTTTTCTATGTAATATGGAATAAAACATAAAACTTTGGGTTTATTTTGCTTGTAATTTCTGGATCTGAATTAATCCATGTGAGCAGCTCTCTTTGTGAGCTTAACACTAACATAAGGATGCCAACATACTCACAATGATGTTCACCATCTTAAGTTTAGTGTGGCAGCATGCCAGCAGGTGATGATGGGAGAGAAGCCCTGGATCCATCCAGCGTTGCCATTCCCGAACCACAACACCAAACAGAGGGAAACATTATGGAGTGTCAGGGTTGAGTGTTTGGTGCCTCTGAGCCAAATTCTGCATATAAATCTAAATGATTTTGCTATTGAAGTGCACATGCTCCCCTGTCACTGTCATTCTGCTTTACTTCATTCATCAGTGTACATTTGTGCTTCAGTGTTTCATTTAAATTCATCATATGTTGTTACTACACGGATGAAGCGCACACAAGATGGCAACATTAGCGGTGATTTACCGGACTGTAAAAATAATGGTTGTATCTATGATGTCCTCCATATGCTAATGGTATTGCTTGAAAGCTTCAGTTTGGGTTCACTACTTGCCGCCATCCTCGCACATAATAGAGCCATAAAATCCTAATTCATTCAAATACTTGGATGTCTTTGGGTATTTCAGTATCCTGTCCATGAAGCAAAAATGCTTCTTTAAGCCATTTAATTGCTCTCTGAAGTAAAACAGTCACATCACCATCAAAACATGTGTTAGAACAGAAAAGAGAAATAAACAGCAGAGACCTTCACACTGAAAGCAGATAAGTCGTTGAGATGCATGAAGTCAAATATGCAATTATGCAAGTAAAGACATTTTACAGCTGAACTACTCTGACTCTGCTTTTTTTGTCTTTTGTGGGCAGTTTTTGTTCTGAGACAAAACTGTTGATCTTAGCAACAAGCTCCTTACACTGCCTCTTGAAAATCCTGGAATTAAGAGTGCAAACCTTTTTTTTTTTGTTGTAATTGGCAAAGAAACACAACAGCTCCGAAATGCACAGTCTAACTCATCACTAGCTGAGACAGCATGAGCTCCAGGACTTCAGTTTTTATGTGCAACTTTGAGAATGTGTGAAAATTGCATACCTGCCAATGAAAACTGTACAAATATAGGGCTGTATGTGTATGTATACACACGGGGCTGTAGAAAACTTCTCTCTGTGAGAGTCAAAGAGACACGTGTTGAGACTGTGCCAGCACCCTGGCCAACACTCGCTATCTGATGGAGCTTTGCCCACAGCCTTGGCTTGCCCTCAGCCTCTCTGCCAGCCAGCAGAACTCTGATCAGAGCCTTTGAGCAGAGAAACAAAGAGATGTCTTCCACCGATTGCAGGTATAACAATTTTTCTTTTCACTCCCAATTCTCATATGACTAAGCTAGATTCCTTTGGGCATTAACTCTGACAAGGCAATCTCTTTTTATTATTCACAGGAAGCTAACGCTCTTGACTTTGAACAAGTCTCATGTGAAGCCGTTACTTTTTAATACACATCGTGCTAGTGGTGTGGCATTCTGACAAACAGCCCCATTTGGAAAACAATGCACATGCTGAGCAATACACTGAATTTCACCTCCTCACTAGCATTGATCTGTCAAAGCAGCCAGCACACCATGCTAAGCATTTCTCCCCATTAAGAAATCATGAACCATCTGCCTGCTCTGGTGAAGCTACATGATGTGAGGGATGCCTATCATGTTATGCTTAATTAATGAGGCATTGTATGCTTGCCAAGGAATCACACCAGCTCAAACAGATAATATTATGCAAATGTTTCCCCGTTTCTTTGAAATGGGAACTTCAGGACTGTTGTGAACGCCAGGTTTGCATGGACTGGCTCACATTTAAGCTGAAACGTTCAGGTGCAGAGAAGAGATGATGTTCAAAAAGCTGACAAGGTGTTATGTAGAGATATTTCATGAAAATAACAGTTTGATTGATGATACAGCTAGAAGATGACAGTGAATGACACAGCAAGGCAGAACCAAAATATCCAGCAAAAACCTGCTAGAAACTGCTGCTTCTCCTCCAAGAAACCACAGAAACTGTCCAGAAAGGAAACTGGCGACTGCAGTAAACTAGTCAATCAAAAGTGAGCCTTTGAACAAACTTAATGATCCTTATTACTGAGAGAAAACTATGACTTACTTTTATATGGGTAGCTCAGTTTTTTGGTTGAATAACAGAGTGATTGATACGAACTTGGATGTGGAAGCTAATCCGGGACCTTTTTGACCCATTCGTTATAGGTCCAACAAATGTAGTTTTTGCTGCAAAAATGGTGGCTTTTCTTCGATTGCGGCAATTAAAAATGATCAATCATCTGGCCAGAAAGCGATAAAGGTGCAGCATAGGGTCATTTTGTTAAACTAAAAAAAAAAAAAAAAAAAAAAGAAAAAGATATTTAATGGCAGAAATAGACCAACTGACTATACATTAACATTTTTACACTCAAAAGAAACCTATGATGAACAATGCTAAGAGTCTACAGCATTCTAGTGGCTCTGTCAGGCTGTACACGGGCAGTACACTCGAAGTTTAGCATGCTCGAGGCTAACATTTGCCAAGTTCACTAAAGTCTGGAGGGAGATTAAATCTCTGGGGACCGTAAATGTCTTTACAAAATTCATCCTCATCCATCTTTAATCTATCCAATAGGTTCTGGGATATTTCAGTCTGCTCCAAATAGGTCGACTGACAGACTGGCATGACGGCCGCTTCAGCGATGCTGCTGGCATGGCTAAAAATTCTAATTGTGCGCCCGTCCACAGCACCTCAAATGCACTAGTTGGGAAAAGGTAACTGCAAAAACACAGACAAACCCTCCATCCCGATCGTAATGCTTGCAGAAAAATACGATTTTTTTTCTTTTTACAGGAAAAATCCATACCGCAAGAGGCACCAATTCAGCGAAGGTGTGTAGGTGTGTTGTGTTGTATAGATGATATCAAGTAAACTGGCAGAAACATTTTACTTCTCCCTCACAAGGAAGTGGGATAACAAAGTTTTGAGGGCAATTGTCATAAACAAGTTCAAGGAAACAACTTCTTTTTCCCCTGTGCCCTCACTACAAACGGAAAATATACTGACAGACAATCAGATTTCCTCCCACACACACGTGCCGACGCACACACACACACGCACACGTCAAGTTAATGCAGACTGCAATGAGCCCCTCAGAAAAGAAATAGTCAGCCCGGTGAGAAGCGATTAGAGCTCCCTTTGGTCACCATGGTGTTACCGATGATTGATGTGATTAATAAAGCTGTTGTCATGGCGCCCTCTATGACTGTGAATGCAGGCCAAAAGACATGGAGGGGGGGAAAGAGAAATAGGTAGAGATAGAGGCTCTAAAGGCTCTCATGTATCTAACCACTGTGATCTATCTTTTCACAGCTCTGGGACACACTGCACTCATCAGATTATTATTTTACACACCACATCACCTCATCTAACGGCGCTAAAATAGAGTTGTCTTCACAGTGAGGCTGAGCCACAACACTATCGCTGTTGACGCTGTGAAAACAAGTCAAGCCAATTTCGGCTAATCAATTTATTCATTGGATATTTACTCAAGTAATTAATTTAGAGTGCTTTAGCCTTCGGGTATGAGAATTTCCCAGGACACCGAATCAACGTTCTTCACTTTTTTCCTACATTATGTCTATAAAGCCAGGCAGTTCAGAATAACCTCACTTCAAGATTAAGTAATGCTTCACTTTAGTTTCCACTAATGCATGTCTGAGTGCAAGAAATAGGGTAATGGGTTCGGTCAGGATTCCTGTTAAGGCGTGCACTAATTATCTGCGAACACATGCGGTGGGGTTTCACTATTTTCTCTACTGCCTGTCCTAGATCCACTGAATCTCTCTATTCTGTTCAAGAAGTGACGCAATAAAGAGTCAAAGTCTTCATGTTCTGCATCAGTTCTATCTTTCATTCAGACATTGTTTTAGGTGTACTTTGGAAAAAGTGAAACATGGCCCCTGATTCATGACCTCTATTTTAACAGAAATCTGCATCTACTGCCGCATCAGAAATGAAAACTTTGCTATTTTGCTAAATTGAACCTGCACTGAGTGATTCTATTGGCCACTTGGGGGCAGCACAATAAGCTGTACAGTCCACAACTTTGACACATCAGCTCATTATAAGGTCAATATAGCAAAGATGTTACTAAATAATTGCAATTGTTGAGATGCATTTTAATATTCACACCACTTCCAGCTCTGTTTTTCAGCCTCCAGTTCTTAAAGGAAATACGTGGCTTGTAGATGCTAAATGCTCTGCTATGGTCGGACAGGTGATGTGAAGTGGCTTCACCAGGGGAGAACACTTGAGGACATCCAGGGCTTAGCCCAGAACATTTCTTATGAGATTTTATTTTGTAATTCTTACCCTTTGACTTTTGAAAAAATCCTGAAATGCTGAGTTGCTTCTTTGCAGCAACTTTTACAGTCCATTTTTCATTCTATAC
>JBAJHX010000053.1:18184905-18200090 GCA_037176925.1 Amniataba percoides | reverse complement strand
TTTGACTTTTGAAAAAATCCTGAAATGCTGAGTTGCTTCTTTGCAGCAACTTTTACAGTCCATTTTTCATTCTATACTCTTTCTGCCTATCCTCACGGATCAAACTGTGCTGATTATAACATTTTCTTTCCTGCTCATTGTCAGGCCAGTAACGAGCCTGAGAAAGGATGATGAGGCGCTTTGGTGCAGTTGGAACTGTCGCCACTTTATTTCTTCACACACAGCGGCAAAACTTGAACCCCCAACCCATACACTTATTTTCACCTGAATGTAAATGTCACACACAAACACACACATCAGCTTCCGTACTAAACGTAACAGGCCAGGCCTGCAACATTACGATTCTAGTCTCATGATTTTGAGATTTCACGTTGTCATTCAACATTTGAAATTAGATTCGGGGCCACACTCAAAACTTTCTGGGCTTGAAGTCCCGGCAAAATCACCTGGCATTGCCACTGGGCCTCACCAAACAATTTTCACAGAAAACAGCTCGTAGTCAAGTGAGTGGACCAAAACAGTAAAGTTGCATGTTGTAAAATTAAAACAAAAATAGGTCACTTGATGCACCAGAGAGCCGGAGCACTGTAGAATGGGCGACAGCATGCTGCATCATTACAAAATGGAGTCATATTTACATTGCTGTATGTTTTAAGCATTTATTAAATCAGCATACAAAAACCTGTATTACAGCGGCAGCATGCACTCTTACATCCTTGTTTCTTCCTGTCCAGAACATCAACCAATAGTCTCTACTGTCATTTAGCACCACATTGTAGAAATCTACTGGGAAAATCCTCCCAAATTAAATTATACTATTCCTGTCTACATTTATGAATTAAACCAGAAGGCATCATTTTTTTTTAGCAATGTTATGTTCAAAGGCTGGGTTTTAGTCATTTGTGACAATACAAACAAACAGAAAGGTGTGACTTTGAATGAGGTTTTCATACTTCTAGAAAATAACCTATATCTGCATTAACTGAGATTATTTACTGGGAAACTACGCTTTCAGCTGTCTAATTCCTGTGCGGGCGTTTCGCTGCAATAATTGTGTTACACAGTAAAGGATAGAAACCTTTAATCAAGTTGGAAAGTAAATAGAAAGTCTTACTTCACTGAACAGGGTGAAATGGAAGAGCTTTTCAATTTGCTTTGTATGTTCGTTGACATTTCAAAAACCGGGCACCTTTACATTTTTTTTTTGTCAGGTACTTTTTAAAAGGCTGAGAAGACCTAATCCTAATAGCTCCTTTCAAGCATCCCACTGCTGAATGGTATAACACTTTGGTTTGATCGATATGAGTTTGCCTTCATGTCTCAACAGCGCCGAGCCGAGGGAGATAACGTCATTATGCTTC
This sequence comes from Amniataba percoides, assembly GCA_037176925.1. Lineage (NCBI taxonomy): Eukaryota > Metazoa > Chordata > Actinopteri > Centrarchiformes > Terapontidae > Amniataba > Amniataba percoides. The sequence continues at coordinate 18,198,729 of JBAJHX010000053.1, read as the reverse complement.
ATAAATGGCGGCATGCAGTGTAATTAAGTAGGAAATTACCCAGAGGTCAGCTCACACCTGGTGGAGCTGAATAGCTGAGATAACGATGGGATTGTTTTAGCTTTGATCTCAGCTGCCTGCTCATCGTGGGTGGGTGGGTGCTCGGCGGGCGGTGGGTAAGGGGGGGGGGCACAGAGGAGAGGCAACAATGTCTCATTCTGATTTTGGTCCAGGTTGAAAGTTGCTTTTTGGATCCGCTGAACCAAGATAATTTCCCCGTAGTTTATCTGTCACTTTTTTTCATGGCTCATCAGAGATCGCTGCGTAGAAAAAAGCTTTATTTTAATCACAGCTGAGAGGCGACACCTTGCCTTTATCAATTATACCTGTTCTATTGAGTACATGCTCTCTCCTATTTGTGGTGTTTCTCTTTTATTTTTTTTGCGTTTCATAGCATAGAAATGGAAAAAAAAGTCTCATCTAATGCATCGGCACATTTATTTGAAGCAGCATTGAAGATGGCTGGGTGACTTGCTGGGCTGGGAAATGAACAAAGCTGTGCTGTTGTATTGCTACAGACAGTGGGTGGATATGATGTGTCTTTCTCTCGCCTACCAACAGAGCACCACATCAAATGAAAAATATCCTCTACAATGCGCAGCAACATGGAACAACCCAACAAGATGTGGAAATATTATCACTGTCTGTTAAATCAAACCTGCAGAAAACTACTGTACCCGTTTGCTGCGTTATGTGCTCAAATTACATTGATGGCAGTCTTTCTGTGAATGCTCTCGGATATTAGATGTTTTTTATTGTATTACCATGGCAATGATAACTCACCGCGGATCTCCAGGAGGACGGGAATATTGTAGCTGGTGCGGATGTGACACAAAGCAAATCAGACACAGCCCCGGGGGAGGGACAGGGAGGCCCGAGGTCCACCTGGCTGTAAATGTAGGCCACTGGGTGAGAAGGAGGGATATTCTCAGAGTGCTCTCCTCCCCGTGCAAAGGAAATAGTCCTAGCCGTCGGCGGTTATTACAGGCGGCATGATAGGCTCTGCTCCTCTGCTCTGACATGTTAATATTACATGAAACTGTTAGGGATGACAATGAGCCTGGGGCGAGAGGGAGACATTGAGATTTTTTTTTTCCTGCTCCTCTACAAGATTCACCTATTTCTTTTTGCCCCTCCATCCTTCCCAGTGACTTTAAATAACTCATGGCCTCATTATCCAAATATGAGGAAGCACAGAGTAGCATATAATTAATTTGATTTTGGTCTATTTATTTCACATCCTGTTTTGTTGCCGCACAGAGACGACTGTGTTGAGGCAACCAGAGAATACAGTTCTCTGTGCACAGTGTTCTTCGAGTGTTTCTGCAAAACGTATAGTGCGTCATGAAACACAAAACACGCAGACGTGAGGCGAAGACGAAAGGGACGGCAGCGTACTGTCTTCTAGAAACAACGGGGAGTTAGTCATTGTGGACTGGGTCTCTGATTTGGTCCACTCACCACTACTGTCAGCGGTCGAAGCAGCAGCAGTGACACACAGCTCATGGAGGTAATTATGGTATTCAAAGCAACAAGGATATAGTTTTGAACCCAGTTTAACTTTAAATTATGTTGCTCCAAACTTTAATCTTAAAAAGGTTTAATTCAAAGCTCTGTTTGAACCTCTAGTTTTCGCTCTAAACCTAGATTATATTTAATTCTGACGTTCCAATTTAAAATTTGATCCAACATTAACTTTAATATTACACTTGAGGAGGTTTAACTTTTAAAGTGGCTGACTTTTTCAGAGGGATTGAGTTAAAAATAATCAAGTTCCTCGAAAAAGGTTAAGTGATGGACTCAACCTGATTTTGTTTAATGACACAGCTGAATGTCTCGCTAACTACTGGTTCAGCAAAGACACTGTTAAGATCTTAACATTAAGATCTAACCAGCTGTCAAACATGGCAGTGACAGAAATGCATGTGTACCTGCATTATATGTCACCGGATGTTTCCAGAGAGTGAATGGACGCCTGTTTGTTTGATGCAACTCCAGACTGATTTACCTCTATTCTGTGTCAACTGACATCAATAGATTTAGATTTACTAATCGGAGATTAGGTTTTAATTGTGCAGCAGAGCTCTGCTTAATTTTTCTTTCTTGTTCTTGTTTGCTAAACTCTGATTAGAACTACTCTAACATTAAACGGATCCTTGCAGCCTTAGTGCCTGATTGCTCGAACTCGATATCAAAATCTATCAAATCTGAAGGCACAAACGCAGTAATTATAGATTCAGGCTGGCAAACACTTCCTGATCTCATCTTGTCCGTCTCTAACGAACGTCCACAGATCTACTTAAAAATTCAAGAAAAAAAATACACCCCTTAATTCTGTAGAACTTGCCTGAGGTTTATCATGTTTTAATGTTATCTTCAGTATTAAAGTCATCCAGCGATAGTTGTCTGTCTGTCCACCAGTACAGTGAAAACAGAAACTGCTAATAGCTAACTGGGCGTACTTTTTCTGGTGCCCATATGTCTTGATTGAGGGGAGGCACAGTTTCAGACTTTAAAAACACCTGGGCGATGAATGAAATATTTGTTCAGTATTCTACAGTCTACAACATCCAACTGTTGCACTAACGAGTGCCTTCCCATATTTTTTATCCTCGGTATCCTCTCCTGCTCATACGACATCCAGCATTTCCTCCTTTCCAAAGCGCCTCTCTCTCTCTCTCGCTCTCTCTCTGCTCGTCGTTCTATCTCCTGCATAATCTCCCTCGTCTCCGCCACCTTCCTCCCTTTCCTCTCGGTTACTCGACTCATCCCTCCAAGGACACATCCACTAGGTCATTACCTCCTTCCTGCAGGCATAAATTTGGAGCATTATCTGTACAAGCGCTTCGCAAACATAAACACCCTCTTGCTCTCTTATTTGGCTGTGGCTACAGAATGTGTTTGATAAAGTCAAGTGGAACTAAATTGATAGGTCATTTCAGACCCATGCGTGTGACTCTTGCAATGTGTGCATGCAAGTGTTCACAGACTCATTTCACATTCGTCTTTTTCACCACGCCGTCCACCTGAGATGGCCTGTGCCTCGGAGGCAGGCCCACAAAGCCCAGTGACAGTTGGAGGGGCGAGCAGAAGGCGTCAGGGAGGTGGCTTATGACAGCGACACAAAAGCACTAGTGTTTAGTGAAGGAGGTTGTATCATACATTAGGCTGCCGCTGCAGCATCGGCCTGCCACTGAGCTGAGGTAACCATGGCAACAGGCTGCTGGGAGACAGTGGAGCGAGAGTCAGCAGGCTGGAGTCGGTGGGCCTTCAGCTTTTGAACACCAAGAGAGATTAGCTCAGAGCAAAACCCTGAACCTCACGCTACACATGGCTCTATGACGGGCATTGATGTTGGGGGGGGGGGAGTGGAAAGCAAGAGCAGTGGGGATACACAAAGTTTTCTGGGCAGAGATCCCAATAGTTGACATCAAAGCGCATCCCCTCTTAAACCCAGAGCTCGTGGCAGTATGTAAAATGTAAAAATTATGCAGAAAGCATCAAGCAGCTGAGAGCGGGGGTAGTACAGGAATGAAGATGAAATATCTTGTGATACGTCGAGCAATCAGCGTAAATTGCACCATTTGTGAGCATTGGATCAATCCCCGAGATTAATTACACTGTTAGGAGATGCGAAACTGCAGCGGATTGCCATGGCAATAGAAAACAATGGGTGCGCGGGAGATAAAAGGAGGAGAGCGGTGCTTACATAACAAACCAAGGGCAAGACGTAAGGAGGCTCAGCGAGCTACAGAGAGGCAAAAGCGCAGGAGCGAACAAGGAGGAATAAATCGATGAGAGGAAATCGAGACAGGAGGTAGGGAAAAGAAAGGAGATGAAGACAGATATCGGAAATGTACAGAAGCAAAAACAAGCCAGAGACCGATTGATATCTAATCCTTCAGAGAGCTTTTAGCCCAGCTTAAGAGGTCAGGGATGCGATGAAATATTGTGAGATCTTTAGAACAGGAGCACAAGGCAGCGCGGACAGGACGTGGTGGTGGTAAATACTGGAGGAGAGATTATTTACCGAAGACTCGTGTCATGAAATAAACATGAGGAATCATCAGAGGGGTTCTCTTTACTCTCCTCCTTAATCCACCTACTCAAGTAGGACATGACACTCTCTTTCTCCCTCCCCCCTCCTCTCGTTTTCCCTTCTCTCTCTCAATTTATGCAATTTGTGTATCCTCCAGGGAAGAAGCTAAGGCTATGCCCACACTAATGGTGGTAAATGTGAAAACACTCATTACATGTGCAAGTTTTTCACCTGCACATTTTCTGAAAGGAGCCTCCTGCGCTAAAACAGAAAAAACAAGAGAAAAACCCTCCAATACCTTCCTCCTCCTTTTCCTTAAGTTTGATTCCAGATGGCAAATGACAAAATGCTGCCTCACTATCACCATCTGGCATCACCCTTTCATTCTTTCGCAAACCACCTTTTAGCAAGGTAGCATGGAAAGATTTTGTAATGTGGTGTGACGCCTTACTCCTCATGTGCTTTTCTATGCTAACACTTCAAAGGCTCGCCATACTGAAGTTCATTTGATCTCTCACAGGTGTTGAGAATTCGAGTCATATTACTATTTTGCAGGTGTAATAGATGGGACACAGCGGGGACACATTTTCAGCCACGGTCGGTTGGTCCTCCGCTTCGGTTTGGACGGAAATATTTCAACAACTACCGGATGGACTGCTGTTAAATTCAAGCGAATGAAGTCATCGGACTCTGGAGGTTCTGGGACTTTTCCTTTAGCAGCACCATGAGGTTACCATTATTGTGTTTTAATGAAACACTCAAAAGCTTTCAGATGGACTGCTCTGAAATCTGGGTGCACCTCCCAAGATGAAATGTAATCATTTTGTGTCAATAGGAGTTTAACATTTTTACTTACTTTACTTTAACAGTTTTGACCCAAATACCTTCAGTTAAAGACATTCCCATGAGTCTGCTGCTTGTTTTTATTAATCTACTTATTTTGTTTTATTTTTGTCACATTTTATTGTGACAATCTAATATCCATAATTCTATATTTCATATTCAAGGTTCTTGCAGTACTTGCTTTAATCTTTTTTTTGTATTTCCCACTTATTATGTTTATTGTTACCATGCCAAACTCTTTCCATGTGAAAACCTTCTGATTCTGACTCTGCTTTGTGTATAATAGTAGTGTTACAATAACAGGCTGAACGAAGATGGTGACCATGTCAACATTATACCTGCACACCTCAACATTTTTCGTTATTGTGTAACATACTGCTGTTAGCACTCCGCTCAAAGCACTGTTGTACCGTGCAGCCTTAAACAGTGCATGTCTTGAAATAAGTGCTTTGTGCGTCTCTAAGTCCTCTGTGTTGTCATCAAACATTAATCCCATGAATTTATGAGGTAAGGTGAAGAAAACCTTACTATTTCTCTTCAATCATGAATGCAAATTTTCTAATGAATATTTTAAATGTTTTTTTTTATTATTCTTCCATCCCACAAATATTATCAAGCGCACTCAGTAACTTTGTGGAACTTTTCCACTGCAGCGCAGTGCCACAGTTAAAAATGAATGTGCTCTGGTCCAACGTGCAGTCTGGGGCGTATAATTGTTTGTGCTCCAACAGCTAATCTGCCGAGATCATTTGTGATAGATGACGGCGCTGTGGCATTTTTACAAAAAACAAATGGCTGCAGATAGCTGAGCGGTGCGCGCACACCCGACGGATGAGGAATGGCTCTGATTATAGCGAACATGTGGCCGCACCAACATGCGCACCTGCACAAAAACACACAGAGTACCTTTGAGGATCCCTCCAGTGGGGACGCCAGAGGCTTTACCTACAGGCATGAGAACTAGAGTAAGGCACACTGAATCTATAGCCTGGAGCTGTTTTCAGTGTTCCAACTCACTCATCATACTGATGCTACCTGCACTTCCCAAGCTAATACAGTGGGAAGATCATATTTACTATTCCAACACATTAAATCTTCATGCAAAAACTAGTGCAGCTTTTTGGAAAACGGAGCGTATTTACTCGAAAAGAGAGGTTACAAAATTAGTAAAGTATGTAAACTCCAAAAAAAAAAAAAAAAAATGATGCCCATATATACATGAACATCACTCAACCACATAATTACTTTTGCAAATTTCTTAATTGCTTTCCAAAGTATTGATTATTTAATTCATAATTGGCTCGGCTAATAGCCCTTTTTTTCTTCTCTTGCTCCGTCCTAGTCTAGCCAAGACATTTTTTAATTGCAAGGTTTTTGCAAACTCCAGTACAGCCCGGCCCCTGAGGAGCTGTACTTTCCAACTCCCCAAATATCAATCACTTGAATGAGATTGTCCCATTAAAAGAGCTTTAATGGGCCTAATCACTGAGGCGGGAGACGAAATAGTGAATCAATTAAACAGATTTGTGTAAGAAGAGACACTGATGTGACTTTGCACGTCATACGTGAGCACTTTTAAGGATGATTGACAGGCTTTTTGTTTATGGTAAAGGTGCGCAGTTAGATTGGATGTCTCGTTCCAGCAGCTTATTAAATGACAAATATAGACACAGATACCATAACCTTGTCAGAGGTTCTGGTTTGGTCAAAAGCTGCTTGAAAATATCATTTTATAAAACAAAGCAAGTGCATTAAACTGTCATATGCTCTAGTGTCATTATAAGAGTGCGCTAATGAATGAGGAGAGCTCTTTCACTCCCCCTCTTTCTTTACCTGTCACACAGTCCTCACTGGCGTCTTGGTACTTTAATTAATTTAATTTAATTTACATTAAGAGCTAATGCCTTCTTTTTATAAACATGTTATCAACCAGTTATTATCATCCATAACATGTCCATCATATTTGATAACCCAACTAATCTATTAAAGAGGATCCAGTTTATCACATAAATATCAGCGCTGGGATCACGAGGCGCCTTCAATCAAACAACAGAATGTCAGGTTTATACAGAGGATTTTGTACATTTCCCACCTCTGCTTCCACCACAGACTTTATTTCTGTCGCTTGCCATCGCTGTGAATAATTATGTGGGAAAGACACACCTCAGCGTGTTAAGATACCCCCGGTGCTCAGACGTTGCATGGCTGTCTGTCTCGACTGACAACTTCACCCGGCTTTGGTCTAGTTTTCTGCTCGGCCATGGGTGGAAGGGGGTGGATAGAAAAAAAAAAACAGGCGGAGTAGAGACAGCTGATGCATATTTCATCAAGGTATTGTGGACACTGCAGGTTGCCTGCTGAGAGAAAGGGGATGAGGAGGAGAGGTGGACAGCAATGTGTGTCCACACATCAGCGCTTTCCTTCTGCTGCAGTAGTCTCATGACAAATATCAGTGGATCCGTCTCCTCTAATTCAGTTCATTACTGAGGCAGACCTTGGCGTCACCTCTGTTGCCAGATGCAGACAGTAGCTTACAATAAATGCATCACCATAACTCGGATCCCTTCACTGGCAGGATGACTGGCTGTAAAGGTGGAAACCTCACACAGCGGTATGAATTATACAGCAGTCATCTGTTCACGAGGTGAGGGGTGGTAGAACGTGTGGAAAAGATGTGCATTGTATGACTTAGACGACACAATACAGCAATACAGTGTTCCCTCGCTATATCGCAGTTTACCTTTCGCAGCCTGTTTCGCAGATTTGTTTTCGTGCAATTTTGCATACTTTTTTTTTTTAACAGCGTATGAATGCGCATTGTGTTCTGCGTCCTGATTGGCTAAGGGACAGTAGATCATTGTCAATCAGTCTCCTCCGTGCCGTGTCTCCTGCACAGTACAGAATGCGTTCAGCTTGCCGTATTTATATCCTATAAATCTACGAAGGTTTGAACTTTGAGAGTGTTTAAACAAGAACGAAATGCGAGAAAATGTTAATGCCTGTCTGACAAAAGTGTATAAAGTGTGTGGTGAGGGGTTTTAAGCCTTAAAACATTAATAATTGTAAAAATCCTACTTCACGGATTTCGCCTATTGTGGGCTATTTTTGGAACGTAACCCCACTGTACTCATCAAGCAAGTAATATTTAATGATTACACTCCGACAAAATGAATCAGTTACATTACTCATGTCATTACTTTTGTTGCTCTGTGCAGCTCCATCAAAAGTGACTTTAAACGACTTCAAATCCTCTCCACCCACACATGACATGTATTTGACACTTGCAGAAAGAGAAAATGAGACACTGCTGCTTTCCAACTTAATGTTAGTCATGGCAGTTAACAGTGAAGCCCAGAAGTTCACAGAGCCTCAAACTCTGTGCAAAACCAGGTGATCCATGAGAACAGGCTTGTCAGTTGTTAATCCACCTGAAAACATTGCCGGTGTCCATAGGCACATTTCTCATTATTAACAGATTCTATTTTCTCGTGGTAGAAGTGGGACCTCCAGTCGTGGTGCTAAGCAGTCTGTCTACTGAGTCAGTATTGACATCAACCCTTCAGCAAACTCTTGTGTTAGTGAATTCCAAATTGTCACCACTTATAACAGTTCTTGATGAAAAAAAGAAGTGACTGAAAACAATGAAAATGGCTTTTCAGTTTGCAAGGATGCCTAAACAATAAAAATGTTGTGGGAGAATTCCCTAACAAGCAAAGATATTTAGGCCTGAAGAGCAGCGTGTTCAGACTTATTTTTTAATCACTCCGAGGCCTTTGTGGCCTGTTCGCTTGACGGCTAATTACCCTCCAGCACAGTCAAGGTCATGACTTGATCGTTTGACCCCGGCTCGACCTTCGCGGCCTCTGCGGTGCAGCGAGGTGAACGCACATCCAAACTTTCAACCTTCAGAAACCCACCAGGTGCTTTCAGACGCTGCACGCAAGCTTTTCCACTCTCCACGGTTTGTGCTCGCGCTCTAATTTCATTTAACGCTTAAGTGGCCTTTGTATTTGTCGGACAGAGCGCTCTTCCGTAAGTGAACTTTTGGCATTTCTCTGCAGAGTACAAGGGCGGCTACATCTCGGCGGCACTGAGCAGCAGAAAGCTTCTGTTCCGGTTCATATGCTCCGTCCTTTGCTCCTCAGTGGGATTATGATCACTCTGTGAGATGTCAACAGGAGTTAATGAATATCCCCTTTCACAAAGCCTGGGTAATCCTGCCAACAAAATGCCCCCCCTCATTGATAAGATCTGCCATAATACCAGGAGGGAGACCACTGGCATCCAGCTCTCAACCACAGAGGGATTCTTCACGCTTTGATGCCTAAGCCGCATTCCTTTATTTCTTTATTTCGCAACGCTGAAATTGGGTGCAGTTATTATTCGGGGATTTGTTGCTGGTGGTGGCAATGAAACAGTCTACCTCCTGCTTAATCTACCCCCCAGTCCACTCAGGCTGTTTTTGTCTCATTTTATCAGTGCTGCTTGCTTCCACCCTGTCTTTTGTTCTCTCTTCCTTCTTCACTCTCTCTCCACCCTTCTCTCTTTGGTCCGCATCTCCTCCAAGGTGCGAACAAGTAATTGGCTGATCTCCCTCATATAATCCCTTTGTGGTGGGAAAATGCTTTTTTTTCCCCAAACATTTTCATAATACAGAACCATGAATTTGCATTTTAAAACACTTTGCTCATTTCCTCCGAATTTTGGGATACCAGGATCTACCAATGTGAGTCTACATTTATACACCTCGACCTCGGGCTCTGGCCTTATTGTGCTACAGTGCTGACTTGGCTCCCTTGGAATATCTCTCTCCTTGAATCAGTAGGGTGACGGCACAGAAGAGGAATTACATCCACCTGTTTGCTAATTATAGGTGTTTAAACATATACACCCCCAGCATGTCAAAAGAAACCTTTTGAAAAAAGAATTACTAAGTGTGGAATAAAAATCCTCATAATGACATACTACATGAACACAACAGTTTGTAGATTATATGTAATGAAAGCATGTCATTGAATTCTGTGACAACTGCTTGTCTAAACTCGACCACACTGTGAAGTTAAATACAGTGAGAGGAGACCTAAATTGGTATTCACCAAAAGTGATAACAAACTGCTACTTTTTTATAGCCACAGGACCAAAATTTGATTACATTTTATTTGATAACATTTTATTAAATTAGAGCTGCCACTAATTATCCATCGATTGTGGATACACCACAATAACACCACACGATGCAGGAAAAAAATGGAATTTTCCAGAAAGCAAAAAGTGTTGTCTTTCACACCAGACCTGCTCGGTTTGGTTAAAAAAAAGCCTGGTGCGTTGGCCTGGTTTGGGCCGGTGTGAAGGCTGCCGGGCTGAAAGGAAGGTCTCAGATAAACTTGCAGATATTCTATTTAAAAATAATATGAAACAGCCAGTGCTTACTTTGATAAATCACTTTTGGCATACTTAGACTGCAAATTGACTGTGTGTTATGAACATTTCCATACCAGATTGATACAAGACAAAACAGAGGCGTGTTACACACTAATGTTAACAGACTAAAGCTGAAGAACTTCAAAGTGCTTGTTTTTACCTTGTTTGCCTCTGTTGCTGCAGTTCAAGTGTGCTTAGATGAAATGCAGAGTGAAGTGCTGGGGCTTTGTAGAGAAATACCCGGGGGTATGGTAAACATTAGATTTATCTTGTTATTTCTTAGTTCAAAACCCACAGATGTTTAATCACAAGTGATATAAAAAAGTTCACACTAAGGTGCTCAGACCTGTAAAGGGTTGGATGTTTTGCTTAATAGAGGATTCAATGAATCCACTGTTGCCAACTATTTCTGTCCCTCCACTAATGAGCTAATTCCACAAATGCCAATGTTCAAATAAACTGGTAATGTTTGTGTTTTTATAGATATGTACTGCTCTTTATTTATGTATTTAGATAATAATACAATTTATACATTAACATAGAACTGCTCAACAGTATAACACAGTTACAAGTTTCAAGGCTCAAGATCTTTATTGTCAGGTGCAGACCAATTATACAGAAGCAGTCTCGAATGAAATTCTTAAATCTCACCGTCCCTGACAATACTCCAAAAATATGTATAGTATGTAAAGAAAATCAGACAAGTAGAAGCAGAGGACATAATATTTGAAAAAGAGCAAGAGTTCAAAATATAAGAAAAAAAAATAGTATATAACAAAAAGTGCAGATAAAACTGAGTTACAAATAATAAAGAAATCACAAAAAGTTTTTGTCGTTTTTTTTTTTTAAATGTGATTCAGAGTTAGATACTGAGTTTGCTGCCCTGATCTCAGGTGAGTCATCCCAAAGTCTCCAACCCTGAAGTAAAAAACCTTTTTGGGTCTGACTCTCTATCTGAGAACAACAAGAGGAGAGCATCTGAGGGTCACAGGGAGTGAGAGAGGACATCAATTAAAGAGAGACCAGAACTATAACTTGGGGCTCAAGCTATGTTTCAGCTTGTTATTAATTCGAAAAGCAATGGGTAGCCAGTCTCTTTGTCCCTGATAGAAATCCTGGTGGCTGAGTTCTGAATTAGCTGTAAACAGGGTAGAGATTTTTTTTACAGATATAAGAGAGAGTAAAATAGTCAGGTCGGTAATAGAGCCATTAAAAAAAGACATTTTAGGTATTTATTTTTGTGCACTTTGTCATTGTTTCAATAATCACATTGTCCTTCCGTAAACTGTAGAATTCTTCTTCTGTGTCCCACAAAGTTTCTCTGGGGATAAATGGCGTTTGCCCAATGATGTGGAGAACAGCAAATGGAAAACCTATGTTGAACTAGAATCTGCCACAGCCATGGACATTGTTTCCCCTTGACAGCAGCGGAGGTTTAAGTACGAGGTGACATAGCTGGGCCATGGCAACTGCACATGATAGTCGCACTTCATATAATTAACATATGAGGTCGATCAAATCTCAAAAGGCCATCCTGTCAAGCTCGGTGTGGGTCCTGGTAGCTCATTAAGCATCAGGTTGATGCTGTTTAGTTCACTTCATCACACGGACGGGAATCCGCTTTGCATACGCACCCAGCAAATCACTCCCTCCAATGATATCGATCCCGGGTCTAAGTTTTGTCCTTCAAGTGTCATTTTGTCAATGAAATCACCATCTAAGCAGACGCTAATGTCCATGATACAGAATCAATCGTGGTCATTGACATTCTGTGTTGGTGCTCCATAGGTTGTTAAATAATACATTTTACCCAGCTTTTAGCCTTTGGATCAGTGCTACAGTTCCTTGGAGACAAACTGGAAAGAGTGACCAATAATTAGTCCACATTATCACCCTCAGGTTTAGGCTTCCATCTATCTTACCAAAACACATTGCCATTTAAAAAGCACGGTGCCAGCAGCATGCGGGGAGTCAATCATATTTTGTGTTATTAAATTACATCTGGCTAAAGCAAGACTGGGAGAAAGGTACTTTGTTTTTGAGATTAGTGACAGTTTTTTTTTTCCAGCTGGAATTAATAGCGTGTCTAATTTCCATGATGTCTAATTTGATCATTTCTCCTGATCTGAGGATGTGTTTCATTGAACATCATTTACATTCCATTGTTTTGACTAAGAAAGATGCATAGCCATTCACTGTTTTTAGCACATAATCAGTAATGTGTAATTAGTGTAATCAATATTAGAGAAATAAATCCTCCCCGTGCGGGAGCCTGTGGGCTCCTTGAGCAATAACAAGGTTAGAAAAACAACATAGTGCTTAACCATTTGCACACCGCCATGCATGGAAAATAATACTTTCATATGTGCTGAAGTTGAAAAGACTCTGGCATTAATCCTCTTTATTTTTCATGAAATCAACTGTCTGTTTCTTAATCATTTGCTCTCAATTTACTCTCCGCTATCCTGTGTGCTTTCATCTTATCCAAAATAGGACAAAAGCTTGTTATGTTTAAAAGCGGTTGTCATTACTCTGTGCTTCCTGTCATCGCCGATGCCACAGTGGGAGTGATCTGTGTTGAGCATTGTCTGATCTGGCGTAGGCTGGTTTCCATCTGTCAGTAATAACGAGTGATCAGAGAGAAATTTCAAGTCTCTTCCTCGCCTCTCACATCTTGTGCTAACTCATTGGCAATTTGATTCCAAACATCTCGGCACAAATTGTTTGCTCGGCCTTAGTTCTCCCCTCTTCATTCCTGCTTTTAAGATGCAGCCGTAATTTGCTCGGCATTAAAGAAACGATGTTTTCTCTCTGCCTGTTCTGCTTGTCTTGTTAACCTTGTTTGCCCATGTTGCTGCAGTGCAAGGGTACTTAGAGGAAAAACGTGTTGAATGGATTGCTGAGGATCTGCGGGGAAACACCCTGTGGGGCAGCACCTGTGGTGAACATTAGGATTCTCCTGTTATTTCTCACTGTATTTGATGTTAGTTGTTTCTGAAACACAAATAACTAACACCTTGGATCCAAAATGGAAACAAAATCACGACAGAACAAACAGAAGAAGACAGACGAATGGTGTTAACTGGGGCAAAGCAAATGAAAATTGGACACCACTGCTCAGTAGGTTTTACCAAGGTGTGGAATGTGCTTAGTGACCACTTACACCCTCGAAATCTCGCCTCGAATCTCTCATACCCTGACTGACAACTGCAGATGTAACTGTCTCCTGCTTATATTCCTAACGTAACAAGAAGTGTTGCCTTCCCCGGCGCGCCAGCAGCTAAGAGCTGGTGAGGCAATCTGAGCAAAAGCCATGTTATGCCCTTATCTGACAGCACGGGCCAGAGACACCTTCCTAACATGGTACCAGCTGATTGCAACAACTCTTTATCTCCCACAGCCCCACAGTCACAGAGATCCAGACAACCCCACCACCCACCCCCAAGCCCGACAACAAATGTTCATGGAGTTACATTTTGATA
>JBAJHX010000053.1:18160319-18184805 GCA_037176925.1 Amniataba percoides | reverse complement strand
CAGTCACAGAGATCCAGACAACCCCACCACCCACCCCCAAGCCCGACAACAAATGTTCATGGAGTTACATTTTGATATGTCCGGTCCGCAACCTCAGGAGAAAGTAACAGCAATTCTTCTAGACATTCATTTCAGATATGTCCATAAGGGCAGGTGGGCACTTCATCGTGAGATTGAAGCGAGCACTGTGGATAAGGACATGAAACGTGCACTCAGACACATGCAGCTGGAGGGTTGTGGCGTGGTCTTATAGTCGTATACTTCTACAATATTAACACTAGGGGTGTCCTAAACACATTTTGTAAAGTTTAACAGGGACAATGAGACTCTAATTGTAATTAACATGACATCATCCGCTAAACAAAAGACATATGACTTTGTTGCTGTTGATGAAACTACAGAAACACTAAGAGCTGTACCGCATACTGACTCTATACGTTTCATTCTACACACTGACCAGATGTTTTCCCTTCTTTTCTCATAAGTAAAATCAGCTATCAGCTGTTTGCAATCTCAGACATCTGGCTCTTTACAACATTCAACATTTGGGATGCCCTGTGGGTTTTTTCAAAATTATTTATTTAACATTTGGATTCAGAAAGCGGAAGCTGAAAAGCTAGGCTAACTGGCTTTCCCCTCAAAAAAGCACAAAGTAGTTAGCGTAACTTTCAACAACTAACACTGATTGCCACTAAAAGTCACTTTTTGTGCACATCATTTCAGCATCACACATTGACAGTTTTTTGTTTTTCCTGCGTTACTGAAAGATGTACTAGCACAGCTCCAGGTGTGAGGATGTTAAATGTGCATTGCTGTTGTTCTAAGTTACCCAGCGATCTGAATTATGGGAAAAAGTAATGCAGACGTCATATGGGACAAAGCAGTGGATAACATCATCAGGTTACCTGCCAGGTGGAAACGAAGTAATCTTACAAAGCTTAGATATCACTTAGATATCGTAACAATTAGACAACCATCATATAGTAAAAATAAACTCCCCCAAGAAAATGCTGATGTAAGTTGTGCTATCACTGCAGAGTAATTAATACACACATTTTTGGATGGTAATTATAATATAATAACAATATCAGTACACAATTAGGTTAACACAAACACTAGGATATTTGATTTCCTTGTGAAAATTTAATTCAATTTCAGTTTGACATGAACTGATTCAGGATGCTCGTTGCTGTCGAACGGAGAAACAAAAAATTTGGAGGTGTAAATGAAGATCTCACTCGCACAACAGCACTCAAGCAACCCCAGCGTTTTCAGCCTGATTGTATTTCTTCCCACCCACATGTGCCTTCGATAAGGGCATTTTAAGGCAAACTCAAATCAATTCATTCCCACACACGGGGCGCCTCACACACCTCGCACCTTGCTGATGAAATTTACACTTGCCTTGGAGAGAAATGTACAGAGAAGGAGGCGGTCCTGGTATTTGTGCAGGTATGTGTAACTTAAAACTAACTGGCTTTCACTTTGCGTCTGTTTTTATCCGTCTGGTACAAACCGCACCTCCAGCGTCGCATACGTCGGCCCACCCTACACACACGAGTACACACACGTTAAACAAATACAGCTGGACCCAAAACTGGACTCGGATATTAAACCCGTGAGTATTCTCCTCAGGTAAATGTGTTGACACGAGATGTTTTCTTTGCCAAACGCGAGGGGCGTGCAGAGGCGCCTGGACCAAAAAGCGGTGACATCTATCACTATATTTCATTAGTAGCTGGCTGTGTTTGGATAACCCCACAGCTAAATGCAAGCAGAGGAGTCAGCAGCGAAAACAAACCTCGCACAGATGGCTGAGAAGGAAGGAGGGAGAAACAGCTTTCAGGATGTTGCTGAGAGAGCAGACATAATTCATTAATACATATTGTATCCTCCTTCTACTCTTTCCTCTACTCTACTCTTTTTTTTTTCCCCCTCCTGCCACGTGTGTGTTACTCTGACCATTGTGCAGTGATGGAGGAGGGGTATGAAAAAAAAACTAAAAGAAAAAACCAAATCTCTGAACCCAATGGTCAATTAATTCAAACAATACAGCTTTCATAAATGAAATAAAAAAAGAGGGCCAGACAGCTTTACATGAGTTTCTGTCTACCTAATAGCGCTTTGGTTTGGTTTGTTTGTTGTTTTAATGAAAAAGAAAAAAATCCAAGAGCTCTTTGTTCTGTCTAGTTTCATGATGAAGTCCACTGTATGACCAAAACTTGGAGCGGTTACTTTCAATATGTGCTTTTTTTTTTTTGCATGAAGAGAGCTGATATGGTCTAATGGTGAATGAATAAAACATAGATTTTTGTTTTCATTGTTATGAGGCAGGGACTACCAACCAGAGGTGCCCTTTCTCTGGGGGCGACATATCCACAAATTGAGCCAGCTCTAACACCTGAACGTTACGTGCCACAGCTGAGAGTGTGTTGAAACTATTTAGTAAACAAGCAGGTAGCTAATGTAACGGAAACACTGTTGAATAAACGGTGAACGAGCTGAAAGAAATTTTAACCCAGCTATTGTGAAACTACAAAACGGATGGGTAAATGGTTCGCGAGCTGAACGGTGGTTAAATGACTAAATCAGCCAGCTTCCCCAACTCCAGTTCAAATGCAGATTTTCCTTTCATGATCAATTATATGACAAAAACAAAACATATGACAAAAACAAGTTTGTAAGCAATATTAAAACTCGTGGTGTAATAACTTTCTTATAATGACTGTTGTCCTTCAGCGTCTCCTGACAGGTTTTCACCGTCGGAGAGAGGACTTGCATGCGGCCTATTGCAGCATTTTACTCTTAGATTGACATGCCACTCAAAAACTGACTGACACGACGCTGCAAAGTGACAGACGTGGCGCCATGTCAGCATTACTGCGCACGTCAAGGATGTGGAGCCCAAATAGCAATCTGGCTAGAGAGCTCTGGTTTTTGCGTGTGTGGAGAAGACGTGTGCACACGTACAGCCAATGTGTTGTCATCCAAATACAGCCATTTCACTTTCTTAAGTTTTCTAGTTTACGTCGTCAGTCTTATACGCTGCATCGCTTTTTAGTCCTGATTCATTCATTTGGGATGCACAAAAACTCTGGGATTTTATTAGCCGCAGACGCTTGTGCTTGCACTTTTTCCCGCACTCGCTCCTTTTTGCTCCATCACCAACCTCTCCGTCTGTTCCACCTCTGCTCTCTCGCTCTCTTTCACTTTCCCATCACTCCATCTCTCTCCCCGCTTCCCCTCCCTCTTTCTGTATGAAGCTGTTCCAGTGTGTGATCAAAGCACAGTGCGCTGGAGTTCTTTCCTCCCTCTGTCAGGAGCAAAGAGACGGGGGAAACAAAGGCCCCACAGTAGTCTGCCACAAATAACCTCTTCACTGTGCAACACTCGCGCACAAACACGTACGTACCAACTCAGCCTATGGCAGCGGCAAGAGAAGTGAGTAAGGGAGATCTGTTCGAGAGCAGCGAGTGTACGCTGCCACTTGTTGGGTCTCTATAGTGATCCCCCACATAAAAGGATGCAGCTTCTAATTATCTCCCATTCACACCAAACCGACACGACACATAGAGAATGACTTGACTGATAGCGGAGCCGGCTGCCTGCTTTGTGGTGCAGAACGGGAATTTAAAATGTGTCGCAGCCTAAATAATAGCACGAGCTGCAAAAGAGCCAAAATCGGAGCGCGAGGATATGCAGCCGTGCTCTGACTGGAACGCACAAGGTGGAGAGAAAACAAACAGTCATCATTGTCCCTTGTTTTTTTCCCACTGGGGTTTCTGTCACTGACCATCTTTGGCGTTGTGTGTGTGTGTTTTTTTTAGATGGCCATTCAGGGAAAATGTCAATTATATTCCATTTTCCACTGGAGGTAGATCTGTGGATAAGGTCTTTGAATCAGCTACAGTGCACTGCTACTGTACTGTGGACTTAATGCAAATATGGCAGGAACCTCTTCTGCACTTTGTTCTTCTGAACCCAGTCTCCAACTAAAGCTAAAGCTGCGACCAAATGCACTCCAGTTGGCCTCCGTGAAACTCTCCAAAGTCTTGTTTGCGCTTTAAACTGCCTGTATCCTACATTATACAGTTTTTTTCCCCCCATTAATCTGCATCCAAATCCATTCTTTCAGATCGGATGCCTCAATCCAAAGGAAAACCTGCAGGTCCAGCAGCCTCTGACTGATGTTAGATCTGAACAGAGAAGAGGAGAGGAGGCAATGGGTCTCACTTTGGTAGGACTTGTTCCAATTTGGCCTCCAGCAGCGACGAGGCTTGATGGGACCTGTCTGTTGCTCTGTGTGGATGTTCAGGGCAGCCAGTAATTTTTGGGCTGGTGATGCAGTCACTCAACTGTAATGTGTGACTACGGCTTACAAAACGGTCATCTGTTATGACAAAGAGATGTAAGTCAGGCGCACAGAAGTGGGGACATCATGAACTAGCAATTCTCTAATGATGAAAAACAATTCACATCAGTCACATCTTTCTTTTCTGTCTTTTTTTTTTCTCCCCTCCGTACTGGTATATTGTTAAGGATTGCGGCACTGTGACTTTCTGGTTACCGAATCCCTGCTCGGTGTCTGGTAGGCAGCAGGGAAACTGCGCGGCTCATTATCCTCCATTAAGGCTTCTGGCTGAATCAGTGTGGAGGCAGCTCTGGGCCGTATAATGAGCGTGGCTGAAATCACAGAGGACAGGCTGAAGCTAACAGCCTCACAGAGCAGGTGCCGCTCGCGCACAAGCCACACTATTCTCTGCATCTCCGCCAGGACTGCAGCACAACGCGCACACGTACGCCGCGCGGTTCCTCAGAAACACACGTCTGCGTAACCGTGCCCACTCCTGCACATCTCTGCACACTCACTCGCTGACAAAAGAAAAAAGGAAAGCAAAAAAACAACAACAACAAAAAAGCATATTGTTATGCCTGCACGTAAATCGATATAGTCATGGAAGGAAGAGGTAAAGCAAAAAGAACTCCATCTGACAGTAATGAACAGAGCCAGCCCAATGTTATAATGAGGCTGATGCTACCTGACATATCCTGCAAGGACTGTCTTCTTGCGCTTTTCTCCTCTCTGTCAGGAAAACACTGGCGCCACAGAAATCTCACTTACCCCCACTAAACACTTGTGTCACATAATAAACTTATCACAGAGCTCTCTCTGCTATACGAAGGACACCAGTTCATCTGTCTTGATTTCTGTCTCTTACCCCGTCTTTCTTCTACGCGGGCAGAGCTTGCACTCACATTGTTCTTCGGGGGTACTCTGCCACGTCTGTGCCAATTAGGTGATATTGATGCCCCCAGGTTATTTTTACGTAGCTCGGAAAGCAGCTTTCTCTCTGTCCCCCTCATTCTGTTTATCTCACTCTGCTCACATCAACGAATGGGCCGTTGTCTTGGCACCAAATATATATTTTGCCAGAATGACAGCAGCTTAGAGTTCTATCGCACATTATCACACCGCCAACACTGGAGATTTAGCTCCATTAACCTTCTCAGATTTTTAAATGTTATCAGTAAATTGTTTCCATGCTGTGGATTAATCTCCTGTTTTGTTCGTAATTGGTTTTTATCTTGCCCATATCTGTTTGAACAGCTATTTGGAAGCGTCCGTGGATATGGTTTGTACAGTGGTTGTTTATTTGACTGAAACGCTGCAGTAACAGTGTTTGAATTATAAACATAATTGTCTGTGGGACATGAAATTGACCATTCGCTTCTCCCCCCAGACAGTGATTGTCCCATCACAGTTTAGTAACCATAGCAGGTTCGTCGTGCTTTGGCTTTCTCTGCATGCCGAAGCGGCATACATGCAGCTGTAGTAACAGCAATACTCCATATATAAAGTGTGGGTGGTGGTTTCTTTTTTACTCTCCAAGACCAACAATGCAAAAGCAAAAGTGTAACAAATTGATTCACAGTGTGTTTGTCGGCTCTAATGCATGGCTGGCTTGCTAGCTTACTATATGGTGGGAACCAAATCCAGTATTATTTCTGGGGCCAGATGCATTTCATACTATATTATACAGAGGGGCTTCAGCTACATTAAGAAAAAAAAAAAAAATGACTAGCGCATTTGCAGTGTGGTACTTCTCCACTGAATGGAGGTTCAGACTACAGATTAACATTAGCAGCAATTTATGAAGTTCAGCCCAGTCAGACTCGTGATCCAAGATAACTATAAGTCCACCCCAAAACCAGGACTCTTAAGTGTACCCACCATGGGTGTCTTCATCTCGATGAGGGACAGTTATTTCAGCGCTGTTCACTGCCAGAGCAAACCTTTCAGCGCCTTAGACACCATGAACACCACAGTTTTGTTGCCTTGGCAATGACACAGTGATTGATTGATTGATACGCATACATGGAAATCAGTGGTGGGTGGATTGTTTATGTTTTTATTTTAGGTTGGGTTATAACGAGTGGGACAGGACACGATCCATGTGTACGTAGTGGAAGCACTGAAAATAAGTAATGGTAACAGGTAGTAAATGTTGAAAAACAGTACATTTTAATGTTTTACAGATATCTGTCAAGACCTGGGACAATCCTTGAAGCTTTCAGTCTTTAAGCACAATTTCAGGAAGTGTGTGTAGCCTAACCCTTACCCTAACCAAAGTGTATATTCAAGAGCCCTTTGCAAGAATCTGTAAAATTGAAAAAAAAAGAGTCAGCTCTTAATATTCAGAGGCTGTGCAAAAAATAAGAAGCCTGTTTGTGCCTACTATCTGAAATGGGAAAAAAAAGTTGTTACTGTTATCTTTAAACTGCATACGTAGGGAGTGAGAAAGAAAAGCTTGATGGCTGCAGTGACAGCAGCTAAACTGTCAGTCAATTGTTTATTTCCTTTGCCATTACAGGAAAATGAATTTCCTTTCAGCTGCTATGCACGAAGATTACATGACTTGAGCTTTAAGGCAAATATGTACGCACGCCACACGGGCACTACACCCTCCTGGCGACCGCGACCACCGCGGCCCATCGCCCCGCCGCTCCTTCGCTGTGGCAGAAAAACGATCATCCATTGCGATACCTCCCTGCCTTTGTTGGCTGTGGGCTTACAGACTGAGGCAGAGACTGAGGCGCTCTGTGGAGGAGCTTAGGCTGAGATCTGTTCACTAGCTCAGCCATCTAAGTGCTACAGATGACCCACAATATGCTAGAGTGGCCACAGGGGAAATAAAGCTTCCAGACATGAGACTCCATCACCGCTGCGCTCAAGTGAGGGAAATGGAGGGGCAGAGAGCGTTTAACCATGCTTGCTTCACTGGCCTCCCGCGTCTTGTTAAAAGCCGATGGCCACTTATGACAGAAGGGATAGCTGGGATGATGAAATGTAATGGGCCAAGAGGAAAGGGGCTTGGCTGAAGAGGTCTGGGAAGCGAGCGGGAAGAAGATAAGAGAGCGGATGGGAGATTTGAATGGTCTTTATAGAAAGACGGGGAAAGTTACGCCGTGCCCATGCGTAGTTTCTCTCTCTCTCTGTGTGTGTGTGTGTGTAAAATGCTCTGCCCCAAGGGCTTTGCTGCCAGGATGAAAGAAAGTAGACATTCTGCTTGTTTCAATCACAACACTTACACTACCTGGTGTAGTGTTGTACAATACGTGATCCACCACTTAGATTGCTGCAGGTACTAGATTATTTTCAGTAGCATTTTCTTTCAAAAAAAAAAAAAAAAAAAACACTTCACTGGCACCTTCTTTATGTTTGATGCTGTGTGATGCTATAAGGGAAGATATAGAAGACGGTGCCTGCAGTAATGTATGTACGATATGAGCACTGGATACACTGTTTAATGAGATAATATCAGTATGAAATGAGATAAACATTTTCCTAATTCTAATCTTATTTGTTTCAAGAGCGATGCGAGTAGATCAAGATCACTCTCTGGGTGTGAAATCGGGAGCTGGAGCCACGACATGGTTAGCTCGGTTGGGAAACAGCTAGTCTGACAGAAAAACAGAATAAACCTGGTAGTAATATCAGCAATATAACTCTAAAGTGCTGGATAAAGAAAGGTTTATCCATCCGTCCACTCCTTTGGTGATTCTGCAGCTACAGTAAAAGATGCCAGACAGGTGGATAAGCACAAATTTAATCTATTCTATCTGTATAGTTTTCTATACAGACAAGCAACAAGCGCATGTGTTACTAATAACTTTAAAGGTAAAACTACTAAGATTTGTCGGTTGATGCTTGTAATGACAGTATCCAATGTCGGCCCCTCCTCCGCTGAGATCATGTGCACTTCAGGAGGCGGTGTTATACTCAACTGCCCCACTAAGCCATGACAGTTTGACAGCATGCACTGTACCAGCTAAATGAAATGTGATTATGACATCAAAATGCATCAAAGTGGCTTATTGGCTTATTGGACCAAAACCTGGCAACCTCACTGTGATGACAAGACTCCCTGCACTTATGTTTCTGTTTGTGTTCATACTGGGGACCTTTAGAGGTTTGGGGAGGTTTTTTTTTTTTGTTTGTTTGTTTGTATTTTTTTCTTTGGCTAGCAAGTTTTCCGCCAGTCTTTATGCTAAGTTATATCAATCATCTCCATCGCCTCACTCTCCTCACTTAATTGGTTCTGATGATCCGCTTCCTATTTTATGTATCGTGTTATTGTGAGCGCTCACTTTAAATAGAACCGTTCCCATTGAGTTCCGTGTGGGTTGCATGCAGTCAGATTGTCAGAATACACATGTTGGCGGGGCCTTGTTGGTCGTCACCCCGCTGTTAGAAGGTCAGCGTCTTGCTGTTTCAGAGAGCTGTGCAGCCTCCTCTGGAACCACGACCGCCTTCATGAACATGCTCAGTAGCCATTATTTGCAACAGGAGGATTCTCCCTTTTTTTTTCTTGTCCTTTTGTTGTTATTTCCTTCTTTAGCATCCTGTACCAGACAGGACATGGGCTGAGGCTGATTTGTGTGCAAGGTGGGAGCAGAATCAGAAGGAGAAACAGATGCAAGCTGTAACCACACTGTGTGTTTCAATGTGCTGCCCTGCGGTCTCACTCACTGTGCCCACTGTTCTGGCATTAAGAGGAAAATACCATTCATGAAATGGGAGATCCTTCAGCATCCTTAGGCCTTCGCTGCGTTAACCTTACCAGGAAGAGATGAGGCAGCTTGATTGCTGCATTTCTTCAGTGTAACGCTTGCAGAAAAGTGCCACTCTCTCCCCCGTGGCTTCTTTCAGAGAGGGAGTTTTATGTAACTAAAACTAAATTTAAGATGTTTGAGTCTTTAAGTTAATTTGTCTATTCCTCTGATGAGATGTTCATTATTGCGAGAATAACAACAATCAGGCAGAGGATTTCTTTGTCTCAGTCAATTACCTCTTACAGCCTGCTGGAAATTATCCTGAAAATCTGAGCTCTGTTCACTAAATACTTGAGAAAGTCAGCATCAGAACATGGTAAGGATGACTTTTGAGGGGGTGGTGCACGTTGAAATGTAACATTTGATGTTCACATTGTATCAAACAATACCACTTAGTACAGGGTGAGTAAACATGGTAAGTGTAGGAGTCAAAGTGAGAGAGAGACTGTGGGCTGTATAGGAGGAAATTAGGAGTCAGTTTGAAATGTTTCAGTACACATGGTTAAAAAATGTGTAAGAATAGCAAAACAATTACTTTTTTTAAAACTAAATATAATATAATATATAATAAAAAAGTATATAATAAGCTTTTTTTCATAATAACTAAATTGCCTGTCCGTCAACAGCAAGATAATTAAATCATTAAATTCTGTGTTTGAGTGCGATGCCTCACAAATTAAGTGTATTTATATCTGGATTTTCCTATTAAGAACTATGTGTGTGTATAACTTGTGTGTGTAATATAATGCTGCGCCAACAATTAATATCTATACTTTTTCTTCTCTATTTTAAACTTATGCTGTGAATACGATCATTGTGTGTGCTGCAGTTTTGAGATTGATGTTGTCATGTTTTGCTAGATTTGCAATTATCATTAATAAAACGTACAATCAAAACTAATAACTCAACTAATGATGTTTCTGTCTAACGTGCGTTAAATTTATTTCATGTATAGAGTAATAGCGAAAACTAATGAGCATAGGTAAATATTCATGAGACGTCATTTTATTGTTGATATTAAGCTACTCGTGTCTCTCATGTACAGAGCACAGGTCAGACTTTGATCTTTGACCTTGTGCTCTTGGTATCCTATTGTACTTTCAAATAAGCAATTTAACTCATGTAGCTTCTAATGAAAGCTTTATGGTGCCTATGTTTTATTCTGATCAGCAGCTGCTCTGACAAAATATTAATGATCAGCTAATGATTGGTCAATACATTAATGTTTCTTTACTTAGCATGTGACTGTTAACTCTTGGCTGTTATAACACGGCGGTATTGTTCATTCGATGCTGTTTGGAACCCACAGTGACACATCCGCAGGATTTTTTCAGTGCTGCGGGTCAGAAGGCGTCCGGTGACGTCAGTTTGATGGAGGTGTTTGGAGGAGGCACGTGGAGCAATAAGTGGGGCCGAACACACAGAGATCACACAGCGATTGTGAACGCACTCTGACACCTGCGGTCCTGAAACAAAGGAGTATGAGGAGGGATGATGTCAGCCTGCATAAAGAGATCACTGTGTTTCTACTCTATGCCCTGGAGTCTAAGGGGTAGCAATTCAATCAATCCCCCCCCTCACCTTGTAATTATAATGAATTCATTCCCAGCATTAATCAACACAGGCTGTTAATAGAGAAGTGGCCCATGCAGCGGTTAAAAACATACGACTAAGTTGGTCGATCAGGACGATCCTTTAATTAATTCCTGGTGTGTTGTACTTCAGCATGATTCATGCCGATGATTCATACGTTACATTAAACGTTATGTTAATTTTTCTTTGGTGTTTCTTAAAATAAGCATGTGCTTTTGCTGTTAACCCTGCCACCCCCTACTGCTACCCCTCATGGGAGTTTCTGCCATCTTTCTGTCTGAGGAGACAGCTCAGGGACTCATAATCTGTGTTCAGCTGTCAAAATGATTTATCCAGCCAGCTGCAAACATATGGACTTGAGTGTGTGTGTGTGTGTGTGTGTGTGTGTGTGTGTATCATGTGAGTTTTCCACATATGTGTCTGTGTACTATATTGTGTGTGTAAAAGAGCAGCACTGGCAAAAAAAAAAAAAAAAAAAAAAGAGAGAGAGTGAGAGAGCTGGCGAATGTGCTCATCCAAAATATTTTCACTTCACATGGGCATGATTGTAATTTCAAGCCTCTCAGGGAGTCATCATGTGGTGCATTGACTGGGGGAAGATAACTGGCCGAGGCGAACATACGTATCCCTGTTCTATTCTATCTACCCTTCCAGCCCGCTGCTCCTACACTGTTTATGTGTGTGTGCTGTGTTTGCATGATCGCCGAGAACAAAACGGAGGCAAACATAAAAAGGAGAGCTTATTGCTGTGAATGTTTTATGCATTGCACATAATGACACGGTGTCATATCTCTCCCCCCTAGTGGATACCTGCTGTCACATCTTCAGCGAGTGTACACACAGATATCTGCCGTCCCCGCAGCAAAGCCAGCTAAGCCAGGTGCCCTTGCTCCCAAAGATAAACCCCTAAAGCTTGAATGACAGGTGGAGCACTTTGAGACCACACACATGCGCGCACGCACAAATAAACACACACACACACACACACACACACACAAGCACACACAGACATACACCATTTCTCACTCCCTGCCTTTATTTTCTCTCCCCCTCAATCTATTTATCTGCCCTGTCTTCTCTCCAGGCTCAGCTGGGTCACTTTTGATTCTTTTAATGCAGCAGAGGCACAGATGTCATCCTGTCACGGCATTTGTCATTATTGTATCTAACAGCTGGACCCCCCCTCCCCCTTCCACATGTGCATAGTTTTAACCATCCTAAAAAACACAAACGCTAACTACAAGCTAAGAAGCATTAAAGTTTTCTCAAAACTATTAAACTTTTTTTTTTCCCCTCCGCAGGGCAAGCAAGAGATTGTCCCTTTGTCTCTGAGGGGAGCGGTGAAATAGAAGGAAGCTGAGAAAACTCACAGTTGATAGACTGCTGCGAGAGATAGGAGAGTAATAGTAGAAAAGAGATAGCCGGGTCTTGTATGTGTTATCAGGGGAGAGTTTAAATTGGGTTAAAAGGACGTGAGCATCAGCTGAGTGATGTATTGATCGTTACACTGGACGCATTATAACCATCCTCATACTTCGGGGGTGGTACGATTGAATGTAAACACATGAGACGGATTTTAGAGCAGTTGTTGTTCATTTCTAATTATAACCGCTGCTCTTTGTCCATATGGATGCATGGAAAACATTTGATGTTTGGATAGCAGAGAAATGAAGGTATGGCACCACATATGCCAGCAAAGGCAACAGGCATTGTGTTGAAAAGTACCCCATGATGCACTTCAGTGGTGTCAACAGCAAATGTTTGTTTTAACACCAATAGTAGCCCGAGTTAGAAAATAAATATTGGGCTCCCAGATGTAGGAAACAGAAGCAAACAGCAGTTGGTTGATGAGATCAGGACAGAGCCCCGTAGGAGTCAAATCAAACTCCAAACAAGAGCAACTCTTACTCTTACGCTGGCGTGACGAGACTGCTGAACAAAATGGCAGCTCACAAGTCCAACAGTAACGCTCCGCTGTGATTAAGTGGACGTACCCATGAACGAAGTTTGCGATGCACGTGCACGCAGCGGTGCTCTGCTGACATCTTTACCCCAGTGGTTTCACAACAATTCGCACATCCATTCATCTGAATCTGATGACTCTGTTCCAAAGTCCCATGTGACTTCAACGGCTCTCATGTATTATCAAGGTGCAAATCACCATGATAATTCACCACTCAGTGGAACCGGCATCAGTTCTTGATTAACGCAACATCTTATTCAGCCAGATATCCCCAGGCAATACTTTCATATTAGACGATTCTGCACCTCCACTGTTTATGTTCGGTGTGGTTAGCATATCTTTTCTGCAGCTTGGAGCAGAGAATGGGTATTAAATATGTCTCACTTTCATGCAGTTGACTGGACAGATGAAATTAATGCTTGTCTTTTCATTAAGCGTAATCATGGCGTTTTCTCAACAACAACTGTTTTTTCATTGCATATCCCTACTTCTACCTACCTACCACCCACAACATAGTTCCCATGGATAAATAATTACTGAAAGTCTTGATGTGTGGAGTCTCAGGACTTATCATACCATCTAGTCAATGTGAAAAAGTAAAGTTGTTCATTGCCCCTGACTGTTCACAAAGTCGTGTAGTATTACTTAGTATGAGAGGCTAAACTCATTACCATGTTGCCTTTGGCTAGTTAGAGGGTGTATAGACTGGAAAATAGTGTTAAAGATACACTTCGGGATGCATTGGTGTGCTACGTGGAAGTCCAGTTAGACTAATACATCAATGACTTAAATCCTTACCAGATGCTGAAACACTGCAGCAACTTTTTCTTTCCCAGCGCCTTTACTTTGACACAGGGCACAGCTTCAGCGCTTCAGTGTCCCCTTTTAATTTAAAGTCTTCTTATGCCGTTATCATTGAAATGCAGCCTGCTGTGAGTGAATTAATGCAAGTGGAAGCACTGATTTTTATAATGACATTGACACAGAAAGTGTTTTTAACGTGGCTCTGTCTCATTATGGCCAATAGCTGATGCACCTAATAAGGTCAGGATCTGCGTCAACACTGATTGCTGCACCAGTGCATGCCTAACCCTTTAATTTTATTCACCACAGTCGCTCTGTAACTCGGTTGTGATCTACCTGCAATGCGTGCTTGTGTGCATCTGACCGGCTCTCATGTTGCCTGTGTGTGGTTGCTGAGACAAAACACTAGGCTGGGCTGTGGTTAGGATTATCATAAGACTCAATAAGGAAGGAAATCTAAGATAAAAAAAAAATCCCAAAACTCGATCACGATACCTTTAAGATCCCGTGAGAGAGGCAGCGTGGCAGAGGAGACGGGGAGGGATGCGGGAGGCCTGAGGGGAAGGTGAGGTGACCCGTGCTGTGGGTCAAGCATGGACTCACACCCCGTAGCATTGGCAAGAGAAAACACAGCTAATCTGATCAGAGTAGGTCAGGTCACATATATGCGCACACTCTCAGGCACACTCGCTGACAAGAACACTCCAGCAGTCACATGCACGCACACGCACAGACGCAAGCCCACACACAGCTTACTCATAGCTTTGGCAAAGGTGCGCAGGCTGCTCACAGGATTGGCAAAATGACATATTCAAAGGCGCAAAAGAGGGGGAGAGTTTTTGAGGCGAGGGGGGGTATCAGAGGCTCATTTGGAAACATCTGGGCCTACAATCAGTATCTCCCTCCTCCTAATTAACTTCCCCTGCATCCTCATTTTTCCTCTCCATCCTGTCCTTTCTACCTCACGTTTCCCTCCAACAGATCTCTCCCCTGCTCTCCATCACTTCACCTTCCTCCTCCCCTGCTCTCCTTCTTCTCTTTCAGTGCACGAGAGGCCCATCATTCGCCGTTTTTTTTTTTGCTCTAATGGCACCATCCCAAATGCAGAAGCACACAAGCTGCACGAGAAAAGGATGAAAAAAAGGGAAAAAAAAGAAACGCAACAGGAAGACACAAATATACACACATGGTTTGATGTAAGGTTGGTTTCTAATGCCATCGTCATGGTAACGCTCCCTCGCTCCTTTCGCTCGCACAAACGAACAGAGCGCACATCCCAGGAATCTGCGCGGATTCTTATGTAACCACACAAACCCCACGCACACGCACAAAGAGACAGACAGAAAGACAGAAGGATGGATGGGAGTGAGTCAGGGCTAGACCACACAGCGAGAGCATCTGTCATCGACGTTATACCTTTCACTGTGACAAGAACAGTATGTACCGCTGTGTTACTTCAGCCTCATTATAAGATACACTCCAGCGCACGCGTACACCCCCACACACACACACACACGCGCACGCACATTAGAAGCTTCTTCATCTGCTCCACTACATGGAGAGAGGTGGAAATAGCTGTTTAACTAGATATGGCAACACCACTGGCTCATGTATCAGCATACTAATTACTCGTTTTCCTCCCCGAGGGCGTTGTACATGGAGATGGCGTTGGGTAAGAGGGGAGTGGAGGGGCTGCAGAAATGAGAATGGGGTCAGTAGAGGCATCGCTGTAGATATAATGAAGTGACTGGTAATTTCTCGCGGTGGAGCGGCATGGGAGGGAATCGGGGAGGAAACGAAACGGGAGCTAACGAATTGTGTTGGCCTATTTATACCCAGTGCATGGGTTTAAGTGTGAAGGAGTGAGCAAAGTGCAAGTGTGAAAGCGCATGAGTACATGGCACCCTGCATCAGACTGTTTGGAGAGAGGGAAGGCGTCGGAGTGTTCCGGGACGCCGCTCTCCACCTCCTCGGCCGCTTGTTTACCTTACGCGCGGAGCATTTCATCTGTTGTTATTTTGTTTTTGTCGGCCCTGGCACTACAATGATACATTCATGTGTGTGGTTGGGTGATGCATTGCTCTCGCATGGTGCTTAATATACCAGATGCCTGGTGTATGATTTATAACAGGACGCCAAAGGGGTGAGCGGGTTCAGAGAGGTCTGATCAAAGCCTCATGTTATTTCTAAATCCAAAGGGCAAAGGTCAGAAGTTTTTATTACGCTCATTTTTTAAAGTGCACAGACACCGGGTTTAACTTATTGCAAAAGTTAACAAGTCTTTTTTTTTTACACATAATTGTACAGGTTTATCTGACGCGCTCACATTTGTCACTCTGCGGAGCTTCCACAAGGGCGAAGCTGCTCAGTCGCCGTCAGTTCTACATGTGCCAACACCTGCAGGACAGGAGAGTACCAGCGGCAGCAGTGTGGACCTGCAGCTACAAGGCAGATTTGTGGTTGTGCACTGAGGGGTTATAGCCTGGAGCTCCTCCTCATAAATGTAACTGTTCCCACTTTCCCACTGTTGCACTTATTACAAAGTAAATGAAAGCGTGCAAATACAGCTCCCATGCGAGTTAAGCACAATGCATCCTTTTAGTTTTACAGTGGTGATATCAAGTGGAGAAACTATTAATCAAAAGTATTATGACTCTAATTCCAGCAGCATGAAGTGTAGCCATGTCTATGAGCAAGTTACGCAACAGCTGCTGTATTTCTTGGTGTGTGTGTCTGTAAAACTGAAAACTCAATCCAGTTTCTAGCTATGAAACTCAAAATAGCTTTCCTTTCCTTTTCTGATCTTGCACTCATTGCTTACAGATTAATCACATGTCAAAAGTGTTGCTGCTCCTTGCCTATAGATCATCAGCATTTCCAGACCTTCTCCTGCTTTTTCTGCCATTACACACAGAACAACTGTGTGCCCGAAGCCTCCTGTATTTCAGCACTGGAGCTATTTTCATGACTTCATGACAACCAGCAATGTATTTTGTGCATACAAACATAACAAGAATCAAATCATCTTTGGTGATAATTCACACAGCGAAAGCACAACAGGCTGTTCCTTGTTCTCCACAAAATAACAATTTCTCTCAAATATTGTTCACAAATCTGTCCAAATCTGTGACTGTGAGCGCTTCTCCTTTGCTGAGATAATCCAACCCACCTCACAGGTGTGCCACATCAAGATGCTGATTAGACAGCATGATTCTTGCACAGGTGTGCCTTAGACTGGCCACAATAAAAGGCCACTCTGAAATGTGCAGTTGAGTTTTGTTGGGGGGGAAGAAGTGCTCACTATCACAGATTTAGACAGATTTGTGGACAATGTTTGAGGGAACTTGTTATTTTGTGTGTGTAGAAAACATTTTAGATCTTTGAGGTCATCTCATCAAAAAATAAAAGTAAAAGAAAAGAGTAAAAACAAAAGTGCTGGGTTTATATTTGGGTTTATATTTTTGTTCGGTGTACATGGGTTCGGTTATATTTAAAACTCAAAATCGAAACTATTGTAAAAGTGCATCACTGTAGTATAAAGAGTAATATATTATATCCAGTATTCTGCAGATGGTATTATTAATCCAAACAGTAGCTTCGTGGTAAGGCTGCCTTCGTCTCACTGTGCTAACAGGACCTGAACTGACAAGCAGTCCAATCTCTGTAGCTTTGTTTCAAGTTTCTACAAGGAGGTGAGGCGAGGAGCTATGGTAATCTGCGGCCAGTGGCTCGCTCACAATTGGCTCCTCGTTGCGTTTGTGAAAGCTTCCTGGAGGAGCCGTGTGGCCAATCACCTCTTCTACTCCAAGACAGAGTATGTCTGTTTGTGGCACAGCCTGTGGTGCATGAAATCTGACTGTCAGGCTCTGCTGACGCACCTGCCTGCAGGCGCACACTGACGCACCCACACAAACACACACACAGAGAGAAAACACACGCTGAAGCCAGTAATTGGGCTCATGAAGTCAAAGGATAAGAACAGCAAAATCTTCACCCACTCCCCTTCCCCCCTGCCCTGTCTTTGTGTAGAGTGTGTAAGTGTGTGAGTGGGCAAGTGGTTTTCTGCGTTCAAATGTTCAAATGCCCTGGCACACTCTCGCCCTCCTAAAACCAGGCAATTTCCTGTGAGGCCATCCGAGTGTGACAGCAGCAGGTGCCTAATGGGCAAAGCTTAGGAAACAGGGCATTACCAAAATCCAGCAAACTCAATTGTATTAATCCTCAGGATTAGCAGCTTTAATTCTCGACACGTTTCTAGTTTTAAAAGTCTTATTTCCTCACTGAAAATGGGGGCGGCACGTGAGGCGAATGCTCAACTATTTCAAGTGTGGCAGAGGAGTTTTCCTCCTTGTTTCAGTTCCAAAAATGGTTGTTTAAATTTTGGCCGTAACGACTTTGATTGAAGTATCCAGGAAAGAGGGGAGAGGAACGACGACCGTAAGTCTGGGAGTCAAATCAGGGAGTGTGTTTTCCTCCCTCACATCTCTGGTTTACCTGTCGGTTTCATGACAAGCGCGGCTGTTGCTAATTAACCCCACGATCAATCCCTTTTCTGATACCAAAGACCCATTATCTTAACCCCACTCGGCACATTGCCCCTAAGACCACTGAAAACTGTCAGTTTTAATCTCCCTCCCTGCTGCCGTCCCCCCGTCTCTCTTACACACACAGCTTTCAAATAAGGGATTTAGATTACAGTGAACAGTGCTAGCTCCATGATGATGAAGTGTGTGTACTCTGAGGGTGAGCCTTATTGGAATTCATACGATGTTTGTCGACTCCCTTCATATAAACAGGTGGCTGTGTGGAGATAACGTACAGCATATTGCCGACGATGATGCACCCGCACGCACGCACACACACACATCTGGTGTTGTGTGTGTGTGTGATTTTTATTAATTTATTTTATTTTTTTTTTAAATCCTAAAGCAGTCAGAGGGACATTTATTAATCTCTCTTTTTCAGAAGAAGAAGAATGCCAAAGCCTTTCAGGTGTATGAGCAGGGATTCCTGAACAGATGTCACCTTGCATCCACCCAGTGTGGAGCTGCAACAACTAAACAAAACAAAACAAAAAAAAAACTGTTTTGTTTTGTTGCCATTGCTGCAGAAAGGTGCAGAATAAAAGGCTCCATCTTCCCCCCCACCCGCCCCCGGCGTGCTTATTCTCCCAGATATGCTTCCACTTTCTTA
The DNA here is from genome assembly GCA_037176925.1 of Amniataba percoides. Taxonomy (NCBI): domain Eukaryota; kingdom Metazoa; phylum Chordata; class Actinopteri; order Centrarchiformes; family Terapontidae; genus Amniataba; species Amniataba percoides. The sequence goes on along the minus strand of JBAJHX010000053.1, from coordinate 18,166,138 downwards.
TCATGGCTCAATTCCACCAATTTAGATGACTCCCGAGGTCACGAGTCGCTTAGATGTGGCTGATAGAAGAGATGAATACTGTTTTTTTTTTTTTTTTTTAAAGAAGGGAAGAGGAATGGTGGAGCTGTGCGTATGTGGCGTGCGCCTCTTGGATTTACTTATTTCAAAACCGAGGCACATTTGAGCACAGGCGCACACTTTTCTTCGACTCCTCATTGTCAAGGTAACAAGAACGCGGCTGACACCTTAGTGAGGCACAGCTCCTCTCATCATGAATTGAGGATCAGAACCAAAAACGGGAGTGCGGAGTATATGTGTGTTTGTTTTTTCTTTTTTTTTTTTTTTTGCTGAAAGTATGTGTCTGAGAAAGAAAGAGAGCTCTCCTTTCTTTGATGCTAACAAAAGGTGAGCTTTTATTGTGTGTGTGTGTGTGTCTTCTGCCGATGTCTTGGCTGCCTTTGCCAGCACTACGTCTACACGGCGACCTTGCCACTTTGCGTCCGGTGGCGGGCCAACCTCTGTATTGATCTTCCATTTCAAAGGCTTAGAAACACAGGCTGACAAGAGCTGCCAAAGCCATTACAGTCCATCACGGCTGAGTCAAATACGTTTCAAGCTGTGTCCCCGTGACAAAATATGTCTGCAACTGTGATTGGGTGGTTTAGCGCTGTACTCGCATTTCCAGCAAGTCAAAGATCGAAGACAGCGCTATCAGTGAGTGCCGCAGTGCAGTGTATGTGACTGTTTGTCTGCTACCTTGTTCTATTTCTGTCCGTTAAAGGCCATGAGAAGCGGCGCCAGAGACTGCGAAGTGGAGATGTTACAGTTTCTTGGCCACCATTAGACATTCAAACGGCGAGTTATAAATAACTAGATGCTCCTTTTTAACAAATAATTGTCGCTTTGAAAGCTGCTATGACTCATTCAGCCCACACAGCTTTTATTTAAATGTTACAGTAAACCACTAATAGCACTCTTGGTCTTTAAGGTCACAACAAACTACGTGGTCATTTGCTATTGACAGAGGGGAGCTCACTGGTAGTGACAGAGAAGTGACAATGAAATGCTTTTAGCGGAAATGTACTTTATAGCATAGCGATGAAAAGGACATTTGTCAGAAATGTACCACAAATTTATCTGTATGTATCAGTAAAGATGCAAAGCGTGTTGCGTGACGCTTCGCTATGCACTCTACATTTGGCTCTTTAATTTATTCTTATTTTCAAAATTCAGAACTTGTAGCTCAGCAGCTGATCTCAAAGCACAGGCTGAGTGACTGTCTGCGTCATCGGACCTGTCAGGCTCAAAACTAACAAACAATCAGATGGAGCCGCAAGACCAGTCAGTGCTGGTCGCTTCCTGGGCATCTTTGTGGGAGAATGTGAGTCCTGACTCGACGCTCATCCCGAGAGACTTTAGAGGCGACCCTTTGAGACGACCTTGCTGTGACTGTGATCAGCTGTTGAACCAAGATGATGATTCAGTTTTTCTGGGATTAAAAAAAGACGGCAGTCATTGGTGATGCACTTGAACAACATATCAAAACCACATTAGCACAACCCTGACGAGATTGTACAGATACTAATAAAACATTATTATTATTATCATATGGACTGCAAACACGCCAACATTCATGCTTACTGCTTAAAAAAAGGGAAAAACCCATTGAGCATTTGGGTCGAGATAAGAGATTCAAAAGCTCACCTTCAGCCAAAGAAAATAAAAAATACGCATTGCATTAAAGATTCATCCGTTGGAGGTTTTTTTTTTTTTTAATTATATGATATCCAATTGTTCAAAGACAAATCTCAGATGAATAAAGCAGAAACTGTGGACAACATTTCAAAGGTGAGTTGCTGAAGTAAAAGGGGATGTAGTTTAGGTATGCATGAATTCACACACACCATTCATACCTCTATCTCACCCAGAGAGGTGAAATACGGAAACAAATTAAGGATTTTAAGTGAGGGGAGTTAATATGGCAGGCCTTTCTTTTGCCTGTGTTTTTGTGCTATCAACTGGTGTTGAATGGTGTCATTTCAGCTCCCTCTTCTGTTCGTTCTCCTGTGTTTGGGATTTATTATTCATTTGTTACGAATTTGTCAAGCCTGTGGATGCCAGAAAACTGGATATACGTGATCCGTTCTGCCAACATGACTACACCAAATGGGAGAAGCATCTTTCACTGGTGCTGCATCCAGAGTAAGACTCAGGATAAACAAAATCACTCGACAAACAAGATGCTTATCTGGAAAACCAGACACATCAAAGAGTTGTTATCTGGTCCTGAATTTTGAGTACAAACTGGCAAAATATCCTCTCGGTGTATGAGATCAAAAGCGGAGATAGATCTTGAACAAATGCACCGAGCAACTGCAGCGCGAGAGAGAAAAGCGAGAGATCCAAGAAAACTACAGGAGGAAATAGTCACTGTGCAACAGGACGGATTAAAGCAAGATGTGTGAAACACGGAATTAAAAATAGAGCCGAAGGGTTTAGTTGTTCAAACACTTTGTTGATCGACAGAAAACAAATTGACGATTTTAACTATTCTGATGATCAATGAATCATTTAAGTCAATCAATGCCAGACACTTCTGCTTTCTCCTTTTCCATGAATAGCTTCAGGTTCTGAACTGTCAGTCAGACAAAACAACAGACTTGAAGACATCACCTTGGGCTTTGGGAAAATTGGATCTGGAAGACCAGTTTCTACAAACTTTGATCTCAGTTAAGCAGGAGACGTAGCAGCTGCAGAAAGCAACTTCCTGGCATCAAGTCAAGGACAGACATTAAGAACAGATGACTGAAAGTGACAATAATAGCCTTGATTACCAACGTGTAAACATTGGTACTGTTGCGTGTGGAAGTGTGCTGTCTTCCTCTAATTCCATCCTTGTTTTGTATGTCAGTTTGTTTTTTTTTTTTTTTGGTCTTTCAAGAAAGTGCTGAATTGTTTTTGCTTAATAATTTATCCCCTTTATAATTGAAAGAATCACAGATGATATGTGTTGTTTGCTCTTCTTCGACTGCATATTAATTGAGTTGGACATTATTCACACTGGACCGCACACTTCCACTGTGCAGTCAAATCTGTCCTAATCAGCCGACAAATACTCATTTTGTGATTTGCTCCATCTATTTTCAAGTCGCTGACGCTCTCTTGATATATAAATGTAAATCCATACAGGGGCTCTGAAGCTGTGCTGCTGCAACAACGTTTAGTAACAAATGGTTATCTTAATTGCTGGTAATGAACAACTTTGCATCACACTCAGTTTTGTATTCCTTACGGCAAGAGATCATTCTCTTCCTGCTTTTAGTTTGAACAAATGAGTTTTTGTTTGTTTTGTCACTCAGTTGTTCGTTTAATCAGTGATGCGTGGATTTAAAGGATTGATGATTTGCTTAATCCAGTCAAGCCTTCAGTTGTGTGTGTGTGCTCGAACTATTGCGTTTATCCCTGAGAGAAAGCGGAGGAAACATCAGTGGAGGAGGAGGAGGTGAGGTGGGGATGTTGAAAGAAAGAAGATGCATGGAGGATATTTACTTTGATGTGTTAAGCTTTGCAAACAAAGCTTAAGCTCACCCTGAAAGTATTGATATTTCTGGAAGAATGATGTCATTCTTCCACACACAAACGCCACGAGCACACACTGACTATTATGGGCATCAAATTTAGAGATTGCATTACTCCCTGATACCTGATAAGGTGCATTACAAACACGTTTCGCGTTTAGAGCTATGTTCTAATCTTCCATCTATCTCTTCCTCTCTCTTGGTCCCTCATCCCTCATCTCTGTCTCTATCTCCTCTCCTCCCTCTGTCCGCTGTTTTGCTTCTTCTCTTTTCATCTCTGTCACTGTCCTCCAGCTGGCTAGGTGAGATAACTCCTCCACACCGAGATACTCTCAGCTCATTGGCCGGGTGATGGAACACAGGGCACCAATCAAACGCTGCATCATTAGTCGTGGAGACCGCGAGCTGAGGTGTTTGCGCTTATCTGCTCTCACTGATCCTGCACCGTCTGCAACCCATCCTACACACCCCGCAACTCTCCTGGAAAACACTCCGGCCTGGTTGTGTCTGCACAGTAGCTCCGTTTTGTTAGCCACATAATTCCTCTTTGAGGGAGGACTAATCAGATTAGTCAAGAGATAACTCAGCACTCTTACAATGACTGGCAAAGTAAAACGATGAGTTTTCTAAAGCCTCTGCATATCTGAGTTAGGAGTCCATTCATTCTCTGCGTTTAACTGATAAATGTGCCTGGCAGGATTTAATTTGTGTGAATGTGGTTGGTAATCGCACCTCATTCATTGCCAAGGCTTAAAGTCATCCTCCGTCATCTTGGATGATGAAAAATAACTCCACCTGTGTGCGAGTGCGCATATGCGTACGCGCAAGTGCTGGTGTCTATTCCCGTCCACATTTACTGTGTCTTAGAGCCACTGCTTTAGCCAAGCTTCAGAGAACACAGCTGCAGCTGGCTAACACAGGAAGCAGACCATAAGAACAACAACACGGATGGAAGATAGTGAGGGTGGAGAGATGCGAGTGGATTGTTTGCTGTCATGAAACAATACGAAGGGTCATACAGTTGTGCTTTAGTTAAATGAATACATCAGCGTGCTTACATGCTGAAACCCAGCAGGTTGCATGCCAACATTTGCTATTAACACCCAAGAACAGCCAGCAATGGTAGTCATAAACCAAGGTACTGGACAAGTTGAAATTATGACTGCACGGTGGCACTAGAGGGAAGGTTAAGGAATCACTAAAATGATTACAAGCCACCTTAAGGAGGTATAAACATAAACAAGTGCTTTACTTTATATTTACATGTAATGGTAATCCATTCAGTTGTTGTTGAGACATTTCATGCGAACAAAATAACCTAAACCAACTGTGGAAGAACAGAAAAAGTCAAAAAGATCATCAAAGTCACAGTGATTCATCCTCACATCGAACCACATAGTATTACAAAGGTCTATGGAAATTCATCCAGCAGACTTTTTAATCCAGGCCAGTTGTGGCGGACAGACAGATTGAGAGACAGACACTGTCTTCACAGATTAACATGGCTGAAATCAGGGGGGAAAGAGTGAGGCAGTGCAAAAAAAGGGACCATTCTCTGTATTGAAAATCTTGAGGAATTAGTTCTACCCTCACTGACTTGTTACATAAAATCACCACAAAGCGACAACACAAACCAACACAAACCAAAGAGCTAAAAAAAATCTGCAATCCACTAAAATAAAAAAAAAAACACAGCTGCTGTACATGGTGCTTATTTGCCATATGCATGACAGTGAGTGTTGCTTTACTTGAAGCCTTGCTGCTGAATTGACAATAATTTCTGGAACCTCCATTTCCGCTTGGCGGTCTGAATCATCTCTTTTTGTCTCTTACTGTCATGTTAAGCCACTGAGCTAACTGGCATGAAACTCTCCTCGCAATTAACACACACAAGCATGGAAGAAACTGTGTTTGGAAAAGTGTGAAGAGTTTTTTTAATCACATTAGTACCATTAGGATTCAAGCTGTTACAAGCTGTTATGTCGGCGTGCTGGGGGACGAGTGCGCCCTGGTGGACCCTCATAGCATGTTCATGTCAGCGCCTGACTAAAAATCAAACAGTCTTATGCTGCCATCCAGTGTTCATAACACATGCGAGCATGACTGTCTGCTGTGCAAGTCTTTCTCTGTGTTCAAATATTGTTACGTAAAGCAGAGTTATAACATCTATCTATCTGTCTATCTATCTATCTATCTATCTATCTATCTATCTATCTATCTATCTATCTATCTATCTATCTA
>JBAJHX010000053.1:18129966-18147158 GCA_037176925.1 Amniataba percoides | reverse complement strand
GATTTGGCTCAAAGAGCAGCGAGCCTTTGAAAGACAAATTAGGGAACTATTTCCAGGTATTTTTGCATTGATAATCCTGCCTGGATTATCAGGGGCTGCCTGGGCCCCGTCTCTGTCGCAGCCCACAGGCAATGCAAATGCATCTCAGCACATCAAAGGCCGATGGGAAGAAGTTTTTAGAAGGGAGAACTTGCAGAAGCACCCAAAAGTGGCTCCTACACACACATCTCTCCGCAAAAAAAAAAAAAAAAGGCGGCCACAAACGAGCGTGACTCTCATTCCGGAGCCACTTCAGTAATTTGCCAGTAATTAGGCTTGAGATGAGCCCCGTCTCCGCCCACGGGGCCTATCTGCTATCTGTGAGGAGCCATTCACCCGCCTCCCTCTCCCCTCTACCCCCTGTATCTCCCCAAAAATCTCCCCTCTCAGCAGGAGGTGTCATAAATCTGCCACTGTCTCAGCTAAAAGAGTGATGGCATGGATATTACCTTCATAAAGGAGGGTAGGGGGGGTCCACGCCTGGAGGGGGGGGGTTGTCTGTAAAAGGCTGTTTCACTATCTTTACAGAGCACTAACTGTGGAGGCTGTAAATAACAAGAGGCGTGAGGAATTGGATTATTATGACTTGACACAGGAGTGGATCCACCGGTGTCACTGAAGAGTCCACGCTGACTTTTCATGTGCAACAACTCCACATACCATAAGAGCATAAGAGTAAAGGGCCTTTTTTTAAGACTACAAAGAGATGTGTAGCAAAGAAAGGACAGAAAAAACTGACAAACTACCACCACATACACACACACAAGTAACATTGCTCCCTTCCATCCTTCCCATTTGTCTGTTTGCTTCTGGGGACGTCCTGTATTTCCCATGCCGTCCTGCTGTGTGATAATGAAGGTTTGGCCCCGCTGGAGGCCCTCTCCGTCCCGCCCCTCACCTCTGCTCTCCACTGAAAACATGGTTGTCTCCATATTGGTGCCATATGATGCTTTTGACTGTTGTTTTGACTGTGCTGTGCAGCAATTTCAGGTAACGTGATCTTACACAGGTTTGATACCTGGGCTCTCGCTTTTTAATTACACTGCGTTTCATGCCTCCGTCACAGTAGCATGATGTCTTTCATAGGATGGGGTTGCCAATCAGGACAGAAGAGAAAAACACAGGGGAGAGAGGGGGCAGTGAGCTCCCATGAGGACCCCCCAGGAGGACTCATGTATTCACCCAGACATGCCTGGGGGTCTGAGAGAGAGAGAGAGAGAGAGAGAGGGAGGGGGGGGGGGTGTCTGAGCGTGATTGATCATCCCTCTCTTCTGCTGCCCTCCTCTCTCACCTGGGTGTGAGATACCAAGAGGCCTCCTGACACAGGACGGGCCTCCGACAATGAATGAATTCGAGTCAAACGCACACGAGCAATCACATCGCGTCATGCAGACATCAAACGCCTCTCAGCAGCAGCAACGTTTGGTGTCGATAAAATCATTTGACATGCACATTAGGTGTGTTTGAGCAATGGTCTATTTAGATCACAGCCAAAAATCATAAATAAATTAGTGCACGCTAAAATGCTAACCACCGTATGTAGCTAAGTAGGTGTGTGAAAGGAAATTAAGAGTGCCTAAGTTTAGAGGCAGTGCGTTCATGCTCTCAGAATACCACACGCCTCAGGGCTGTTATGACCACTGAAACTTTCTAACTTGGCCTTAACACAAGTAAAGAAGAGGAAGATGACAAACCACAACTATGTTCCTTTTAATGCCAGAGACGTCACTCTGAACCTTCATTTCATAAAAGGCATAGAGGTCGAAGATTTCAAGAGCGACAGTTTTGTGAGAGCCTCTGTTTTTTTCGCTGAATGTGACATTTACAAGAGCCTAACATGAGTTTCAGCAACCTTCCCTCTAAAGCGGAGGTGATGGGATGGAGTCCCCAAAGTCTGGCAGACTGCTTAAAGAAAGTGAGTATCAAAAGAACAACTGTATTCTCATTTTCTTTGCTAAAATCATTAAAAAACTGAAAAACACAGTAAAAGTACATTTCTTTGTGCTAAAAGTGTGACATGTTCTCAGTTTAAGTTAGCGGGCTGCGACAAAGTGGTGTTAAAGGGCAGTATAACAGGAGCAAAGTTCATGGTAAGTGCGACTAAATTTCTCCCAGCCTTTGTTTGCGCTTATCTCCTCTTCTGAAATACTCAGAGCAACTGATGTTCTGTTTTTCATTTCATCAACATTCAAATCTACGCCATCCAGCAAATGACTGAGTACGACCTCCAAGTATTCCCCAGCCTTTATGTCTCGTGAGTCTGACTGAAAACACATCCATTTCATTGAATGAAAAATCATAAAAAATCATTTGCAACAAGCAGTTTTCCAGCCACAAATATTGCAAAACAACCTATCAGCTATTGTCTGTTATGACATAAAGGATGACATTAAGAGGTTTTATCTGAACAGAGATATTGACAATTATGTACTAATGTTTTGGTCTTGTATCTTAATAGAATAGTTGCTAAGATCCAAAGTGAGATCAACAAGGGGGAGAAAAAGAAACCCTTTGGTCTAATGTAAGAAAACAAATTTGATTTCTTCCGCTTCTACTGAATGTGTAACTGCAACCAAACAATGCATGACTTTTCATATTTCCTCTCCATGCAGATCAAAGGCAAAGTTTACAAAACAAGGTAAAGAACATTTCTGACTTTGAATGCATCTTTGAAATCATAAAATCTCTCCTCAGGCCTGATACGGTTCTTTTTATGGTTTATTTCTCTACAGTATTTGCACACGAGGAAGAAACCTGGGACTCAGATGAGTTTGTCAGTAAAAAGTTATTTTCTTTTTTTTTTTTCAAATGAATTGGTCCACTTTGAATGATAGAAACTTATCAAACCATTGAAATGAAGTCAAAGTCAAGTTTTCTTACAGAGCACATTTCATTTGACATATCGTGAGTGACGGTGTTAATGATTGTAAGGCCTGTCACAGAGGGAACAGTTCATAAAACTTTAATCTGTAGTCTGAGCTGCACTCATGCTCACTGCTTGTGTCGCATGTCTGGGCTGTGGTCAGGACAATGACAGTGATCATGACAATGGGGATCCACGCCGAGTGGAAAGGGACGACAATTACATCTGCGGTCTGATTGAGCCACAAACAGCTGGGCAACAAGGCAGCGACGCGAGCAGCGACGAGGACTATGAGGTGCCCGAAGAGCCGGTGAAGCCACCGCGGCCCTCGAGAGGGGCCAAACCTCAGGAGGGACACAACAGAAGTAACAGAAAGCGACCCCTGAAAGCACAGCTGTGCACAAGAAATGCTGTTCAGTGTGAAAACACTTCAGTGACCTGCAGGTCTCACTTAAAGAAAATGTGTGTTTGTGTGTGAGTAGATCCCGTTCAGGAGCCAGTCCCTGCTGGAAGGACCTTAAAACCATGTTCTCCTCCACCAAGAGTGAACAACATCCCACCGAGACCTGCCAAAGCACCAGGTGCATCTAATGACTCCACGGCAACCTGATTTACTGGTGATCTGAGCTTTATAATCAATGTGTTTCCTCTTTGCTAGCACCTGTCAGTCCGCCTGATCTGCACATCGACAGGAGCAAGAAGCCCGGACATTCTGGACCATCTCAGAAAGACCGCACAAAAGTAGATACACAAAAGAGTATGTGCTGCTTGTTATGTAGCATTTGGACTGGGTGTAACAGCTGAACAGCAACATGTAATCTGACACGTTTCTGTTTTGCACTACCCTTGATGTCCACAAGAGGGCAGCAAAGTCCAGGCTTCCCGCTCATTCTCCTGGAGGCTCCCTCAACCAAAACCAGTGGTGCCCAACAGGTAGACCAACCTTTATGAGTGTGGTAAACCTCTTCATAGTGGGTGGTGCAGTTATTTAAAATCCTTCACCTGTCCCCTACCAGAGCAGGTAAACACCTTCCATCTCCTCCTGTGCCGACGCAACCTGCTAAAGTTGCCGATTTGCCACCTGAGCCCAATCAGGTGAGAATCAAAAGTAAAATTAAAAGTGAGTCATCATCTCTGTGCTTACTGTGTCGGTGGGAGGGCAAAGGTGATGCTGAGGGTGAGCTCTTTGTGTGCATGAGTACTTACAGAGGTGAAACAGCAGATGGCGGTGTTGTAAAAAAAAAACAAAAGACTGTCAGATGTAGGGGCCCTTGCATTTCATCCACTAGGTCAGGAAATTTACAAGAAAAAAAAAACATATAAAACATGTTTCTTTCTTTGCCAAAGGGAAACCAGAAGAAAGCATTTATCTATCCTTGCTGTGTGTGTGTGTTGCTCTGTGTTTTATTGTGGTGGGTGCAGGATTTGGATCCCAGCTGGTACGGGGGAAAGGTGACCAGGCATCAAGCTGAAGTTGCTCTCAGAGAGGTGGACAAGGTCAGGCGCTGTCTCTCAGTCTCACATGTCTCAACCTCCTCCTTGTGGGGCACAAACACACACACACACACAAACATGCTGCTGAAGTTTCACAGGGCCAAAGTGTGTGCGTGTATGTGTATTTTTTCCATATTTTGTGTCTTTAGGACGGAGCGTTTCTGGTGAGGGACAGCTCAAGAGGTGAAACTGAGCACCCCTACACCCTGATGCTGCTGAAACAAGGCAAGGTTTACAACATTAAGATCCGTAACCAAGGCAACTCCTACTCCCTCGGCACTGGCATCCACGACACCAAGGTAAAGTGGAAATGATGATACCATTAGCTGCAATGTTAAAATGAGGAGGTGGGGGGTTGGGGTGGAGAAAGGCAGTCTGTGTTGACTCAAAGCAAACCGAAAAGTTCACATATTGCGGCACGCCTCGGGGAGTGTTTGACGCTGACTTGTGCCGTGCTGCGTCATTAGGTCCCTGTCATCTTTTTTTTTGTGTGCTGCTGTGCTATAGAGTTTCCCCGGGGTGAAGGAGATTATTACCCACCACACACACACCCCTCTTCTGCTCATCGATGCCATGGACTCCGAGGCGCAGAGCCACTGTCGCCTGCTGCACCCTGCAGGACTCTGACCAGGGCCGACGCCGAGGTTAACGTGGGTGTTTTTGTCTGTCTCCGTGTTTCTGTATGTTAATTTGTGTACACGTGCAGGCATGTGGTTCGCTCGGAAGCTTTTTAGGAGCATCTCAGCAAATGTCACATTTTTCACCATCACAAAGGTCATCCTTATGTAATTCCTCTTTTTGGTAACCCCACTTGTACTTTTAGTCAACAGAACGAGACAAAAGCAATGTTTTTTTTACATGACTGATGGTTTGTATCTTTTATTGAACAGTATTTTCCAGACTCGCAGCGTTTCCTCCGGTCTTCACGTCTCAGTTCCAGGTCACACCGGGGGCTGTTGCTCTGGTGCCTCGTGGACTTTCAGAAAAGCCAACTTGTCAGGGTGGCCAACACCAACGATCAGATCACATTGCCTCAACTGGCTTCGCACTGCAGGCAGAAAACAAATACCTTGTTTCACACCTGCCTCGGGTCAACGCTGTTCTAAGATGTTCAAAAGTCACATCAGAGAAAATATAAAGTTCTACACAAAGGGTGATGTTATTCAATAGGACCTGATTGATAAAGTTTAACAGTGTATATTCTTCTCTATTTGGTCCTGTTATCAAAAAGCAGCGCTGGTACTTACTGTGTAACTGACATGAAGACTACTTTAACAGAAGTCCATTGTCCCCATACTATAAACAATGTTTGTGATAAATAAATTACTATTCTTGGATATATTCTTGGGTCAATATATCTGTGGGTCAAACTATCCAATTTCCTTTTCTGCACATTTATTCTAAACAGGTTTTTGTTGTCTGTTCACACAAAAGAATCTGCGTGCACGCTAAATCAGGTTGACTCCAGTGTGGTGTTGGTCACTAAAGTGACAACAATGGAGCAACTCACAGCTGAAAAAATGAAAAAAAAAAAACAGTTTGGAATACCACAGAAAAATCTAAATGACAACATATTAAATCTTCAGAATTTTTTTTTTTTTTGTTCTCAGTATGTTTTCACATTTTAAACTGACAGACGCTCTCTAACAATGTGAATGACATCTGTTCAGCATGTATTTGATCATGTCTTAGTCCAAAAAGTTCATGTCTTGTAAACTACATCCAAAACAGTGTACTATAAATAAAGGAATTCAACATCAAATGTCACATTGTTTGATATCTAATAAAACTCTGATGTTTATTTCCAGGCTTTAAGCTATTAAAGTAAGGTGATAGTTATAATCTAATGAGACAATACCATAAGCAGATTTGACTGCCTCTTTGCCCGCAACCGTCCCCCCGGCAAAGAAAATAAGTTGCGACATCATGCTTCACATCATAGCCTGATGGACAACTGTGTGTGTGTGTGTGTGTGTAAGTGTGAAAATCCTTCAGTTACTCCTATCTGCCCATCAGCAGAGTGCGATCTGACAGACATCGTGTATCATCATGTAACCCTGCACCCCGCACACCTACAAGCAAGGCTAAGTTGCGCAGCAGTTGGTGCACAATAATCCACTTTTGGCTATCTTGTTTCAGATCTATTTTAACAGCTACATCGTGTGCTTTGCATATTTGCAAATCGATCACTAATGTCGTCTGGCATAAGTGATGCTCACTGAAAATATGGAGGAGTAAAGCGGTGGATAGGAGAGAAAAGAAACACACACATACATGCCAGTCCGTTCATGCAGTTGAACAGAGAGTCCAGCTCTTTCAGTATGTTCTCCAGATCGACGCAGGCGGCTGAGGAAGCCTGTTCTGTGCTCTTCTCTGTGTTTTCCATCTGAAAAATACACGCACAACTGCATAAAAACAAAAAAGCCTGCATCCACTATATTTACAAACCATCCACAAAATCTTAAGAACTTGAAATGCACGTTTCTAAATCCTGGTGTCACATTTCAACCACAGGTTAAACATGAAATAAAACATACTGTAGAAAGATAAGGTCCCAAACATGTAAGGCTATGTATATAAATAAAACAACAAGACATACTTCAATTAAAAGTTTATTATTGGAACATGTTTAATTACAGTGTTATTATTATTATTATTATTATTATTAACAGTATTACAGCGTCTTCACAAATTTCCCCCCTTTAAATCTCAGTGACTGAGTGCTGTATTAGTGGCACCGGGACTCTCTGGCTTCTCCTGCTCTTCGTCCCCGCACACAGCAGCTCTGCATCGGCGGTAAGCCTCCTCCAGTTTCCTCATGGAGGCCCCCAGCTCGGGACTGGTCCGCAGCGCCGCCATGTCATAAGCCATCCACGTCAGCTGCACTGCGGGCGGACAGACGCGGTGAGAGAGCCGCTGTATCTGCTGCGTCACTGTGCTGTAATATCACAGTGAAGTTTGTCCAGTTCACACTTACCCGACATGTTTTCCATGTATTCAATTATCCTCTCCAAGTCCTTGTTCAGCTCCAAAAGGCCGTCGTTGCATTTCGGCTCGGGCAGTGAGGGTGAATGCGCCATCTACATTTACAAACCCGCATGTTGCTTTAATGAATGAACCGTCTGTTCGCCGGTCACAGCAAAAGGTTCAGCTAACGCCGGCAAGCCGCCGACATTAGGTTGGCATGGCAACAAGGACACGACGTTAGCTAGCTCACTACGATTTGGCGTTAGCATCGTAAGGGAAACTTGTTTAAAGTTACTTTTCGGACTGATTACTGTTCGTTGACAGAAATAATAGGTTTCTATAAATGCTACCTCGTGTTTTAATAGGCAGTTTTATGTGCTGTGTGATTTAAAAATGTGTCAAACTTACGATAGAAAGACTTTCCCCCAGTTAGTTTCAGAGTTCTCAGGCTAACCTATGAAGACAAACGTCGTCAGTCATACGTCACTTGAAAATGGCGGACGTTATTTTTCACGATATTTAGGTTCACTTCACACAGCACAATTTAAAAAGTTTAATAACCTTCTACTTTATGTAAATGATCATTTGAGGGCTCAGTAGAACTTGGAAACAGCTACGGAGACTACATGAATGGGCTAAATAATAAAAAAAATAATACATATACTCCAAATGAAGCTGTATAGGCTTCGTTATACTACTGCATTGAGTACTTTTACCATTTTTATACTGCTAAACATGATTTAAAGAGGCCATTATGTATTTTAGTTATCATTACTGTCATTCTTTATTTATTACATAGGTAGTGTGCCTTAAGCACTACAGAAAATCAAATAATTAGCCAGGGTGCTAAAGAGATTGTCCTCCTTGCCTTTTGTATGAGGTGGTTGTTCATCATCACAGTTACTGAACTGTCAGCAATGGCAGGAGATGCATGTAGAAACAAAAAAAAAAGAAAAAAGAAAATGTATAGCTAAGTAGCTTGGCAAAAATAACAGTATTATTTCTGTCTGTTTAAATTTGCATCATAATCATCAAAAGAATACAGACGACTGAACTCAATTAATGTTGGAATAACAGCTTGAGTGGAAAATTATTTAATTGAGGGTGAACAAAACCCCTGGAGTAACTGAACTAGCTGACAGCAGGAAAAAAAAAACAGGAAAGCAGGAACAGAGGACTCACCTGAGAAAGCAACCAATCAAACGAGACAGGGGGCGTTTCCAGGGAGACAGATAAAGCAGGTATGACAGGTGACATCTTGACATAAAGCAAGGGCAAACAGACGAGAAAGGGGTGGAGAGCAGTAGCATATAACTTGGAGGCAAAGGCACCTTCATTTGGATCGGAAACCTGCAGAGGCCTGAACAGGAAAAGGATTTTCTGGGAGCTGACAAAAAAAAGAGGGAAGAAAAGAAGCAAAGAGGCTCTGAGAGGTGAGAAGAACTTTGGACATGTCTTCATTCGAGGCCCAGGGCCAGTCCCCTCCTCGGTGTGGTCCGCAGTTCCCCAGCCTGGGCCAGGAGCCGCCTGAGCTCAGCATGTACAGTGACTGCTACTACCCCCCTCCCTCGCTGCCGAGTCCTCAGCGCTCCACGCCGACCTCCTACGACCTGAGCGACTACACCACGTCCTCTCCGAACCCTTACCTCTGGTTCAACGGCTCCAGCATCAACGCGCCGCCGTACCTGAGCGCTACCGGCCCGCCCGGCAACCCCGGCCCTCCCTTTGTCCCGCAGCACTACGGCATGCAGAGGCCTTACCTGGGCCCCGCCGGGGCCAGCGGTCCAGGAGGGGAGCTGAGCTGGTTCTCCCTCCCCTCACAGGAAGACCTGATGAAGCTGGTCAGGCCACCGTACTCCTACTCCGCTCTCATCGCCATGGCTATCCACGGAGCGCCGGACAGGAGGCTGACCTTGAGTCAGATTTACCAGTACGTCGCCGACAACTTCCCATTTTACAACAAGAGCAAAGCGGGCTGGCAGAACTCCATCAGACACAACCTGTCACTCAATGACTGCTTCAAAAAAGTACCAAGAGATGAGGATGATCCAGGTAATATTTGAATCTTTTATCCATTTTAAATACTCCCTATAACATTGAAAAACATAATGCCAATCTGACTTCATTTTTTCAATTTGATGTATTGAATTTTTTAATGAGCTGTGTTATTTTCTTGGCATGTTCCCAGTTCTCAAATTTAAATTTTTTTTCATTCCTATGCTTCAGGCAAGGGTAACTACTGGACACTCGACCCAAACTGCGAAAAGATGTTTGACAACGGGAACTTCCGACGCAAAAGGAAGAGGAAGTCCGATGCCCTCTCTGGCAGCGACGGCGGTTCAGGGGCTCCCGAGTCAGGTGACAGCGAGAGGGGCAGCCCCAAACACTCCAGCAACCCTGCCCTCAACATCTCTCCCACCCCAGACAGGATCCCCTCCCCCTCGTCGTCAGGTCCCGCACCTTGCCTCAGCAGCTTCTTGTCCGAGATGTCCGGAGTGAGCGGCGGAGCAGCTAACGAGGTGGGGGGCGAAGTGAGCAGGCCGCTGCAGATCAACCTCCCTTTAGACGGGCCTAATAGACCCACGCAGTCCGGGAGCTTCAGTAGCTACTTCCCCAACTCAGGCGGCCCCGAGTGGGTTCCGCAAGTGCCACCTCCCCCTGTGCTCTCCTCCTCACCCACCCACTCCTCCCTCGGCTACACCAGCCCCATCCTTAGCCAGTACAGTGGGTCCAGTGGGCACTTCTACCCAACGCTGGGCTCGTCAGGAATCATCTATCACCGCGAGGGCACAGAGGTTTAATGAGACATTAAAGGGGGGGGAGGGAAGTCTGGTTTGAAAAGACTCTTGACAGGAACTTTTACCTGTCTGGTCACTTTTGTTTTGGAGAGGTTCACATGTGAAAGGCGACACACACACACATACACACACACACGCATGCACACACACACACAGCATGTTTGCGCTGACTGAGACAAGTTGAGATCGCTGTAGCGTGCGACAGTAGAGTAAAAAGGCTTTGATTCCCACAGGAACAGCCGAGTCAGCCACAGTAGACGGCGAGCGTCACTCCCTGAAACCGCACTCGGCCTCGCTATCAGATCCTCAGTCAGCTTTATTTGCAGACTAAAAGCCGGTCTCTATCAGATCTGACTCATTATTAACCGATCCTAGATCCGATCTGCTGACATCAGGCCATTCCCCTCTGCTATCTGTGATTCTTTGATGGTATCGCCCACACAACGCCCAGGCAGCACATTTAGAGGAGTAGTTAAATTACACCACTGTCGACATACAGAAGTGTCTGCATTCGATTTTCTGAGAGATTCGACAAAAGACAAAAGGTAGACTTACTTTAATGTTTTTGTTGGGGTTTATTTTGTAGAATTAAAACTAAACAATCTGATGAACAGTCTTTGAGTGTGACACACACTTTGTAAATATGTCCATGTGTTGTGTAGTGTTATACATTTTTATTGTTGGTTTGTCGGTGCAACTGTTACTGTACCAAATGGATTCTTAATGTATGGTTTATGTAATATGTGTTGTTTTTTTATATGAATAAAGGCTTTGAGAGACCTACAGTCACATTTTCCTGGGCCTTGTTTTTGTGTAATTAATGAATAATTAAAACAGTAGGCTATATGATTTCTGTCAAACACCAGCCCTCCCCCAAGGAAAGAGAAAGAGAAAGAAAGACATTAAGCGCTTACTGACAGAAAACAGTCATCCCAGAAAAGCGATGACCAGCAGCGCAGAGCCTGCATGTTGGTGTAACCCGATCTTTGTGTGATGGATAGTTAACTGATTCTCCTAAACGGCGAAAAGCCACATTCCCATGCTGCTCCTCTTTGCTACACTAAACACTAAAACTCCTGTCTATCACACCATCTACACTCCGATACTGCTGACTGGATGCGAGCAGCTTTACTAGGGCAGGGGGAGCAACTGTAACAAGCTATAAAAGATGCTGAGGCGTGAATTAACCGCTTCATAAACACAGTCACTCAACACGGTTTGCGACGTGCTGACTCATAATTGCCCTCCAAGTAGAACATCAGGATGGATTTCCCCCCAATTATCAAAAGTCATTGAACTGAAAGCTAACTGAGCACGTTCTGCACAAGCAGTCAGTGAGGGTTAAGTCAAAGTTAAAAGCTTTATTGTCGTATGCATGGAGAAACAGGTTTGCACCGTTCAAAGACATTCACAGTTTGTTTTCTTCCAGGAGTGTAAAAAAAAGTAAGGAAAGAAAAAAAGACAAAAGACACAGCAATATGTACACATGAAAAAACAAAGGCAGCGTTAATGCAAAGATTACAAAATTCCAGTGGCGGTAGTAATGTACATTTATACAGTCAGATGTGGAGCAGTAATGTAAACCTGTACAATAATTCAGACTGCAGTAAGTATCTTACTGATATATCCATGACACTCGTATTATGTTGCTGCATTGGAGCACGGCAATTGTAATCCATACAGTAATATAACACATTAACATAACACATGACCAGGAGTCCATGACACTGCTGATTTGTGCATTTGGGCTTTATTTTTAATTGATTAAGCATTTATCAGTACTATCTCACTGGGTTGTATTCTGTTCATTAGCAGCACTGTACGTGTGTTTTTTAAGTAAATATAAACCCTTTGATCAGAGTCACCCCCAGGCCTTTATTTACCCTGAAACACAGGCAGCATGACAGTCATTTACACTAAACACTGAGAGAAAGGGGTAAAGAAAGACATGAAGACGGAAAAACACACACACTTCAAACTCAGATCAAGTGGAATTTAACATTCTGGCACAAATGACAAAGTGTATTAGTGGTTGATGGTTCGGGGGTCAGTCTGTAAAAAATTTGCATAACTGATTTCAAAACAAGTGATGAGGTTGCATCTGGATGCATCAGAAAGTCCTGCTTTATTAGTTGTGTCAGACTTGCAAGCATATCTGATTTAACTGTGAAGTGTCCTGCCTCGTGCTGTGCCACAAACCTCAGAAGTCATTCAGGGAATCATTGCTGGTGCCAAATCCATATGCAAATAGATTATCTTTTCCTGGAGATATTACGCTCGCAGTGAGAATCAGGAGCTTTTTCAGTGAAAAGAAAAAAGAGGGGAATCAGCAGAAAAGAGGGGAGACAAAGGAGAAAAGCACAGTAAATATGGGAATATCGCTGTCCCAACAGTCACATTTCAGCCTTGGTACTTTGAGCAGCTTGTGCAACCAATGTGTTTGTGTTTTGTTTTTTTTTTCCACCATATCTTGTTCAGACTTTGAGCTGGCAGGTGAAAGATGGCATCAAGAGCAGGGGTGGCCCTCTCCCTCATCGATCCAAGCGTGGGCTCCGTCTGAGTGTAGCTGCCAAGAGAAACACTATAGGGCTTTTCTCTCGGGAGAGTTTAACAGAAGACGTCGCCGTCTGCTGTCCTATTCAGACAGTTTCAAATTGATGCAAATTTGCAGCCGTTAATCACGCCGTGGATGGGGATGACAGGGTCAGGGGGAGAATGTGGCGCTCCAGATGGAGCTCTCCAGATAAGAAACGGTAAAACCTGAGGGATTTACCTCGCAGAAGCCTCCCTGAAACCAAAGTCTATTTGCTTTTATTGCAACTCATAACACAGTACACATTTGATATTTCGGAACTTCCCCTCTCTGTTCCTCTTATTTGTGCTTTATTTGAACAGCCACCTCATCCACTGGATCACACACTTTTCTTTCTTCTCCTCTCACCTGCTTTTATCTTATTTCTCTCCAGCAGAGACTTGAAATAAGTGCTTGCAAGAAAATTGCAGTGCATTCGGTTTCAAAATTAAGCTGTGATATAGTTGGAGCAGAAGCTATTGTACGTGTGAAAGGGAGCACACTAGTTGCTCCATGATTCAGGGATACCCACCACAGCATCCATCAATCATGTGTTACTGTAGCTATGGACCTTCCTTGCCTCAGGCAGTAGAATTATTTCTCAACAGAGTGATACGATTAAAATCTATAAATCCTCATCTCCACCTGCCGCCTGGCTCGTGGCAGTCTTCCACACACCTGTCGAACTAACGGAATGCACACCACCCCCCCTGCACACACAGACACACACACACACACATATGCGCACACACATTGCTCAATGCGTGTGTGTACACGTTTGTGCAGAGGCTTACAAGTGTGTGGTGTTTATGATTTAAACTCAGACAGAGAGCGATTATACCGGAGTTGCTATGCATGAGATATTTGTGTGCGTAAGAACAGTCCTGATTATAACGGTGTAAAAAAAGGATTTCACACCTCGCTGCCTGCTGGATAAAGAGTTTGTAAAGTCTGACAGCTCGCAAATCTGTTCAAGCACATTCAGTCTGAAGAGGGGAGACGCTTCAGTTTGGATAACTGCTTCCTGAAAGGAAAGTTAACTGTCTTGCTACCACATCAACCCAAAACACACACACGCACACTCACACACACACACACCTTCTGTATTTACTAAAACAGTCCATGTCCTATCGATGCTGTTTAGTAAACGGTAGCAAAGAACGTCAAGCCTGGAGACGTGTCGTCATGCCCAGTGCCCCAGCTCTGGATTACCAGCTTGCTGTTATGTGTAAACACTCACACACACTCCAGACACACGCATGCAGGTGATGAAAAGAATGAAATACCTTGCCCTTTATCTGGAAGTCATTGAACAACCTTTTCTCCGTTTCTTTTGTTCTCTCTAGAGGTCAATGGAAAACACTAGAATTTATCCAATTTCTGCCACCGTGGCTCGCGTCCAGTTCCCTCTGGCAGACGTTTGACGCGCGTGGAAAGCTCCTGTTTTGATCATTCTCCTATTTTCGGTGGGCTAATTGTGCCAGTGAATGCTAGAAATTCCGATAACATTGTTCAACAATACAATGCCGAACTACTCCGACACTCTCCGAGCTGCCTTCGCCGATGCCCGACAATCTTTGTCCAAAGAAAAAGTCCCAATTCCTGCTAAATCCCATCAAACCTCTCCCTGAAAAATGGCAAAAACCCAGCAGCTCCCTCTTTGTAAAATGACTCATCCGAGTGTGTCAGACTCCAGAGAATTGAATGAGTGATCTCCCCTGCCTTTACATGGCTTATATACACGATTTTGAAAAAGTGAAGTTTAAAGACAAACACAGAGCACAGTGAGAGTGTGTGTATATATGAATCATTGCTATTTCACCCTAAAATATTTTCCATGTCAACATGCAGTAAACATGGCGATATGAACAGGGCTTTGCAGTGAGGGAGGGAGAAAAGGGAAGAAGGGGGGAAAGATGTGTATACATCAGGGGGAATGGAAAGCCATGTTCTGTCCTTTTTTCCAACTTTCCCCATTTATCAACCAATGGAACACTGAGAATTGAACATTTCAGGCTCTTAATGAAAGCAGTGTCGGTGTATAGCCTCTGTAGACTCTTGCTATCAAGTCTAAAGGTGACAGGTACCGCACCAAACAATGTGACTTAAACAGCAGAAAAGGAGATTTTCTAATACACTGAGCAGCAGTCACAAATAAGGAGTCGATGATCACATTAAGTCGATCAAGAAGGAAAATCCTCATGAAATCACACATTGAGAGCTACAGTGAAAATAAGAGCTTAATCCTGCTTGTTGTATATTTAGACACCTCAAGTTATTGACTCTGATGAGGCAGCCTGCCCCTGCAATCATACCTGGCCTCTATGATATAGCTGAAGAGAAAATATAATATGGAGAGGGTCATTATTTTTCTCAGGATGCTCTCCATATTATCCCTTCTGCATGGAATGAATAAAATGACTGGCTGATCGCGTCTTCTAGACGCCGGCTGAAATGTCTTTATGAGGCTGTATTTCAGCACGTGGGGTGAGCGTCTGTGTCTGTGTGGTGAATGCAGTCACGAAAAGAGACTCGCATTCATTTCAATTAACTGGCTCTGAGAGATCCAAACTGTGTCCATTTAGAAGATAAATTGCTCAACAGGAAACCCGACCACAAAAAAACTAAAAAATAAAATAAAAATAAAAGTCTAAATGAAAACCAACAGTAATGGCTCAGTTTTCAGTCTCCAAATGTGCTCATTAACCTTTGAACACACACTCTCCTGCAGCAATTTCGCCTCAGGCAGATGCTACATGAGAACGACCTGAAAGAAGGTTGTTTTTCTTCAGAGTGTCACATCGCATAACTGCAGGACGGGAAGGCGAAGCTGTGGTGTTGGCGCTGTAACCCAAACCTTGCTCTTTTTTTAATAATCTGAGAGCGGGCTGCGGTTTCTTTCATTTGTTTGTTTTAGTTTAGCCTAATGATGCCGATTGCGGCGCCATAAAAAAATGGCTGAGTGACAGCACTCTGTTCCCTCCTCCTCCTTATCTAACCATTTGCAAAGGCTTTAACAGATCATATTCTAGTTTAGTTAGCATGTTAAGCTGTTTTAAAGCTATCCTCAGGCTTTGCAGTTTGTCCCTGATAGATATTACTAAAATGCTTGTGAAAACACAGAAACGCTGAACACTTATTGGCACAGACTCGGGCCGTAGTACCGGCCTGCTCTGAGATATCGAAGGATTTACCAGAGTGTGTGAGCTCAATAGATCTTTTTGAAACTCCTGACGCTCCATTATGTTGTAAACTAGCTGAGAATCTGATGCTGCAGCAAATCTGAGTGCACACAGGCTGTGCAGACTCTTCTCACCCAGAGGCTTCACGCAGTCTTCTTCATTAGAAAAGAATGAAAGGGAAAATCATTTTGTTTTGTGCCTGTACACTGAGAATGACTAAGCATACCAGCATACATTTTTAATGTAACATAGGTTAAATGTGCAGCATAACAGACTAAAAATTTGCTGCATAATCAGACCTAATAGGCAGAAATGCAACCACACGGTTACAGTGTGTGTTTGCTGTCAAATTTGAACGTGCTTGTAACAATGTGTCAGACACAGCGCGTCTCACCACAGAGGGCATCACTTCTGATCATAAAGCCTTCCGTCTGAAGCCGTTGTGTTGTTGTCGGCGCCCGAAGGTTACATCTGATGGATTGGATGTCATTCCGAGCGTATAAATTACAGGAAATGTCCTGACAAAATCTGTTGGTCCTGCTGGCTTGACGATATCACACAGGCACATCCTCCAAACCCTCATAAGTCTCTGTGTTATGACTTACTGCTCTGACTTCCGTGACAAAGTCTCGGTTCACTGGTTAGATAGGTAGTATTAGGGATTTTCCTGAACTTGAAAATTTTAGTAGATATGTCTTTAATGTTTTTAAAACTCAGTAACATGATAAGTTATCTCAGTGTGTACAGCTGCACAAACTAGAGCCAGGTCCAAATCTGGCTTTTTTTTTTTACGTTTGGGAAAGTGTTTTTGGCTGCATGTGCTGCCACCTCAATGAAAATGTTCAACATCTGTCTGCACTTTAGCTAAAAAAAAATCATTAACCACTTAACCCTCGGGGCGAATGAAAATTGATAAAATATGATGTAATAAGTTATGGAATGTTACTACAAACCCGTCGGCGGGTTTTGACAGTTAACTGGTTAAATTAATATGATACTGGAGCTGCTGATCGACAGTATCTTAAAAGACCATATGAGATTTAATGGGCTGAAACATTCTTTTGATCCTCATGGATTGAAACGGTTAACCGCTCCAGATGATTAAGCTCAGGAATAGTTTTTCACATAAAATTGGTGAGTGATGATAGCGATCTTGCTTTGGGTGGCAGTAACGGCTGAATGTACTCCAGCTTTTATGTTAGGCCGTCACTGATGTACATTGTTTTATGAGAGCTTGTGTGTATTACATTTTGTGACATGAAACTGAACCTTGAAAG
>JBAJHX010000053.1:18115577-18129780 GCA_037176925.1 Amniataba percoides | reverse complement strand
TAAGTTTTGACACAATTCTGTGTTTGTATCGTTTTTGCTGGCGGCTGGGAATGGGTGAGAGGGGGCGGGTGAGACGCTCGGAGGGGGGGGCGCTCGGAGAGGATCTCGCCCTGGGAGTAATTCAATGTAGAAACGCCACTGCTTGAAAGTGAAGTGAGGTCCAAAAACGCACCTGCAATCTCAACTTATCGCCATATGAGCTACAAAAGAGAATGAACTGAAAGTCTGAGAAATTCTGAGAGAGGTCTTGGATTACTGAATAAGACATTTTTAATGTCTGTAACATTTTCTTGTTGCAGGAACCTTTATGGATTCATTACGCACAGAAAGTTCAAGAGAGACATTATCATTATTGATCCAACTAATTCACTGACAAAGGAGCAGTTTTATTAACAAAAATGCTCTTTAGAAGGAAATGTATCAGTCGATAAACTCCCCAATGAAAAGATCTTCTCCTGGTTTGTGAGAATATATAATACATTTCGAGGAAGTGAGTTCAGTGTTTACATCAGCCAGGAAATCAGAGCCCCACAGATATCAACAGAATTTGACTTCAGCTGAAAACACAACTTCGTACTTGTTTTACCACCAAAATGCGCATGTAGCCTCTGACCGACCGCAGATCACTGCTGAAACCCTGAGTGGTTTGTTTTTAGCTTGGTTAGGCATTTGGATGTTAGTGCAACACAGAGCAAATCCAGTGTACTTATCTCTCCACTAAAACAACCAGCAGCCTGACCAGGAGTGACACATAGGAGCAGCTTAGTGGTCATCCAGAGAACAGTTAAAATCAATCCATATAGTGCTTTGTGTGCCTTTGGGTATGTGTTTCCATGTGTGTCAACCTCTGGCATTATAAACTTAATAAAACGTTGCACTGCGTCAAAAGGACTCCATTCTATAGGTCTGTTAATGAAGATAAAAATCCAACCTTTTTTTTTTTAACAGCTTAATCTTTTTCATTACTTTGCACATCTCTGAGGGTCAAAGTGAGAATCGATGGCGAATCAATTACTTGCTTTGTCCTGGGTGGAGTGAGAGTTTCACGCATGGTTGATCTGGATAGATAATCGATCCACTGGAAGACTGGACTACTTATATAGGGGCCACTTAATGGGTCTATAAACTCGTCACCAGCCCTGATATCAAACAAATACAAACAGGTATACGTTGTAGAGAGTTTTCTTAATGATGTGCTGTGATATAATGAAGAATATACGATCCATACAGTGACATTTGTAGTGAAAGATTGATCATTGATTTATTATTTTAGTCTGCGTTGCAAGTCTTTCATGAACACTTGCATAATTGATCACAACGACAGGAGTTGTTGAGTTTGCGGCCAAACTGACTGGCCGTTAATTGTTTCATCATCTAGAACGTGTGGCTGGATGGGTAGCCTCAGCAAGGACCGCACACACCTTCATTCGGAACATATAATTGCAATTGTCATCCTCACACTTTCATACGGACTCATTTCCATATAAATAAGACAGCCCAGAACATGAGGCTAACATTATAACTTAGGTGGGCCGTTTTAGAGCTCTGGGGATTTGAAGGCAAAAGATGATGGAGGGTGGAGGAATAACAAGTGTGGGTGGAGGACAGCAAATTATTCACAAGTGTCCTTTAAGGTGCATCTGTGCAGGACAAGAAGGCAAAGATGGAAAAGGGAGAATTTATGTTGAAAAAAGCCGCTGGAGTGTGACCACACTGAGAAAACACCAGGGAGCACTAGGAGCTCCCAGAGCAGGAATACATGAATTTACTTTCCACATGACAATCATTAAAACGGAATATATTTTTCCCAAGCCCGATCCCGTCCGCTCCGATCTTGTAACAATAAATTGAAAATGTAAGCAGAGTGTACACAGATCTCTGAAAATCCAATCAAACCACACATATGAATAGCTGTCGATGAGAAAACAAGGCTGTCGAGGTTAATTTCCTGAAAAGCTTCCATTTTGCTCACATAGTGGGGATTATACATCACTTGACACGGCATGGAATTTACATATTCAGCACACTGACGCGGGAGAACCAGCAAGGGAAAATTAATTTGTATTTGCATCTGCATCCATCCCTCGCTGTGGAAAAAAAAAAGGACTGTGGCCACACAGAAGGAGAGAGCCATGACAGTGAATGTGCGCATTTTAATGCCCATTTCCCAATAATTGGCTATTTAGCTGAAATCCCACAAAAGTCATTACACATCCAAGAAACAACTGTATGCATAATTATTCTTCCTGCAGCATAACCCTAATGTTTGCCTTGGCCAGACGCACAGCCGTGGTCCTCTGAACCTTTATCTTCCCCACGGGCTTTTCCTCAGTTCCTGAGTAAATCAACTGGTGCATGCTAATTGGTGCGTCCCTGTGGCAAAAGGAAGACCAGTTCGGTGTGCACGCATGCATGCATGTGTGTGTGTTTTTGTGTGTGTGTGGGTGGAGAATTCTCTAATGCACCATGCAGATGAGTTGTATCCTGCAATTGCAAAGAAAAAAATCCTTCTTTTGATGGTTCATTAGTACAGTAGATCCGTTTTAGCACCGCTCCCTATGTCACATACACAAAACACACTCCAAGAGGGCAAATACCACGTTCTTTCTAATATGCATGCATTTAAATGGACTTTTTATTCAGTTTTGACCAACCACCCACACTCCAGTGATGTTTCTCAAAAACAATCTTCAAAGACACTGGTTGAAAATGGCAGTTTCACACAGAAGGTGGAAAAGGAAAATGTTTTATAAAAAGCTGACACACGTTTCTTGTAATCAACCTTTCACCAACATTTCCCATGAACTTGTGTTTGCCAGCAGTTCTGAGTAACCGCTTTGAGTTTCTTCCAGCTCTCTTTCATCGCTGGCATTGTTTTTTAAGCCAATAGCAGGTGTAGTCAAAGACATTTTCTGCCTCTGTTGTGAGTGGCTCGATTGCAACTCACACGAGGTGATCGTTAAGAGAATCAGAGCTCACAGAAAATGAGCTTAACCGCACGTTTGTGATTCAACTAAAAACACAGTTTCACATTTCAGGAAATGTGCTTTCTTGCCAAGGGTTACTTGACCGGATTGATACCATTCTCACAGAGGTATGGTATAAACATGAAGGTGGAGTCAGATGCCATTTGGTTTAGCTTAGCAAAAAGACTGGAAACAGCTAGCCTGGTTCTAATGGAAGGTATTCATGTGCCCCTACCAGCACCTCTAAAACACTCTTATTACAATATTATAATGTATTTGGTGCACACAGTACATTGGTTTTACAAAGTTTACTCTGCAACTGAAAGTGAAAAAGGTGCAGTAATGTCATACATTACAATACACAGCTGCATAAAGGCTAAATGTTGTATTAATGTTTAATCAATACACAAACAGAAATGCAAAAATGAATATTCATGTTTTTTTTGTTTTTCTTTTATAATGAAATGAAAATAATGATAATGAAATCCTCAGATAAAATAATTTTAATATCAGACAATCATGATAATATTAATTTTCTATCATCAAACTCACAGTGAAATTATCAGTAACGGTGCATGAATAACAAAAGGCACACAGCAAATGTCTGATAAAAGAATTTAGCACGTTCACACACACATGAAACAGCTAAGCTTGTTTAAAAAGACAATGAATTCACAAAAAGACAAGAAAAACGGGCAGCCTGATGGGTTTTATTTCCTCCTGCTCAGTACCATCAGCCCATCACAGCTGACAGGATGAAGGTGACAGGAGAACGTATTCTGCGGTGACCTCTCCTCCCTCCTGTGGAATTAAATGAGATGCCACCCAGGTCCAGACGATAACCATTCCTGACACTTGACTCATCTGAATTTCAAGCAGAAAGGTAAAGGGGACGGGACCTGCCCCGAGGAGGAGGGGTAAATCTGGAAGGACGGGCTATGGGTCAGTAAACAGATTTGATGAAGGTTAGGGTTAGGTGCCATAATAAACAGAACCCGGCCAAGAAAACTACACGGAGAGAGGTCAGCGCTAAAAACAATGCTATGAATACCACAAGGAAGAAAAGGGCATGAATGGAAAAAAAATGAGTCATTGTGTAATCCAACCAACTGAAACACAGAGGTCTACAATAATCCAAAATCAACAGCATCACTGCAACAGTTCTTTGTAGCACAAACTGGGACTGCTTACGTGTGCTTACACCCTTGACCTGTCTTTCCCTCCCCGCCTGTTGCCACGGTTATGGCTGATTAGGTGACCCACAGACTGAACCAGTGTGAGATCCCGAGGGATCTTCTGTGCTGGTTGATGGATTCACACTTCAGTTACCCGATGAAACGGACGGGCGACAAAACATTTCAGTTTATCTGCAGTGTGTGTGGACGGTGGAAAGATGGAGACAGCTGAGAAGAGAGGAGAGGAGAGCTGTAATGCTGCGTGTCCATGAAGAACATGTTAATGGCCCAAACTTCGGGTTAGTCTCTCATACGAAGGAAAGCACATGGCCAATTAGTATTCCCAACGACAGTAACATACTGCAGCAGTGATATTACCATATATTACCATAGTAGTGAGGGTTTAATCCCCTAAGAAGAACAAGTGAGGGTGTATTTCTGTATAAATGGGGTGTTGAAGGAATTCATATTTGTTTTTGCCATAACAGGCTGTTAGACAGATGGACTCTTGAGCCAATGGGGCATTTCTCTGACGGTGGACTGATGGGCTGTCAGAACAGTGGCATGGCACCACTGAGAGTTGGATGACAAACTGTGTGAGTAGTAAATATAATCCACTAGCTGAGCATTGGAAGCACTGTACTAGAAACATTA
This sequence comes from Amniataba percoides, assembly GCA_037176925.1. Taxonomy (NCBI): domain Eukaryota; kingdom Metazoa; phylum Chordata; class Actinopteri; order Centrarchiformes; family Terapontidae; genus Amniataba; species Amniataba percoides. The sequence goes on along the minus strand of JBAJHX010000053.1, from coordinate 18,124,985 downwards.
GAAACGGTTGTTTTCGTTCATCAAAGGATCTTTAGGTGAATTTCTTTACCTTTGGACTGAGCCACGCCAGTCATTTCGCTCTGCTTCCGGTTTTTATGGTAATTTAACCAGCTGCTAGGAGTAGCATCATATTTACAGTACAGAAATAAGAGTGGTGTCAATTTTTTCATCTAACTCAAGGCAAATAAGCATCATTCCCAAATTGTCATTAGTCTTTTTTACCTTTTAAAGACACGTCTCTTTACAATTTAAAGCCAGGTTGGAAAATTGAAGAAGAGGAAGGAACTGAAAAAGCCTTGACAGAACAAATACGAGTAGAATAAAAACAGGAAGAAACCGATGTAGTGTTGGTCATAAATCCCCAGTGTGATTCCTACCCTGGTGCTCCATTTCTTGGAGTTTATCTTCTCACCGTGTCAGCTTCTATCTTTTTTTCTGCTTCAGATCCCGTCCCACCGGTTCCTTGCAGTTAAATGTTAAAAGCATTTCCCTGCAAACGCAAAACTCGCCACTGACATTTCTGTTTTGTTGCTCGTCAATTTACCCCATGACAGATGAGACTGATTGTTTGAACGAAAGATCGAAAACTCTAAAAGGGGCTGAAGGTCCTCAAATCCCCAAGTGGCTACCTGGTGTGATGACTTAGGGGAATACTGAAGTCCCACAGCTATGTGAGGGTATGGTCAAAATTGAATTTCTGATATGATAGCAAGACTTTCTGTCCTGGTAGATCATGACATAGCCTGTCCATCAGTGATGCCAGAGATGTATTCAGATCTTTTACTACAGAAAAAATAGCTACACATTAGAGTAAAAAAAATTCTATGTTACAAATAAAAGTCGTGCATTGAAGTCCAAAAGCATTAGCATCACAATATACTTACCTCATTTCAGAGTGAAGTATATTATAGGCATATTATATAGTTGGATTATTATTGTTATTTTTGCAATTATGCTTACATCAGCTTGGTATTACATGGAGTAAATGTGAGGCTGATTTGCAGTTGCACCTATTTTGAATATATCACTGTATATACTGCTGCTGTAGTTTGTGAATTTCCTAATGATTAAGATTAAGATTATCAAATAAATTTAGCGGACAAATAACTACAGTGTTCTAAAATGTAGTGGAGTATAAGTATTAAGAAGTATTAAGAATAAGTATTAAGTATAACACAAAATGAAAATACTTTGAAAGTCCAGTAGTTGAGTAGATGTGCTCAGTTGTTTTCCACCTCTGCTGCCGTTTTCAGTCTTCCCTGCTGCTGACAGCTCTAATAACAGCCCAGGTGGACCTGAGGGCAGAGCAGACAGGAGCTACGTGGCCAGGACTCATACTGTTTTTCTTCCCCTGAGCATGCACTTGTGCAAAATAAATGCAGTGTGAATCAGTGTAATACTGTGTAAAATCCATATTATTATTGTGTCAACACAAAATTTGCCTACTACAGAATGTGCAAGTTTATCCCTCAGGGATAAAGGGATGAAGGGATCAATTCTAGTTTGATAAAGATACGATTGGAGGCAGATGGGTAATTGGGTGTTATTATCTGAAACTCAGATTAACAGTCTGTTAAAATCATGCAAATTTTCTCTGCCCTACCAGCTACATTTCAGATCAAAGACTCAAGGATGTTCTTACTCAGGTGGATGCCTGACTTTTCTGCAACTCTAAACGTCAGTTTGCCTTTTCTGAGAATACATCATCATTGGCTACGATCTCCCCACCACACCCAACCCCCCCTCTAAAAAAAAATTAACTGAAGTTGCTGTGTTGTTGCAGACAGTACTCCAGTCATGATGTTTTCTAATTTACGTCTGAAGCTTAAATAACTTCCCAAGCATTTCAAGTGGCAGCCGGCTAAAGACAGAAAATAAGATGTTAACATCGGGGAGGTAAGCAGCTTATTTCTCACTGGATTGTTCTATTTTTTACCCCCTCTGGGCTGAGTTCCAAAATTCCAAAGTCCTCTTAGGAGGGCGATGAAGCAGCTGCTCCTCAAATGAATCCAAAATGATTGTGTGAGGTGGCTCTGACCGCTAAAAAAGTTGCCTCAGAATGGGACATTTTTTTAAAACTCATCCTCATAACTTCAGTGCCACTTAATAGACCAAGTCACGCTTCAGTGCATGTCATGCGCTATGAATAATAAAGTACATGATTCATTGTGTGCACAAGGCATGAGAGACAAAGCATCAGCTGACCTTTCATTCATTTGCTCAAAAATGCTTATTCACGCTGAGGATTGTTTAGAAAGATGAGTGTAATTATTTGTGGATCACTACCTCTGCTGGCAGCAACACCAACTCAGATAGTTTTGTAAAGAAAATCCATCATAAAACACCAAATTACACCACATAACAAACTTCGATAACTTTTATTTGTTCAGATAATCTCACATAGCTGGTGCTGATCCCAAACCATTCACAGTTAGATTATATTCTCTAGTGATTTATCATATTTTTAGTGAAGTGCAAACTTGTGCCAACATAAGTTTGAATGTTCATCCATTAGAAGAGAGCTTATCTCGAAGCAGAGGTTCCCTCCAGCCATTACTTTGCCTCGCTGTTTCTAGTCCTCTGAGGGTCTGTACTTTTAATAAGGAGTTTTACGTATTTACTTAACCAAATGCAGTTGTGGTTCGTGGTCCTGTAGGTTTGGTTTCTGCTCCCAGTCCCAAACAGAATGCTGTGCCATGCTCTGTGAACATTGTCTGTGAAGCATTTTAATTATTCTTTTGTGAATATGCCGTTCTTGAGGGACCAGGCAGCTAATGTCACACATGTGACCATACGCATGAAAGTGGTAAAAACATTTTGCCAAAACTTTGACAGCAAAGAAATTAAACGGACCGATGTGGAAATACATGTTAAAGATGCAGTCTTCATTAGATTTATGCTTGGGGGGACATCTTCTTTAAGCAGCTGATAGTCACGTATCGACAAGTGCAGGAGTGGAAGATGCGACTGCAGCAAGATAAAATTGTCACAAAAGAAGAACTACCTCGAGCTCTGCTACAGGTTAACCCAGCGGAGCCTGAGTGACTTGACCTTCTGGGGAAACGAAGAGCTGAAAGGAATGTTAGATTACAATTTCATGTCCATTTTATGCGAAGAAAGACAACAGAAAACACTTTATCCACTTCAAGTCGAGACAACAGTTGTGTGGAGACATGACAGCTGACTCAGAGCCAGAGTCCACGCCACATTAATTCATACGTGTTCCTGCCGGACGTGGCAGCCGTCACAGCCATTTAGAAGAGATTTATCTTTGTCCCTCTCATGGGCTCTCCTGTGACATTTCCATTTGTCACATGACAGCGAATCAGCAGGGCCAATGCATGTGCAGTGACGTTTCCATTTTTGTGGTGCCTGAAACGTGACCTGAAACATGGTGCCAGTTCAGAGAAAGAGGGTTGCACAACAGGGGATTGATGGGAAAGAAACCAAAGCGGAGCATTAAGCGTTCTTGGCCGGACAGAGGATGATAGATGAGGGTGTGTGTGAATGTTTTACGGGACTGGTGGGTAGATGGATGGGTGAATCTCTGATTGGATGGATGGACGGATGATAGAGAGAGGAAGTGAGAAGATGAGAGCTACAGAGGTGAGGGGATGAGATAAAGGACAAGAAATGGTGGGGATGAGTGACAGTGGCTGATAACTGAGTGCATTTAAAATGAGAGCCAGTGACTGATACATGACCTTAATGAGTCAGGCCAAGAGTTGAACTAAATGCATGTACACTGACACACCTAATGGGGACCAACAGGGACAGCTCCACCTCTGACTGCTCGGGCCAAACACCCACCCAGCTGTAACCAAAATTACTGAAACTGGAACCAGAGGCTGAAACCTTCAGTGTCAAAACAACATTTTCATCAAGTGCTGACTCAGGCGTGCTGACAACTCTCAATATTAGCGAGCTGACAATATTTTTGCCAGTTAATTCGGTTTGTAATAAAGACAGTTGCACCTGGCAATTACTAATATTCAGTAACAGCTAAAATATGTGTCAGTGTTATTGTGGTGTAACAGGTTTTACTTCAGTGATGACTAAATCTCTACAAACTTGGGAAGGTTAAGTTTGGACTCGTGAGCAGCTGATGCAAAACCTGCAGTTCAGGGGAGCAATTTGCTGGGCTTCGACCGTTCAAGCGGTGCCAGTTGTGTGTCGTCCAGCGTCAGGCCTCACCAGCTTTTGGCATGTTTCTAAAACCTGGATGTTTGGTATTAACTGCAGTTACAGCCAAGATTCTCTCACACAGAGCATCTGTGAAGACGTTAAAGTTGAAGTGATTGTGAAAAGCAGCCAATAGGGAACTGAAAACTGGCAGATAAATAGTCAGTGACAGCAAAACAACGAGGAAATATGATAAGTGGGCAAGCTAATAAAAGAGTTAGAGAAACGGATGGGCGGACAGGTATGGATGCAGACGGATTTCGCGGGCATTTAAGCAGCGAGAGGAAAACACACTCAATCACAGGCGGACGGGAAAGAGAAGTTAAGGTGCAGGCAGGTAGGCAGGGGCTGCTGGGTGGATGCTGACTAACACCGACTTGTCTGCCACTCTGACGCTGCTGCACCGACTATAATTATTCATTATCGCCCCTAACTCACAGATCAAACATTTACATCCTCCCCCTCAGGTGCTTCACAAACGTCTCCATTAGTCTCTTTCACTGCCAGGGACTCGGTGTGTACTCCGGTTCATGAGATTCTCTGGATAGATGCAAATCACATTATCTGATGTTCGTTTCGCAGCGTTCCTCACCATGATCATTAAGTGTAGAAAAAAAAAAAAAAAAAAAGCTTATTCAAGATTATACCCACCAGGGCATGAAATTAAGAATGAGAGAGCCTTATGACTACAGTGGGATATTGATGCACTAAGTAACCCTGGGTAGCAACATACCAGCTTGTTAGCCACCAGCTTCCATCGGTAGTCAGTATGGGGAATGCGGGTTAGGGGAAAAAAATAGGCTTCAGCGGGTCGAGCGCCTGTGCTGGAATCTCATAAGGCATTATTAGGCAGCATTCCCTCCAGGCTTTCTCACATACACCGGGCTAGTGGGCTCTCGGGGGTCAGGCTGTATAATTAGGGTTGAAGCTCTGTTATGGAGCCATGGGATACCGCAGGGCTAATAGAGATTAATGACAGCGTTACCTGCGCTGGAGCTCAAAGCTCAAAAAGTGCTTTGGTCCTTGCGGCTGTGTGTGTGGCCATCAGCATCACCAACAGCAGGATCCAGTTCCTGGGTGTTATTTCCAATAATCACCAGCAGCCTTAAGAGCATATAACATTTCCAATGAGAATGTGCACACGATGTGGACGGTGAAGAGTGAACATTTACTGTAAGCTGCAGTCAGAAAGAAAAGACAAGAAGACCAATTTTGATAAGCTTTTTTGGGAGATGGATAAATAAAAGTAGTCGAATATGGTCCTTTCAGCTCGTGCGGGAGCCACATGGGAATCTTCGGGAGGTGGAGGTGGAGATGGAGGAGATGGCGCTGAGAGGAAACTAATTCAGACAATGACAGTGATGCAAGGGAACAGAGTTGGACGCGAGGGGGGAGAGGGCGTGAAGGGATGAGGCGGAGGAGAGCCTTTGAAAGCCCACAAGGTGGTGCGGTGTCGGTGCAAATTGGAGGAGAAGGAGGTAGATGGAGATTAAGGGCCAAAAGAATAAAAAACGTGTGGGAGGAGAATGAGAGGGGGAGAAAAAAAGGAGTGATATGGCAAGTGTATGTGTGTGTGTGTGTGTGTACAGTATCTGAGTGTTTGTGCATGTGTGTGTATGCAGAGGTAGGGGGGCAGTGAGAAAAGAGGGGAGAGACGCAGCGCAAATGAGAGGGTGAGAGGCATAAACAGAGAGGGAGAGAGGGAGGCAAAGGGGGGGGTCGCACAGAGGCTGTGTGGGGAGATGAATACAGCTGTGCAGAGAGGCAGAGAGAGAGATGCACAAACAGTAAAACAAGCAACAGAGGTCCACACACACACACACACACCGGGAGCAAATAAGAGAAGCAACCGTGGTTTATTGATAGATGGAAGAAACGCTGGGATTTGATCGTAAATAACTGGAGAAGGAGACTCATCTCAGCCACTCACAACATCTGGGACTGAGAGAGGCAGAGGAGGAGGAAACAAAGGAGAGAGAAGAGGAGTGACCAAGAGGTGGCAAGAGACTGAAACAGGTAGGAGAAAGAGATGATGAGACCAAACCTGGGAATGAGGAAATTGTGCGTGTGTTTGTGTGAAAAAAAAAGAAAAGAAAGGTGGAAAGAAAAAATAATTTAAATAAAGAAAATAAGAAATGTAAAGATGAATATTTCCTTGATGTGCATGCACAGACAATTCAGGGTAAAAATAAAGATAAAAAGGAGGAAAATTAAGATGCAAGTGAAATGTTATTGCAGGCTTAAAGGATAGAGGTGATGGGTGGAGTAAAGGGAGAGTAAGATGGGGAAAGGGAAGCATGCACAAAGCAGCAAAGATAATCAACTTAGAGACTTAAACAGCAAGCAGGAAATGAATGAATGGAAGAAAATGAATGAAAATGTGGTGCTTTGAATTAATCATGAGATGTGGAAAAACAAGTCGGAGGCTTGATATAATAAGATTCTGTCTCTGTTTAACTTCTATTTTGGTCATTAAAAAAATATCAAAACTGTTCATAATCATCATTATTTGTAATGGCAGCGCCGCACTAATATTACATTGAACATTTAATGAAAATATCTTGGCAACAGGGAAAATATGATGTTGGCAAACACTGCTCAGAGAATAGCTGGAAACACAAACACGCGCATGATGGATTTACATGATTTGGATGAAAGTGAGAGGGAAGGAGGGCCGAAGTCTGTCGCCGCCAGTGAGATTTATGCGCCGCAAGGAGAAGGGAGGAAAGCGATGTTAACAACTAGACTTCAGAGGGGGGAACCCTTGATGAGCTGGGGACAGGATTAGTTGTAAGGCTTTGTGAATAAACCATGAGGTAGTGGCCACATAAATCAGCAGGTGACACGCAGTGCAGCAGATCTGCACACAAGAAACGCAGAGAAAAACAAGCATGTAAGCGGGCGCGTCCACGCAGCCTTATCCAGACGTTGTCTTTATCTCCCTTTGTGTTCTTAAGTGTGCGTCTGCATGCGCGTGAAATGGAGCAGCAGCTAATATATTCACAGAACGGGGAGGTGGAGATCAATACAAGTTTCCACTGCATTTTACAAGTTTACCGGTGGGGAGGAGGCACTGTTTTATAACATCAAAGGGCGAGATGTGTTTGTACATTTCCCCTGGGGTTTGTGATCTGGGGAGTGGGAGAGTGTGTGTGTGTGTGTGTGTGTGTGTCTGTGTAGTGTGTTGGGATTGGGGGGGGGGGTTGTGGGTGGTGGTTCAGTCAGGTGCTGCCACCTTCTGGCAAAATGAGAGTGGGTGTGCCGTGAAGTGTTGAATGTTTCAGGAGGTTTTAATGTGCTCGTGTTTCTTCCCCCGAGCACAGCTGCTTGACCTCTGACCCCTGCTGGCCCACGATGTCCGTCCAGCTGCACGCGCTGCTGACCCTCTGCCTGACCGTCACACAGGGGTGAGAGCTAACCTGAGGTCCAAAACACACGTACAGCAACACGTGCTGATATTGATATTTATATTGATTGGAATTGTTTAGCTTTTTCTCTGCGCCGACCTTTACGCTCCGTTTCCCACCTCCCCTCTCCTTTCCTCCTCTCTTTCATCTCTCTTTGTTGCTGCCAGAGGTTGCATGTTTCCGAACCACCACTGGGGAGACTGGAACGACTCTCAGCTTCTGCCGACAATTCAGAAGCTGATGAAAGGATACAACCGCTACCTCAGACCTAACTTCAATGGTAGGACTGAGCTTCGTGAGACCTCGTTTCAATTTGCGAAACATTTTTTCCGGTCGAGACTGAGAGAAGAGGCTCCTCCGCAGTGCTCATTTGTGTGCTTGTGTATACCCCCTAAATAAAAGCTCTATATCTCCCCGTGTCTTTGATAGAAGGGCCCGTGGAAATTGGAATGAGCCTTGACATCGCCAGCATCGATGCCATCTCGGAAATCAATATGGTACGCCGCTCTTCCTGTTTTCTGTGTCAGAGGATGAATGGGTGTGAGCTGAGTAGAATATGAACGTACGAACCAAAGATTAATCTTCTCTGTGTCACCTTCTCAGGACTACACAGCGACCATCTTCCTCCGCCAGCGGTGGCGCGACTCCAGGCTGGTGTTCCCGGGAAATGAGAGCGTCAGCGTGGACGGGCGCCTCGTGTCGCTGCTCTGGATCCCCGACACCTTCATCCCAGACTCCAAGCGCTCCTTCCTGCATGACGTGACGGTGGAGAACCGCCTCATACGCATCTTCAGCAACGGGACCGTTCTCTACGCCCTGCGGTACATTTTACTTTGAAAGGTTTCGGTGCACTGATTCGACATTTACTGACGTTAGATACCGTCGCTCGTGTCACAGAATAAGCTGCTGACATGAAAAAGGCGCCACCTCACGGAAAACGGTCGGGAGATGAGAAAAGAACAGAGAGAGGGGGAGAAGACATCCTGATTTTGTTGTTGTTTTAATTTCATGCTGTTTTCATGATTGTCGTGGTAACCATCCCTGAATCTGCCCCGGGTTCTTCTAAAAAAAAGAAACCCTTATGTATCATCACTCAGTCATATAACTCAAGGGAATGCCACTGAATTTCTGGTACTTCTCATGCCCTTCAAATAGTTCAGTCCCCCGTGGCCACAGTAAAAATTTGTCCTGACATCTAATCTGTCTTGTCACACTGATACAGAATTTAGTTATGACTGGCTTTGTTGAGGACAGAAAGGGTATTATTAGGCAATATTGTGCAGGGCACTCCTTTTCTGTCCTCGGTGGAGGAACCCATTTTGATTCATAACTGTCAGTCGACGCCGGCTGAAAGTTGTATAAATACTTCAGTTGCACAGTAGAAGATCCATGTTGTCCATGTCAACAATTGCCAAATGAAAAATCTGCCACTTCCTTTTGTTTCCACATGAAGAGCTTTCTCGTGACAGAAATGGGCCACTCTGATATCATTTTCCAACCGCTGTGAGTGAGAATTTCAAATCTAATAGTTGGAAACTCAAGCCGCTCCTACATAATTCATGCATCAGAGACAGATACGTCTGATGTCGACACTTCCGATATGAGTTTTTGTTCTTTTGACGCCTTCTCAAGGGAGAGTTATTTGTGCTCACTCATTATTTATCGCCCTGTCCTACATCAAAGGAGGAACAGGGTTTGGTGTGTGTGTGTGTGTGTGTGTGTGGGGGGGGGGGGGGGGGGGGTGTGCTTTTGAAGGTTTCCCAATGCCCCCCCTTTGAACCCCCAACAAACTCCAAAAAACAATTTCCCTCAACCTGGA
>JBAJHX010000053.1:18090979-18115477 GCA_037176925.1 Amniataba percoides | reverse complement strand
GTGATTCTTCACTGCGGGTAACAAACTTTGAATGTCAGCGAGCATGACGGCCACTGGTTCAGAGAGACAGAGAGAGAGGGAGATGTGGGGGGGGGGGGGGGGGGGGGGGTGCTTTTGAAGGTTTCCTAATGATCTCGCTTTGAATCCACGACAGCATCACAGCGACGATTGCCTGCAACATGGACCTGACCAAGTACCCGATGGACAGACAGGTGTGCACCCTGCAGCTGGAGAGCTGTGAGTAGACGGTGACCTCCATCATTGGCATGTCCTTCTCGTTTTTAGGTGGACATAAGTCATCATCATCTCATCCTCATCATTTTCATCACCGCCATCAGTGTAGTGAGTATCAAGCTCGAACAGAAGACGCCGTCCTTAGCGGGTCGGATTCATCAAGACTTAATTATCACGTCCGTATTTGTGTGTGTGTTCAGGGGGCTACAACCTGCAGGATGTGGTCTTCTACTGGACCAGGGGGAACGATTCTGTGAAGGGTCTTGACACGCTGCGGCTGGCACAGTACAGCGTAGAGAGCTATTATACAACAGTGTCAGAGGCCGTGTATGAGACAGGTATGATGCTTCGACTCCCACGATCCCCCTTACAAGTTCTTCTCCCTTTTTCTCCCCCTGTCTTTAAGAAGCTTCGTCTCATTTGTGTCAACACAGGGCAATACCCCAAGCTCGTGCTGCACTTCGCACTGCGCCGAAACGTGCTGTTCTTCATCTTGGAGACGTACGTTCCCTCCATTTTGCTGGTGGTTCTCTCCTGGGTCTCTTTCTGGATCAGTCAGTCCTCGGTTCCAGCTCGGACCTGCATTGGTCAGTACCAGATCTCTCACTGCATTGCACTAAAGGTTAAAGTACTTGGATGTTGACTTATACACTACAGAATAGTAACTCAAGAGCTATATGGTCAGACAGAAATCCCCAAAAGAGAAATTGTATTGAATACACCATATTTGAATTTCATCCTGTAATTTGAGGCACAAAACAAACGGCAAAGGGAAAAAATTAATATTACACTCCTAACTGGTGACTTAACCATTATCATAATCTATATATTTATATTAAAAAAATCAAAAAACATATTGTGTTTACTTGGTGTTTTTACTCATGGACCTTATGCTGTTTATGCAGATTGATTATCAATATTTGTACACTTGAACTGATTACCACTCCATAGATTACTGTAATCTGTTCTCCAGGGGTGACAACAGTCCTGACGATGACCACACTGATGATGGGTGCCCGCACTTCCCTGCCCAACGCCAATTGCTTTATCAAGGCCATCGATGTTTACCTGGGAATCTGCTTCACCTTCATCTTCGGCGCGCTGCTGGAATACGCCTGTGCCCACTTCTACACCATGCAGCATCAGACCCTGGAGGACTTACACAGGGTGAGGAAAGCATTCGCATTTAAGCACGAGGTGAAAGATGAAAAACGTCGGAGAGTAACTGTAGATAATGAAAATGTTCTGAAAATCTGTCAATCAGGATCTTCTGAGGGAGTTAAATGAGTCCAGTGGAAACGGCTCCATCCCCATCGTCTCCTCCACCCAGCCGAACCAATCCGTGGAGGTGGGCTCCACTGCGGAGGGGCCCGCGGAGCAGCCGGCGAACAGTGACACCAGGAACAATGCGGGATCAAAAGAGAAGATGTCAGGGCAGGGCTGCGGCCTCTCTTCGGTGAAGGACGCGTCACGCAGGGCCGCCTCTGTCTTCACAGTGGAGAACCCACACCACATCGATCGCCACGCGCGCACCTTATTTCCCACAGCGTTCCTCTTCGTCAATATCCTGTACTGGCTTTACTACCTCTTTCTCTGAGCGTTGGTTCCAAGCTGCTGTATTGTTAATTTCACCACCCTGAAGATGCTCTACCTCCTCATTTGAGACCCAATACCAGTTGTCACTGCCTGGATAGAAACTGATCACACTGCTATTTTGTATCACATATATAAAACCTTTTTTGTCCCACAGACAGGGCTATAAAGTGAGAAAGAATACCAAATTTCTTCATTGTATAACACTCTGTACTGAAAGTTGTTATTGGTAAAGTATGACTGGATTGCTACCAACATATTAACATGTAAAAGTGACGATACAGAGCGTGTCTCTTTACTGACAATAACATAGAAAAATGAGGATGAGTTAACTTGCTCTAAACAACAGGCTGCCTGAACTGCATCACACTGTACTGTGCTGCATTGAATTGCCTTTATTTAGCGACTGATGTAGATGTAGATTTTATTTCTTGTCTCAGCGTTCATACACTGCTTGGATGAGACCGTGTTTTCTCCATAGAAATTCATGTGAAATTACGAAATGCATTTCAGCGGGGGGAGAAGTTCAGCGTCTGTATACGGTAACAAATCATTAAACGTCAAATGTTTGAGAATAAGACACACGTTTATTATTCCCTCATCAAGGTAGGAGAACAGTAAAGTGCAAAATTCGACCACAGGCTCGGCAGAAAACTTGTTAAAAAAGGTTTGGTTTGTATCAATGAATGGAACCATTTGTTAGTCACTCAATTATCTCTAGCAGGAGCATTTAACTGTGCCAAAGAGGGTCAAGTAATTTATTCAGCAGATTGTTTGGCTGCATAGCACAGCTTCACCTTGACAGGAGAAGCTAATAACTGCAACCAAATACCAACACACAGCTGAATACCTCTGATAGGTACGGCTTATGATGATGAGAAATGAAACCTTGAACAGTATAAAAGTACAAAACACACAAAACAGTAGTCTTGGCTCACTCTGTACAGGCAAAAAAACAACAACAATATTATATAAAAGGCACATCGCGGCTTCAACTGCCTCCATCTTCTTGTTTCCCCAACACATCACATTTCACATGACCCCTCAACAATTAAACATCTCACTGGATGAGAAACAATCTTCTTCAACACCGCACTCTGTGGCCTCATTGTACTCTCCAATACACCTTTCTTGTGTCTTTCTTTCAGAAAATCTCTCTCATACTCTTCTGTGTGCCACATTGGAATACGTGTCATCAAAGACAATGAAAAAACGTGGATGCAGACAGAGATCCTCACATTTGGAGTTGTCCGTTTAGGGTGACAGAGGAGTAAATATTAAGTGAGCTGTACCTCCACCTAGTGGCTAATTTCTCTAATTACAGTTTATTTGCTCAGAAATCCAAAGTGAAACGATTGTGTGCTTTGGGATGGAGATGGAAAGTTGTCCTTGACGGGATTAAATATCACAAAAGTTCGATCCTGACTTCCATTCATTATTTCTCCAGTCCTTTTCATGACTCCACTCTTAGGTTGCTTTCTTTGACTCCCATTCCTGTAAAGACAGAAAACATGTAGGTGAAAACAAAGTTTTTCATTTTCACTCCAACAATATCTAAAATCCACTCACACCTACCTACCGGGTGCTAAATTGTAGCTGTTCAGAGAGATTGCATCAACACATGTCGACTGTCTATCTATCAATATGTGAACTGTGAAAAGCCATTTCATGATGACACGTGTTGCTGTGAGTCTATTAGCCCCCCGTGAAGCCTGACAGAGATCTGTCTTCGTAATGGGGAATCGTTCAGGAACTGACTGTGAGAGCGGAGGAAACAGTTGGAGTTACCTTTGCCTTCTGCATGACAGTTCCTGTGGCAGATGCATAAACAGATGGAGGTCTCCTGCGCATCTCTAAGGCACAGTTCACTGGTAAAGAGTCGCTGTAGATGTTCTGTGTCTTCTTGATGGAGGCCTACGGGAAAGGGAAAGAACAAAGAAGTGAATGAGAAACATATATGCGGACAAGTATAATCATGCATCTTACTGCAATAAATCTACCTTAGCGGGAGGTTTAGCCTCAACAGGTGCACCCAGCACTCCACTGGCCATGCTCTTCTTGAGGTTTTCTTGGACCTGAGTGAGCCGGAGCTCCAGGTCCACCCTCTCCGACTCTTTACTCCGACATGCGTCCTCCAGCTGGGATATGCGCTTGTTCAGGGAGGACTTCCTCCTCTCTGGAGCACATATAACCCAGTGAGACAAACAAGGATTAGAAGAGCAGATTTTCTATGTCATGTCGTCCTTTAGATTGTGCCTCAAAAGGCAGGATTACCCCAAAGTTTTCCTTAAATACGGCGTTTTTAACAGTTTGTAAGTATCTTTACTTGACTTGAGTGTTGGAAATGTTAGGGTTTGCATTTTGCTTTGTGTTTCTTGTGCCTTGTCTCCCTGTCTTGTGTTCTTGCCCTGTCTGCTGTATTTCCTTGTGTGTTGTGTTCTGTGCTGTCATTCCCTGAGCCTGGTGTTTAGTTTCTGTTCTCCTGTTGTTGTTCATGTTTTCCAGTTTGTTCACTTCCTGTTTTATTTTGAACCCCCGTCTCTCCTTACGTCAGTCACCTTGACTTCCTGCCCTTGTGTGTTTCCCTCCTGATTAACCTGCTCCGCCCCGATTAGTTTCACCTGTCCCCTGTTAGTCTCCTCACCTGTTTCCAATCCCCTGTTCCCTCACTGTGCATATATACCGGTCTGTTCCCTTTGTTCTCTTTTGCATCACCTGTGGTGTGTTGCCCGAGTCTGTATGTTACTACCCCGTGTTCTGTTGCCTGTTAGCCCCTGTGTTCCTTCCTGCCTGCCCTGTTCCCACCTGTCTTGTTTCTGCCCATCTGTACCTGATCCCCATGTTTCTGGGAGAGAAAGTCTGTCAGTCTACTCTACCTGCCTCGTTTGCATCCCTGGGTCCAAACCTTACTTTGCCCTGAACGATACCTTAACAGAAAAGTAGTAAAAATAATCCAACCACATAGCAGGTGATAATATAACAGTGGCAGGAGCTGTTCTAATGCTTAGAGTACTTTTACATTTAGCTGTAAGTGGGTTTGCACTTTAAATGGAGTACATTTACAATCTGGTATACTACTTTTATTTTAAAAAATGTCTTCCACCACTGCCTGCAGCAGTCTACATGAAACTACAGGAAATGAATTGAGAAGTTTTCACAGAGTGTTTTTTGGTTTAATAATAAAAACAATTAGATGTTTTATTTATCCCTGTAGGCAAAGTCTCTTCTCAAACAGCCCTCTAATAACAAGGGTCAGAGTGCAGGGTCCAGTACAGAGCAGGAATACAGAATGTGCACTTGATGGGTAAAAGCATTTTGGCTGATTTGCAGAAAAATTCTCATCTAACAAATATGACTTTCTGGCTAATATTTGTGCAGAGGAAGACCTGGTGCCTCTATTCTGCCTTAAGATAATCAGCAGTGAGCTACATACAGTAGATGTGAGTTCGAGCTGTGCTGTTCATTTGGAAACCACGGTAACCAGCTGAGAAGCCGCAGGCTTTTATTGGAAATGAATTCAGCCAAGACAAAGAAGAATTTGTCTCTCTGACTCGCTGTATGTCTCCTTACCAGAAGCTGCCTTCAGCTCTTCCTTCAGCTCTCTCTTCTCCTGTCGGAGGGTCACAAGTACATTTCGTATCCCATCCCTCTCTCGCTCCAGCTCCTCTTTCTCTTTCAGGTAACGCTTGGCATCCTCCTCAGCTCTCGTTTTCCCATACTTCCCATATTGATTGGCGTCTGGGTGATGTCAGAAGAGAGCAAAGGTGAGGGGTCAAATGTGCAGAGGGTTGTGGGAAAAAGGCAGAACATGTCACAGCGAAATGTCTGCCTGTCCTTAATAAAAGTTACGTTCCTCGTGTGAGGAGTACAACGCCAACTCTGCAACCGACATGAGAGCCTATCACATGAGTTTCATCTTTTTTTTTTTATGAATCGAACAAAGGATTTTGGGAGAGAGCAACAATACGATGCATGAATAAAAGATAAACACGCACACACTCCTGCAGAGGGAAAGGTCAGGAGGCAAGACAGCGCATCTAATGTGAGTGTCCAATAAATCTCAGGTTACATCCTGAAGCTCTCAGCCACGCAGAGCCCTGCCTCTTTGATGTGTGGGGACGTCACAGCGAAGGCCTGTGAAACGGCACTTGAGGAGCACACTGAGACGGCCGACCACACCAATATCGCTTTCCTAAACTCAGGACGCTCATCTCCTTTATGCGTATGACAGAGCACCACTGACACAATGGAGCAAATGGGAGAGGCGAGTGAGGAGGGAAGCGATTATGGATGGAAAGTGAGAAGATGATTGACAGGCGAGAGGAAGAAGGGGAATATTGAGCCAGATAAAAGCTCCGATTTTATGACTGTCTGTGAATTGGTGCACCACTGAAGGGATTGTATGAACGGTGGAAGTTACAGCAAAACTAGAGCTTTGCGATATAACCCCATGCGTTACACACAGCTAAATTAAGAGGTGCCACCTGTAATATTCTCATCTCCCTCGAAGGACAGCAGGCTGATACCCTGAATTTAGTGTCTAAAGTTTTTGGAGAGTGAAAGATGGAAAGCAGACCCAAGATGAAAAAAGACACAGGAGGGACTCTCTGGAAAGATTTGGTTGTATGACATATACAGTATACACCTTAACTGTGTAGTTGGTTGGGCATGTTATTGTGAATAGTGTAGAATAGAGCTGCTCTATTCTGCCACAGGAGACACTGTCTTCACTTCCAACCAACCTGGAATCGAGTTACACTTGAGACTTTATTAGACTCTGTGCTGCTCACTCTGGATCCTTAAAGAGCTTTATGCAAAATCTTTACAAAAAATTAGAAATATTTTTACTTATGGAGCATTGGTGCAAGTATCAAGAATCTGTAAAACTCATATGTTAACAAAACTGGCTGCTTTTATCTCGATCATTAAAACACCTGTTCAGTGTGAATGTTTTAATAGATAACTGCCCGAATCATCACTTAGTTTATCAGAGTTTTGCCTGCATGAATAAAGTTTTCAATCACTCTGTCAGTACATCTGATGACAATAGACTCAACGATTGGAAGACCAACTCAGCACACTTACTTGAGCCTGTTCGTTTGAGGGAGACTAAAGGCTTGGTTCTGTCAGAGTCGCTGCTGGAGAAACTTGAGCGCCGCTTCCCCTGATTCCCAGACTGCTGCCTGCGGTTCTCCCCTGACTGGGTGGAGTAGAGAGGGTGTGGGGAGGGACATGACAGATGTGGGAGGATTCAAAGAGAAGGATGAGGGGTGAAAAAAGAGGGCAAAGTTTGTATATAAGGCTTAGCAATAAACTAATCTTCAGATTTATTGGTTTGAGACCACTGAGGTGTGTTTGTGGCTGTGGGTGTTGAGAGGTATGTGTTTAAGTGCATGTCAGTGGGGTTAAGAAAGGAGTTTACAGGCTGTAAAACTGCCATGAACTTTTGCCTTCCTGTCACCAGTTTGATAGCTTTTTCCTTTTTTTTTTTTTTTGGTCTTTTTTTTCGCCTCTCCCGTACCCACAAACTGCTACAGAAAGGCTTCATTGATAGACATGTAGACATGTAACAGAGCACTGCCTGTCTTTTAGGCTGACAGATATAGGATGTCATATTTGTGACAGTCCCTAACAGCTGAACACACACAGACATGCGTCTTCTAATCTCATCACATCAAAGTAGATGGGTTTTGCTGAAATTAGAAAATTAGTGTCCCACCTGTATGTCCTCATTCGGGACCTCATCATATGTTCTGGAGTCCGTGGAGGTACCGCTTGAAGACGTGGCCCACCTAAGATCAGAGGAAAATGGAGAGACAAAGTCTGCATGAAGTCTAAACAACGCTGCATTGGTCAGTAAACTTCCTGTGACCTCGTTCAAATATTCCAGCTCCCCCCTCTCTGTCTCACTCACAGGAAGGAATGCCGCGCAGCGTCGCGGATGTTAGCGATGGTCTCCACGTCGACGTAGTCGTAATGGAGTGACTCTGGATCTGTGGCAGAGCCTGTCTCTGCCAAGAGGACGCCGAGCCACCGTCCAAGTTCTTCAGAGCTGGTAGCCTAAGAAGAGACGAAGCAACCAGCTTTGAATTTTCATTCCACAAACCTGAACATTTTTATTGTTAAGTCAGTATTCATCAGGTTTTTTGGGTCAGTTGTGGGCAGAAGAACAAGCTGCAAACATCATTTTGATTTCTAAGTTTATTAAAGCTTCTTCACTGAAAAAAGCTGCCTTATGTCTCTGATGAGCTGAGGCTATACAGCCAAAACAGTGAGATGTCGGGTAATAATTCCTTTGAAATTACATAGAGCCATTTTAACTACTGTAAAAAATAAAAATATTGATTAGTGACGCTTTAAAATAAATAATAAATGCTCAATATTTCACCTCCAGAGCAGCAACCTCGGTGCTGTTCCGGAGGATTCGGAAGGCAAAGGGATGCTTGGGCCCCAGCCCCGGGACCACCTCACAGCCATGGAGAGGAAGTGAAGGCAGGGAGGTCCGCGGGTCCCCTTTGTCATGGTAGAAGTGAAGGGAGCCCCTGCACACGCAGCACCACTGTTCCCGCCACACCTGACTCACCAGCACCGACAGGTAGCCTGCATGGCGAGGAAGGAAAGGATAAATTACATTTCTGCAAATCTAGAGACCTGCAGAGTGAAAGTGAAGCAGGTCTGACCTTGTCGAGGGTCACTGCAGGAGGTCCGTGGATCTCCTGGCCGAGGGGGCTTCTTCTTGGAGAAGCTAATGATACGTGTTATTTTACGGCCTGCAGCGAAAGCTCCCCGTTTCACCTTTCCTACATAAAAAAATGTCAAAATGTATCTTTAGCAAGTGAAAAGTTTAATTTGCTTAAGATATCCAAAAAACACAAGATAAAATACGTTTCACCACATGATGATCTGGTAAACAGCTGTTTGACAAGAAATGTCTTAACTATTATCTGCATTTCATGGCTTTCATCAGCAGATGGAGTTTGCTCTGTTCTCACTGAGATAACTGCTGTCATTATGAATATTGAACTTTTGTGTGACCTTGTGCTGCATTTATGTTTGTGATTTGCAACCAGTCTTCACATCATCACCATCCACCCAGGCTGTAATTACAACAGGAAAAGTCAGATGTCTTGGGAAGCTCTGATACATCCGACTTGGCGCTTAATGATACAGAAGTGACTGGAAAGCAAACAATTATGGATGCCTCAAGTGAGCCAATGTTTTTTGTTCTTTGTAATTAAAGCCACATTGTTTTGTGCCGTCATGTATTTTCAACACTCGCATCGCACACACTCACACAGCCCTGCAGTCGCACAACTGTATTGAGTTGTCGAAGGAAATGAGCAAACCCCAGATGCTGTATTGATTTGAGTAACTCTGTGTCTGTCCCACCGTTCTCTCTGCAGTTCTCTCCGGTTGACACGCCCACGCTGTCTGAATCCGACGTGTTCCTCTCCACAGATAACCTCTGAGGAGGAAGCAGACGCAGGTTTAGACCTTCAACAGCAGAGTCACCACACAGGATCTGCCCGTCCACCAAGATCAAACCAGACCTCATCCTTTTATGATTTTTTTTAAACTAATTGAGCGCTAAATAAGATCATTCTGTAAAGAACACACATGCAGATCAGCCTCTGGGTTCCTTCACTCTCTCACACCTCAAAACCACGAACACATGACATAATGAAAGAGGGCCTTTTCCAGTTTATGTTCTGACAGGTTGGTAAGCTTTAAAGAGGATGTGCCTGTTCCAACACTGACTCACCTCCAATTTTATCATTGCTGCCTTAACACCCAATTATCCTACACGTCTCCCCTTTGTTCTGCAGGCCAAATACAGGTATCGCCGCGCACTGCGCCGAGCCGAGCCATTGTTTAGGAAAATTGATGGTGACAACACAATTGCTGCTTGCCACCGACTTTTCCTCACCTCAGCTGGGATGATAAATCATGTCCGGGGATAAAAACGACACAAACATCCGCTCCTCCGCACTTACCTTGTCAAGTTCAGTTTTCCTCGGAATGACGGGAGACGCAGATTCCTCTGGCCCGGCGCTCTGACCGCTCACCTCCCTGACGACCTGTGGGGATGTTTTACACGCGTCACTCGCGACTATACTTTTCCCTTTCGAGGTTTGTTTTTCCACATCGTCAAACCCGCTTCCAGCAGCAGTTGCCAACAAGATTGATGGCTGCGTTGTCGCTCTGTATTCCTGAGTGCATGCACGTCAAAGCGTGGCTTACCCTGAGCCATCTGTGGGCCTGCTCCTTGCTTTGCACCGCCAGCACCAGCGCGTCTCCGTTTGGGAGGGTAAACCGGAGTTCATGGTGCTTCCTCTTGCTGTCCTTGGGGGCATAGACCACAGTGCACTGGGGCAGCAGCAGGTCCACGTAAGGGCAGGTGTCCTTAGAGCTCTTGTAGCACTGCAGAAGGGAGGACACACAGGGTGCTATAAGTTGAAGAGGAGGAGGAGAAGAATGTGATTCTGATTGCTTTCCTGAATACAGCGGCCCACCTGCAGCCTGTTCTCCCGTATGACGGTGAGCTGCTTCGCCCACTGGCCGAAACGTTTCTTGCGCAGCAGGAAGGCACAGATGCGACAGTCCCTGGCAGGAGGCATGGAGCTCTCATCCGAAGGCCACTGGTGAGTGAGCCTGACGCCGGGGCTCCTCTCCTCCTCATCCTCCTCATAGGACTCGTAGGAGCTGCTCAGAGCGTCAGAGTCGTTGTCTGAGAGAGCAACAACAGAGAAGACAGAGTCAGATTTATTTGCTGTAAAATGGCAGTTTTATCCTGCAATTTTGTTCGTTTGGGGGATAACGTTTTCTTAACTCACATGAGTTTTTGCGGTGGGAGTTTATGCAGGTAGTGGGGTAGTTGTTTTCTGCGTCTTCATACCCGTCCTCTATAGAGTTGGGAGGGCTGGGCCTGACTGAAAATGGAAGACACGAAGCAGCCCCCTAATTAGTCCTTATGTTCCATCACGCAACTTGTACTCTGTAATTATGTTTGGAAAAGTGCTAAAGACTATGTTTATATAAGTTAAAGCAGAGGTCTTCACAGCAAAATGACACTCAGGGCACTGAGTTCAGCGGAGACGGGAAGATGCTGACCTCGTGTGATGATGTACTCGGGCATCTTGCCAGGACTGAGAGGCACTGCCTCCTCGTAGTACTCCTCGGGGGGAGGCGTTGTGGGCAGAGGGGGAGGCGAGTCAGCTGAGTGCGGGGCTGAAGAGTCAGCACAGCTCTGCTGAGGGAGAGACGCACAAACACCACTCTAAAATTTCCTTCATGACCACGAAGGATTCTGTTTTTTTTAATTTACCGCCCGAGAACGACATCATCAAAGAGATACAGTATAACCCTCAAAGTGATATCCATAAATTAGACACATGGGTTCTGGGCGGGTCCCTGAATCTCGACTCTCCCAGCAGCTTGCAGAGTGATGAGCATTTGCGCATGGGAAACCCCCAAAACATGGAATACAATCTCTTATTTTCCTTTGCTTTTTTTTCTCCACAACTCATTTAGGAAGCGTAATGGTCCTCTGCAAAGTTGGAATACTGGACCGTCAGTGCTGGAATGATGGACACCATACATACAATAACATACATCCCACCCACACTGTGTCCACATACTTGCCTGATTTAAAGCCAACATATCATGTATAGCTCATATTTCTGGAAAGGGATAAGTTATGATTTACTATATATATATTGGCCACTTGCCTGTTTTGAAGTGTCCGTCTGTGTGTTCTGTCCTGTGTGTCTGTCTTCTTTCAGATCATCTGTAACATCCTTCAGGTCTCCGAGCTCACAGTCTGTCAAAGACAAGAACATACGTTTGAACTCAGACTGTGTAAAACTCAGGACATGGCTCGTATATTCAGACAGTCGTGAAATTTACGGCGCTGTTTCCTCACCGAACGTCTCGAATAGGGACTCCACAAAGCTGGTGCCGTTTCTGTACACTGAGGAGTTCATGTAGATGTAGTCTGTCCCTGAAACTGGAGGAAGGAAAAGAGAAAAGATAACACTGTTACTGTAAGAAGAGCCCCGGTTCCCCAAGATCTGTCCCACAACATGCGCTTCACTTCACCCTCCTCTCCTCCTCTCACTCACCTGACGGCTGGATCTGCTGCAGGAGGTTCCACACGCAGGTCTTCTTCTCCTGCGTGGAGGAGCTGAGGTTCTCCTGGTCTAGCATCTTCAGCAGCGCACCCAGCTCACTCACCAACACCTCCATCGCTGCACGTGGGAGGAGGGGGGAGTGGGACAAAGGTCAGGGCGGCACAGGTCCAGTATATCAGCGGAGGAGGGCAAAGGTCAGAGGGACAAGTCTAAACAAACCAAAAGGGTGTGTGTGTGTGTGTGTCAAAATGCCTCCCTCCGCGCCGCTTTCTCTCCGTCTTTCTTTCATTTTTGTTTCTGTGGCCTTGCTTCACAGGTTGTCTTTATCAATCTGCCACTTTATCACACAGTTTCCTCCGCTCCTCCTCCTCCTCCCTGTGTCACCAGACTAAACAACGACAGAAGGCTGGAGCGACAGGAAACGTGTTTGCTAATTGCTCATTAACCCGGGAAGAAAACGGTGGAATCGAAGCTACCAAAAACTCTCACGCAGAATATAAACTAAACATCCTGCACACGGAGGAGAGAAAGCCAGTGTTGTCTTTCCGCCGCAGAAATGAAATGCCTCTGTCTCGCGCACAGAGACGGGCACAAACCCAAACTTTCTCTCTCTTGACGCTAAGAAGGTGAATTAAATGCGGTGAAACGACTCTAAAGACGTTGGCAGAAATTTGAGATCCTGACAAGAATAACTGAAGGACCACTTTACAGATCCCGGAGCAGGCCAAATGTTCTAGCAGGCAGAGTTTCACTGACAGGGACCTGATCTTTATCTGACAGTCAGGAGATTTAAGCAAGCTCTGGCTCAGACGGCCAGACCTCCTGCAATACACACTCCACTTCTCCAGGTTCTCCAACTCTGCGAGGACTTACAGGGATATATGCTTTGCGTCACGTGTTGATCTGAGAGGTGGGACTGGTCCACTCCTTGTTTTCAGAACAAGAACTTAAATAAACCCCCCCCTCCCTCCCCAAGCAGCTGGATGTCCTGAGAACAGGCCTGCAACCTGCTGCCGTGCTTGAATTCCTCCGTTATCTGATTTTCTGCCAGACACAGAGCAAGTGCCACCAATCAGCCGCCACATCTCGGCCTTCTTTCCGTCTCTTCCCCCTTCCTCTTTTGTGTTCTTTCCCCTCCGTTTTGTTGAATACCAACGCACACTTCTCTGCCCCCGTAATCCTAAAATCCTCTGTGAAACCCGACAACCGACTGAGTCACTGCTGGCACACTTGTTTGCCCCCACAGCCCCCTCCTTGCATTTCCCACTCCCTCTGTCTCTTCCCCCCCCGGCCCCATTTTCACAGTCCAGCCACATTAGACCTGCTGAACCGTGCATCTTGCCGGGGTCAGCCACGGGACAGCCGCTGAGCCAAAAAAGTCTTTGTTCGGTGGGCGGCCATATGGTAACAAGACCTGTTGCACTAAACAAACACTAAATGCACACGCATAGACATGCACAGATGCACAACAAAATGGAGAACACACAGGAGCACTCGCATGTGTTTAGTAGGTCAAAAGTGAGCTTTAGTGTACCTGACTGGAGGAGACACACAAGCCAGCCTGTTGTGTGTGTGTGTGTGTGTGTAGGTATTAATGAGTGCTGGTCTTTGTAGATTTATTACTCTGACAAAGCAATCTTGAAGAAGACGCGTCTGGTGTTTGTCAGTGATGTTTGTTCTACATTTCGGGCTGCTCCCACTCCTTAAAGAGAGACATACTTTCCTGAGGTGGGTCTTCCTCTGGGCCTAACAATGCCCTGCCAAGGCCGCAGTCAAGAGCTACAGTAGGTGTGTGTTTGCCTGTGTCTCTGCTTTACCACTTTTTGTCGTCTTTAATAGTGCGGTTTCCTTCTATTGTAATAAAAGCACGCTCGAAGAGGGCATGAGGTATCAATTCATGGAGGGACCCGGAATGTCTCCTCATTAATTCCCGATTCACTCGGGGGAAATAAGGAAGGGGAGTTCGGGGAAGGAGGGGAAACTCATGAGAGTGGGATGTGTTGGCCTGGCGAGTACTGTCTCTCTGCCAGAGGCTCCAGCTGTTTACATTCTGGCTCGAGCGCACCACTGGGCTTCCCCTCGGCGAGTGGAAGAGAGAACCTTATCCACAGCGTGACTCATTCACAGCATAGAGAAAAAATCTAAATTCACACCAGTCAGCATTAAATCAAACCTAACACAGAAATCGAGGCGTTGCTTTCAAGGAGTTGGCGTGAAGTAGGTCACAATACTCATAAAACCATTTCACTATTTCGCTTGGACTGGTGTTCCGCAGAGCCGATTATCCAATTTGGCGATTGCAGTGTTATTCTGCCCCTGCCAAAATGAGCAAAGAGGAACTACTACGTAGTATTTGGCACACGAGGCACATGAGACCACCCCTAAGTCCCCCAAGTTGTGCCTTTATAATAAACACCACACACTGCACATCTGAAACAGCACAAGATCCCTTGAACCTCCGCTGTTAACTGTTAATCTCTGTGTATTTGTGTGTCTTTGATGTCTTTAAAAGCCAGATTCTGAGCCTAGCACCTGGGGGAAACTGCACATAAGGTTGCGTAAGATAATAATGATGCATAAAAAAAAATAGGCTGGATATGGTTTAATTAAAGCCAGATCAGGGTGAAACTGAAGGACAAAGCATCACTTTAAGCTACAAAATGACAGATTCTCTTATTTATCTGTCAGAGGAAAGACCATATTTGGATTTATGGCAGCACAAAAGATGCCTGTAGGAATGTGTAAAGTAACTCAAAGCTTTGGGACACACTCAGTCATTCACCTCCTCACACTGGCCCGACAATTGACGCTGAACACCAAACACATTCCTCACTTTGTTAATAGTGCGAGACTCTCGCAGAGTGCGTCTGTGTGCGCGTGTAGTAAAGCAAAGAGAGAGGGAGAGCAGTTTGTTTAACAGTGCAGACTCAGGCCTTTACAAGAGGCTTGCATTAGCAGACTGTACAGGCTCTTTGAGGGAGGGAGAGTGTGGGGGAGAGGGAGGGAGGGGGTGAATAATGTCAGCGAGTGGAGCACCTGTGCTAACATGTCCAACAAACGCTGATATGAAGAATAAAGTGACCTCAATCGGGTGCACAGGTTGTTTTTTTTTTTTTTTCCTTCAACTTCCCTCCTTTTCGTGCCAGAGGCATTTTTCATGCTGAGGTGACTTATCATGCCACGCATCACACACACACGCACACAAGTAACTTCACAGTATTTCGAAAGTGACAAAATTCAAAGTCATCCAGCAGCAACTTTGGTTTCACAATGTTGTTGCAGGCAGACATTCCGGCTAATCACACAAGAATTTGCATCCCACAAAGAGTCTCCAGTGGCTCCAAAATAAAATTGCTCTGTTTCACCATTGAGTCTGGGTGGCAAACTTTCTCAAACAATTCATCGTGACTGCCTCTTCTCTACAATCCAGCAAGCTTAGAGCACACAGAGAGATAAACATCGCCTGACATCTCGCATTGGGCCAACACCTTTACATTCCTCTGTGTATTTACATTCTTTCCTGTATTTACATATCTTTACAAAGCCGTGCACCACTTCTTCGGCTCTGGGATACCCTGTTGTGTTAATTTACCATCTACAAAGACTTCCCTTCGACACTTACCCTCGACAGCAGTGGATGAGAGTCCCACCATTTCCCAAAGCTAAGGAGGAGACAAACCGGTTCATTCATGCACAAGCAGATACTGTAGGAGTTACTCCAGAGTCACAGCCTCCCCGTGTGCTCCGTCCTGTGAAGCCTTTGTAGTGGAGGTGAGCTTATAGTCTGCCTACTGCTGCATTCACACTTCCTTTACCTCTCCCTTCCTCCCTCTGATCTGTTATCTCCCAATACCTCCCTCCCACCAGTCTTCCCTCCTCTCTTTTCTTTTGGGTGGGGGTGTAGGGAGGTGTGTGTGTGTGTGTGTGTGTGTGTATGTGGATTCCCCCTCCGCTGTAATCCCAGGGATCGTATAGCACCTGGGAAAGGCTTGCTGTGTAAACACACACACACACATGTCGAGTAATAGCTAACTCGCATTCTTTATTCTCCCACATTCTTTCCCTCAATACATCATTAACTGTTAACTAGTGGCACATGAAGGCTGCCATCCAGGAGATGCCGGTGAACCCACTGACACACCGGATACAGTAAAGTATTGTTGTACCGCTACTTTACATCAGAGCATCTTCAGCATGGTTACTGCTTTTTAGAGACGAAGCCGAGACTGCGAGTGGGAAATCTCTGTACTCAAAATGCAACTATTTTGAAATTGATAAGGGGGGGTGGTGAGTGAGGTCTGTGGAGGGACGAGGCAAGTTGAGACTGTTCAGAGTTACACGTGGATGACTTGTTGCCTCCAGGCAGACTCATGTTCCCCGGCACGATGCGACACGCTGCCTTCAATCACTCGGGCCCTAACGCTGCACAAACAAGGCCGCAAAAGCACACGTAGACGAACGCACACGCCACTTGCACAACCACACGGAGAAACTCGCGCTCGCAGACAAAACACTCTGCATCTCCCGAGTGTGGGTTGTTCACCGCATATCAGTTGCAGAATGAAAACACTGTCAGCTGACTGCAGGGCCGCCGGGCGCACAACAATTCATGTGACGTTGCTGTACCAGATTTAAATGGAGCAAGTGAAACGTAAGATCACCTGTTGTTTTTAGGCCTGGTGTGACCCCCTTCAACTCTTATTTGATCTATGTTGTATCTTTCTTAAAATTAAATGAGAGGATCAACATCACTGTCATGTCTGTACTGCAGCTAAGGAGGTCGTTAGCTTAGCACAATAACTTGAAGTAGTGGGAAACAGCTAGCCTGGCTCTGCCGTCTAACACTATAGACCTAGTATCACCTCTAATATTCAATAATTAACAGGTTATATCTAATCTTTTTAAATCAATGAGTGACTGACAATTGAGTCATTGTGTGCTCATAGACAGAGGACTTCAAATATGCACTCCAACGGATGTCAGTGGAGGAAACTAGAAAATGAATGGACTCATAACGTAGGCAAGAAGTCTTCCCTCAGGGATTTCTATCATTTCCCAACTTTTCCAAAAGCCTCTCTAAGCTGTGACAAATGCCACAGACACACCCTGCTGGACTTGGTTATGGACTGACAAACCGCTCCTCACTGTGACTAAATGTGACCTCTGGCCTCCTCGGTGAAGCTGTGAACTCACACAGGAGCGTGGACGCCAGAGGAAAGACGGGAAAACGCACCACCTTGTAAAAAAAAGAAGAAAAAAAAAGCATCATATTTCTTCACAGTACAGCTGGGCACAAAGGCTCTTGTGGGCTACATTAGGACACACATATCTGGGTACTTGTTAAAACATGATGGGACTAATGATCTAAGAGAGAGATACATGTTATAGTGAGTACCACTAATCAAATCCACAGTACAGAACATGGTTATAACAACAAAGAGCTACCTGGTAGACAAAGCTGCTGTGAGAAAGTCAAACGATCGTACCATCTGTGACTCCGAAAGAGATCAGTATCTAATGAAAGCCACTGCGTTTTTCTTGGAAGTCTCTGCTTCCTTTATTGTCTTTGGACATGTTGGATATACAGCAATCTCCCAACCCGATCTGACATGAAAGGGCGCTGCAGGTTGAGGACTTTGAGGTGTCCAGAAACACAGGGTGGGAGTCTTTCTCCGGCTCATCGCTCAGGCCAGCAGAACAATACGACCGCGCAACTTTTGAAAGGAAATGAAAACCTTTTTTTTTTATTCGGCGGGGTGAAAAAGCATCTTATCTCATCTTAAGTGAGTCACAGGAGAGGTTGTTCAGCTGAGAGACAGCAGGGCTTCGATGTTATCTTCGTGCCGTGTGACGGTTATCCAAATACCATCATCCACCTTGGTCATCAAAGCTGGTGCATGCGTGTTCAAAGAAAACAGCTGAATCACAACCCAAGTGACAAAATACATGCTACATCTGCAGCTCAGCAAACCACAGGCCTCACACACACATTTTCTCTATCTAGACAACAGAGGTGTGTGTATAGCACGTATAACACACGCTGACAAAGACGAGGTAAACCAGATGGCCAGATGTGCACGAGGTTTTTTAATTGCATTAAGCGCTGTGCCAACAATGTCTCCTCTCACCAGCCTGTGCCCTATCATGATGAAATCGCCTCCCACTCTACTCCCCTTAGATTCCAGGCATTTCCCAAGTCTGACGGTTCTCTTCGCCCCAGCACAAAGACATGTCTGGGCACTCCTGGGCTGATACCTCCGGAGCCCACGATAGGTAAACAGAGACAGAAGTGGCTCATGAAGAAGGTGATACAAATCAGCACGATGACTGCGACTGGGACCAAACTGCCTTTTTTGCTACTGTTCAGGCTGTGAATTTATCATTTAGGGTAAGATCTGAAGTGGATGAACACAGACTGGTTACGATATGCAGTTTTAATTCATCATCAATGAATGCAGCAGATTTCTTGCATTACAGATCTTACATTTGTTATCATAATATTAAGAGTGGATCAAATGGCTGCAGTGTAAGTGAAAGGGTCCACTCATAGTAATAAACCCACACAGAGTTATCACCTGACTCTGCAGCTCTCAGCTTTTTTTTACGGCTCATTGTGGGTTTACTGTTTCATGTACAACCTCTGACCTGCTGTGTGCTACCTGACCAACACTAAACAGCAGACAGACGAAGCTATAGAGCCAGATGTTTCCCCTCAAGATTTAACGGAGGGCAAAACAAAACTAAGAAGGCAGCGAATATTGGACTTTCGTGTGAGGAAAAGCAACTGTTTGAAAGCAAGGTCAACTTCAAATGCTAAAATATGATGTTTGTATTTTGTTATTTTCACTGTACGAAAAATAAGCTGATGTAGGTGCCCCTCATTGTTACTTATTATCACTGGGACTTAGCCCTAACCCTGATCTGTTAAACACACAAGGAGGGCTTTAATATCGATTTCCTATCTATGACAACTGGAAGTGCAGGTGACAGACTGCAGGTTAATATAAAGGCTTGGTGAATAGGTTAAGATGAAAATCACCAAAGCAGACGCTGAATGATGCTGGCTCTGATGGGATAACTTGTGAAGCTAAGAGACAGATTTTGATGGTATTCTCTGTGCCAACAAAACACTTTTTCCGGTCCCACATTCGTTAATGGGCTGACCAACTGTATGGGGATGCACCATATGCCCCCTA
The DNA here is from genome assembly GCA_037176925.1 of Amniataba percoides. NCBI lineage: Eukaryota > Metazoa > Chordata > Actinopteri > Centrarchiformes > Terapontidae > Amniataba > Amniataba percoides. Next base: position 18,096,324 of record JBAJHX010000053.1, on the reverse strand, counting down.
TAGAGATGGACTTCCTCCCTCTACTGATGACATCACCTATCACGTCCGGCCTTCTGTTTCCTCTTCCTGTCAGCTGACCCATTCCAGCTTCTACCGTACTGTCTCTGGTGACCCCGTTCTCAATGCACTGTCTAGATCCTACGCTAGATAGGAAAGAACGGGCCTGTTACGGCAACTGTATTTCAAAGAGATGACAATATAATGGAGCACTTAAATACACCATTATTAGAGAAACCCTTTATTTAGCTGCTGCAGATCGTTCCCTTTGAGAGGGACAATTCCTTTCTCATGGCTCGGACATGCTCACTTATTATCCGAGTGGACATTTTGGACAAATGCACAATAATCAACACACATACCGAGCGACGCATGCTGAGGCGAAAGCAGCAGGTGAGGGAAGCATGTGGAAAAACTTATTCAGTTTTGGGGGAGTCGTAAAGGATGTACAAATTAAGGCAGAAGGGGAAAAAAACATGTTTCTCCCCACTGTTTTTATTGAGCATGGGGAGGTGCTTCAGGTTATCATAAAATGCAGCGAGGATCTCACACGTGCACACGCAAATACACTAGAGATGGAAACAGTCCAGGGATGTGGATGCTTTGAAGGATTCTGTTAATACTGTATCCTTTCCTGGCTGTTTGTTTCAGAAATAATTGGTTGGTACACTGACTTCCAGGCTGACACTTCATGATCCTAAATGAGGCAAAACCTGAAGTATTTAGAGCGCACATTCCACAGCACAATTACCCCGCAGCTTTACATCTTAGCTTAAATCTCCCTCAAGCAGAGCCAGCCTTGCATTTCCCCTCGCTTTGCAAACATTTAGACAACATGTAAATGGGGTCCGTGTGTATCCTGCAGTCAGCGTCTGCAACCAGTTTCCAGCTCGAACATACATCCTCGCTCCCGCTAATTAGGCCACGCTAATGAGCTTGTCACAGAGAGAGAAATCGACTCAAAGTCATTAGGCCTCTTAACACAGCTGGGGCGTTGCCATGGTGATGGAGTGGGAGAATTATGGGTCCCGCGCGCTCCGGCTCACCTGTTTAAGCATTAACTGGCTTTTGAAGGGCAGCGAGCAGCGCTGGCCCTTTTGATGTTCGCACACACTCGCACGCATTATACACCCACAGCGACCCACGGCCCCCGCTGCAGCTGAGCAATCTGGGAAGCGGCGGTGACAGCAGGGAGCTGCTATCTGAGCGGTGAGAGAGAGTCAACAGTCCCAGTTACAGGTCAGATTAGTAAAGCATCACTGTTCCTTTTCACATCTGACACCTCATAAGTTTATTCACTGTGCTTCTGCGCAGCTACGCTACACTTAAACCCAAGGGTCAGGTCACATGCTATTAGCCCAATAATGGCCCCGTCCGACAGATTTGGGGCATCACGAACAAAGCTGTATGCCACAGAACGATTCCATTGTGTATGATGTGACACAGTGCAAAACGAGGGATATGTCCTCATACAAAGAAGGGTTTTTCCATTCTGTTCGCTTCTCCTCCCCCCAAAAAACTGTTAGTGTCAAACTCATCCCTCTTTTAATCCTTCACTTCCTCCTTCCAAAGGGTCAAATCTATTGTGTCTCATAGCTAACACACCAATAAATGAACATGATGCAGTGTGACATACTGGCAAACTCTCAAGGGGGTTTCCCCGTCTTTCCCCCAATGCATTATTAGATCGGCTACTCTACCAGTTAACCTCAAGGGCAAAAAGCAGGTCTAGACCACAAAGTTGTAGATGTTTTCTGATTACGTAATAGAAGCAGTGGCCAGGTGGGAACAGTTCTCAATATGGGGTCAAATCAAAGGCGACAGAAGCAACCATGATGTAGGGGGTGTCTGTCTGTTAAACCTCCTTCCCCTCTCGCTCATTTTTCATCCTCTGCTCTCTGATTTATTCAGGTCTGAGATGGCACAGAGGGCTTGACTCAGCCTGCTGCCAGACAAAGGGCCTACAGTGCAGTCAGTGTTGTTCAGATCCCATATCTGCCCTGAGTCCTATGAGATCACCACAATGCTATGTCTCCCTCACAGAAAAGTATTCACACGCTGAGAAAGATGCTATTCTGCAAGTGGAAGCGCTGCTTCACTGATGTTGCACAGACAAGGGTAATATACACAGAACACACGAGCACGCCTGCAAACGCACTACACACACACACACACACACACACACACACACACACACACACACACACACAAACACAGTATCACAGTCGCACACACACACAAGGAAAAAGGAGCTGCTTTGTCTTCACTTGGGATTTTTCGTGTTAATGGGATTTTGACCGGAGCAGGGCGCTGCCTTCAGTTGTTCTCCAGAAAACTGGGACACGCTCTCAGTGTCTTCTTGCTCACCATCATTCAGAGCACAAGTTCTCCTTGAGGATGATCCTAGGTGCTTTTTGCCACCTTGTTCTATTATGTTAACTAGTTTAGTAGTTTATTTTGTGAGGTTATCAGTCTTTATTACTTAGTACCATTCCACATGTGATGTAGTTACTTTAGGATAAATGTATAATTAACTAAGCTACAAAGAAAAGCTGTTAGTATTTGTTATTTCTAGATTAAAATGTGAATCTGAGCTTGATGCAATTTCAGAATTTCCAGAAACACTCAGCATTTTCATTTCAAAGCAGCATGATGGTAATTAGACAGTCTGAGAGTTAAAAGAGACTAAAATAATGATACATCAGTTGGATGAGCAACAAAAGGTGGTAAGTCTGCAGTTTCAAAACTCCTAATTATGATTACAACATCAGGCAAATAAGACAAACTGACTGTGTCAAAGGAAAAGACAAGTTGTGTTGCCAATTTTAAAAGATGAACTGGACCACAAATAAAAAAAAAGTTTCAAAATAACACATTGCAAAATGGTCATTTCATCGAATGAGTGATTTCTAACTTTTTTGTTACTTCATGCTGTAGCTCTCTGTGTTTCGTCACAAAAGCTTTCCAAAGTGTCTGCTGGCAGACCTGTAATGTTACTGATATATACAGAAGTTGATCTGAGGAATATGAAGGCATTTCAACACTAGGTAAACTCTACTGTGACACACGCACATACACAGACACACAGTCACACCACAGTTCTCCCGTATTTCCCAAAATTAAAAGATGATATACTTCTTGATAGCAGAAACTTTTGTTTGTTATTGAAAAAAGTGATCGAATGCCATAGATAGTCCTCCAGATATTCAGCTTGAACTCCTCAGTGTGCTTATAAGAGCCACATTTAGTCAGTACTATCTGTACCCTGTACTGCTTTAACAGCAAACAGGAGTTATTTCTAAGGCAAAAAAAGTTTCTTTACCTATATATTAACTTGAATCATATTTCAGTGCTGAATTATGGTTGCTGTCAAATAATATCATAAAACTGATGACAGGTTAGGCAAGTCTTATTCTACTGAAAACTTAAAAGCTTACACTCTCCAGTAAATCTGAAAGTATGTGTGTGGGTATATTGCTTGTACCTGTGTGCATGCACACCCCAGGCAGAGTCAATTTTCACCCTCTGCAACAGAAGAAAAACACCACATTTCATGTCAAGTGTCATATACACTCTATAGTCACCCGCTGTAATGTTGTGCAGCAAATCTCCATGGAAACCCCATATAAACAGCTGTACAGAGACTGACCGTTGCTTAAGACAATGCACATGAGCACGCCCACATGTGCACATACACACAAATACCCTGCACATATCTCAGCCATATGAATCATAGTGACCCTCATTTCAGGGTTAAAGAGGGGAATTCCCTCTTATGGGGCTGGTCCACGATCAATCATGATTTATAGCTCATGTATGATGGGACATATATATGTCTGTATATATATACATACATACATACATACATGCATACATAAATACATACGTGTGTGTGTATGTATTTTATACTGTGTGTCTATGTACTGTATGTGCAAGCGTCAGCATGTCTGCACAATAATTTTATGTCTAGTCTTCATAAAGTCTGATAGAACAACAAGGGAACTTCTGAATCTTTCATGTATAATTAAAATGTATATGGAGTGGAGATCCCCTCTCCTTTTCCTCATATTATTATAGCTGGTGTTCCAGTTGGTTAGAATAACACTACATTTACCAAAGACTACAGCGAGAATAGACAGGAGAGCTCCACTGGAAAAAGCTTTACACAAGAGGCCAGTGAGGCCGAGGAACCCACAGACAGCTATTCAGCTGCCCAATAACAAGATTTAATTTCCATGTTTCAGTAAAGGTGAAAACTGAAATTAGTTCCTAAAACAATCTGTAATAACATAAACCCAAACCACAGTTTTATTGTTGTTGTGGCGGCTCAGTGTGACAGTGAGACTGATGCTGTAAAATAATAAAACAGTCCTTCAAGTATAATTGAAACTTTGGAGTCAAGTTGCCTCCTCAAATTCTGCTTTTGCTATGTGGAAATTCAGATTACAGCATTCATAATGAGAAATATGGCATAAATGCAGACACAGTGAGGTCACTGACCACTGGCTAGATGACGACAGCAAGCTGCATTTTAATTGTGCTCTTTTGCCCTGCGAAGCCAAACCCACTGACACCATGTAATTAATTCAACTTTTAACAATTCAGATCCCTGTTTACTCTCAAAGACGTCCTCCACAAGCCTGAGGACTTCAATTTGACTTTGATGTGAAAAAAACAAATTGTTACTACTCAGAGCCGCTGGTTACTTTTGTATGTGAATAACAAATGTGGGGGTAAAATCCCACAGGCACACGGATACGCAAGGATCTGCACAAACACACAGGTTCTCCTTTCATACATTTCTGAGTGGAATGTGGAAATGCGGAGCACTCCAGCCATCTCATTAGAGGAGCAAACATGGATGGAGTGAGGATTTCATGTACATGCAGCCAAATTCTGCTTACATGAGCAATATGTTACATGCATGCATTGCAGATTCTGTAGCAGGCCACTGTTTTGTCCGCAAGTTCTTCCACATGCTCCACAGCATCGTGACAATAGCCACAATTCATCTTATCTGCTAAATCACAGACAATCCCACCACTGCAATGCATCTCTGTGGGGACGGCCTCTCCCCTCTCACACCCACCTGACGCTCTGCTTCTCAGAGCGCACAGTGGAAACAAAATCTTTATTGCACTGATACTGCAGCTGGCTTGGAAAATGCATATTAAGAGGCTCCCACATTCAAGCTCATACCTGCCTCTCATCAAACTTACCGAGCTGGAAACCAGAACTGTAAAAGACCATAAAAGCCTTTGAGCAAGTAATTTAAAGATGTGTAATTCTTTTTTTTAATTATGAATTTTCCATGATCCCATGACTGATCATTTTAAGGGCTCGCTATA
>JBAJHX010000053.1:18077136-18090879 GCA_037176925.1 Amniataba percoides | reverse complement strand
CCCCCCCCCCCCCCCCCCCCCCCCCCTCCCCTAAAAGAAAAAGCTCCCCCCCCAGCTGGGAGGAGGGGATGGGAGTTAGGACGGGGTTTCTTCCGATTTTCCAAAACACTTCAGTTGTTTTGAGTTTGTGGCCCTCAATTTAAATATTCTGGCAGACAGCTGTTTTAAAACCTTCCTGCCTACCACCAAACTGCAGACGGACACAGTAAGTAACTATGTGGTAAGCACAGTGAAGTACTCAGCTGGTGTTTCTGTCAGAGGTTGGTGGAGACTAAAATAGAGCAAAAAAGAGAGAGAACACTGGACTTGCATTCATCAGTCACAAACATGATTTGTGTCATGCTGATTGTGTGAAGAGGCTGTTGTTTGCCATAACTGCATGAAAGCATAATGACTGATGTCTAATATGTTTACAGCTTGCTTCTGTCACAAAAATAAGGTGAAGCTGCTTTTAGCTCTTCACCATGTCTATTACTTTTGATAAAAAAATTAAATTCAGTTATTTAAAAAAAAAATCCATTATTTTAAGGATATTAAGTCTTCAATTATGATCATTCCTTTGGGATTTTTAACATTTTTTATTGGAGGGTGCCACTTTAAATGCTAATTTATCAGCTTGTGAGGGGCATTTATCCTCATTTACCTGGTAATTAAACAATCAAAAAACAGCTGATGGATTGTCATTACTTATAGCCTTATGAAATCAAGAAAAAAGCAACTCAGCAGCAGCCAATCAGGGGTGTGAATGACCATATAAACAGTTGAGTGCTCCCCAGGGATAAACAGCCGTCACCATGTGCTTTCTCCTGTGGGGTTTACACAGCCACAAAGCTCAGACAGAAAGTCATTCAAGCAAAATTCCTGCGTGTTGACAGGCAAGGATTTCTCCCAACCTGGACAAGAACGAAAGACACCTCCTCTTTTAGTTGCCTTTGTGTACACACCAAACACACATGCACTAACAACACAGAGCCCATGCACATACACTGACAAGGTGAAGAAGGATGGAAAAGGAGTAAATTATCGACAGGAAAGGCTGGTGATGTTAAAAAAAATCTATTTTTTCTTGTGGGAAAAGAGGCTGTTAAAAGGTGGTGGAAATAAGATAAAGTACCATGTATGCGGTTTGTCCCATTTCCTTTCGCCTTAAAAATGTCCATTAAAGTCGGTCATTATAATCACTATCACATGTTTACCTGCCTGGCGGCTGGCAACAACTCTGTGAGAAGCATTCAAGCCTCTGCGGTTCTGAAAGCAGTAACGTGATACAGCAAACATCAGTGTAAAAACTGATCAAACTTAAATCAACAAGAAAGTGAAATCATGACCTCATATGTGAAGTGCTGACTCGGGTCACACCTGGCCCTGTTAACGCTGCTACTTCCAATCTAACGTCAAAGCGCACAAGTCGGGGGTGTATTTGTTTTCAGTTACAATGTGGAAAAATGTAGTCCCGCACAGGGGGGGTGACTGTACCTCCTCCCAGAAAAAACACAAGGGGCGGAAACACATTTTGTATTCCTTGCTATTTCAACACAAAAGCACTCCAGAGGTCTGTATGAAGAATTCACTGCTGGTGGTGTCCAGTGTCAAACAATGACTCTGCCTAATCTCCAAATATCTCATCTCCACATCCACATATTTGACTTGACTCAGGATGAGTGAGCTTCACTTCCTAGAACAACAATCAAACTTTACATGAGCACTTGGTTTTCTGCCTCTCCAAGCAGCTGAGGGGGAGACCAAAGAAACATTATTTATATTCTTAAAGTGCCCGACCAAAGTGTCTTCTTAGATGTGCAACAGGAGGGAGACATGCTGGGTGTCCATTGCAATCCTTTCGTGGTGTTCTCAGACATGTGATTGTAAAGTTGTAAGAGAAGTTTAGTGAATAAAATTAACCAAATTAAGTGCAATTAGGGGAGATATTGAGAAAACCCTAAGGTTTATGTAGGCCTGTGCATATTCCCAGCAATGATCCCATTAAAGGCAGTGATGTGTGTGGAGGGTGCAGCAGTCAGAGGTGTGGGAAGAAGGAAACAGGCACAGTGTGTGAGGGAGGATACCACCGACCAGCTGACACATAAAAACAAGCATGCATATCTAAATCAACCTCATGAACCTGCAGAAAAACACAACTCCCCAGCACCAGCCAGTCACTTAGTCAGTCAGTCATTCAATCAGTCAGTCAGTCAGTCAGTCAGTCAGTCAATCAGTCAGTCCTGCAGGCAGCAGTGTGTCAAGTAGAGAGGTAAACTTACATTTGGTGCCCTTTGTGTCCATGCTGCTGCTGATGCTGTCCGTGTGAGAGTTGCTGAAAGTTAAAGCAGGTCCATGAGTGTGAGTGTGTGTGAAGGCGTGTGGAGCCACTGCTGACAGATCCAGTCACTACATTACAGATCTGCTGGTCGGGGACTTGAGGCGGACTGTCTGCTGGGTCCTAGAGTCAGCTGCTGCAGTGAGCGCTGTGCACAGCTCCAGCTGAATGAATGGTTTGTCATGTAGGGAGTAATGTAATGCTCACTGGCTTTAATGCAGAGTTACATTACTGGAAATTTAGCCTGCAGTCGGTTAGTTCAGTTTAGCAAAAAAAAAAAACAGGAAACAAGGGGAAACAGCTAGCAACATTTTACATGATGTTCTTTTTATGCATACGAAAAAGTTTATTAAATAATAACAACATCGCTGTTTTTTTACAGGAGGTAATGTGACCATGTATCTTGATTGCCTATATCATTTACCTGAGGCCAAACCATGAAGATATTCTTTTAATGGGTATGAAACAGTCTCAGTTTAATACAGAGGCCTCTGTAACAAGACGAACAGTCCGTCACTAATATTAGTTACTAATAGTTATTCTTAATGCCTTCCACTATGTTGTATTTTTCAGTGGCATCAGATGAAACAGTGCTGTCGTTTGCCCTGGATGAAATTTCGGGAGTGACCTTGTGAAGAAACAATGTGTGACAGTTTGTCTTCACCTTTGTCCACAGGGACTGCCTCAACATCAATGCAAAAATGAAGAGCATCAGGGGACTTTAATCTTTTTAACCTGGATAAAAACAAGCCATAAGGTCCAAAGAAATGAGTTGTATAGGTGCTTACTAACTGCTTCTCCTCTTTTCCAGTTTTTATGCAGAGATATTTTGGCGACAGGCTCAATCCCCTGCATATTAATATCACTAAGTTGTACTTATCTCTCCACAAGAAAGCAAATGTGTCAAAGTATCTCTTTAATAAAACATTTCCAACAACTTGTGAAAAAAAGAGGAGACTGAATTTGTTTCAAGTTTAATTTTTAGTGGCAAAATCAAAAATAACAGTATTCAAAGGAAGTAAAGTCTTCAACAACCCTGGATGTTGATCAGTGTGTTAAATACCTTGCAGAGCGTTCGTGAGTGAATATAATCTCTGTAGCTACAAAATTATTGGAATATCATTCTAAAAGAATATAAATAATAGTAAATGTAAATGCACGGATGACTACTTTACATTTAGTCATCAGTCTATTGCAATGAGCTGGAAAAGATGGAGCGGGAGGACTGAATCGGCGCTTCCTTCATCTATTGAATCTACTGGATTGCACATTCTTTTAGGTTACCATACAGCCGCACAGTGAACTGTATCTATTGGTGGTGTTTAACTATTTAACCAGAAGGTAACATGGAAGTGATCTGCTAATCTGGGTGTTTGCATTCTCACTTTGGTTTTCATTTGCACACAGGTCAATGCAGGTCACGCGTACAAATTGGAAAAGTTGTGTCCACCTCAGATTGTTTCTTGTTTCCTTAAATAGCAATTAGTGTAAACCAGAGGGACACGGTATTTCGTGTGAAAGAGCAAAATCAAGGAAACAGGTAACCAAAATGCATCCTTATGAACCAAAGCAAAGTGATGCTGTATGCTCACTCACTCATTCTTCTCTAGTCACTCACACTGATAAAGTGTCGTAAATGATATACTGTATCTACATTCTACTCATTCAGATTGCTGGTGCTGCACACTCATAACTAAGAGAGCATAACAAATAAGGCAAAGCCAAAATTCTCCTCTTTATGCTTTAGTACTGGGGCTCTGGTCACAGATCCCCACATGTGGCCTCATAGGGTGACAGTCGTGCCTTCCTCCACTCTTCAGGCGTAAGAAAAGCACAACACTACCGTACTACAGTCTCTATTGCTTGCACACCACTCCAGCACACGGCCACAGTTGCACCGGCAGCCCGTTTTGACAGTTTTGTAAGTCCATCTGTGCATAACATCTCTGTGGCCCTTCAGAATCTCAGGAGTCCACGCTGGTGTGACCAGAATTTGGTTCGTCATTTGAGGAGATCTAGAACAGGTTCTCAGCCATGGCAGTGAAACCGAGTGGAAGTCTTCCTAACTCTTTCCGTCTCGCCAGCAGTCGGTCGACTCTCTCGCTCAGGTTATGGCAGTATTCAACCGGCGTCCGTGTGCTGTTAAAACAGCCGGGCCTGCTTCTTAAGCTCGTTTCTCTTCCACAGAGCCAGCCGGTCAAACTCCTCCACGGTCATGCCAAACACTTGGGTAAACTCTTCTGGGGACAGATGACGCTGGGTGTGGACACAAAACATAGTTATCACATTATACCTGCACCACATCATTTTTACTACATCAATTAAATGGCATCTTCCTCCAATATTATCTTTTTATTGCCATTATATATATAAAATCAGTAATTACACAAAGTGTCCCAAGGCTGGTTGTAAATTTAGACTACAGTAGATTAAACAAATCAGATCAAAATGTGGAGACATACATGAATGAATATGAATAATGAATATTTCTTTTTAAATACTGTGAATGTTTTACTGAGTTTGGTTGGTGGCTCGTCTAAAGTTTCTTCTTGGCTACAGGCTTAGTATTTCTTCTAACTTTTTTAATGGACACCTTCCTCCCATTGCAGCGAGCCCAATGGGTCGAACATGACTTACCTCCAATCTGGCTCTGTCGACGTCTTTGGGCAGCCTGTTGCGACCTCTGGTGGTGACAATGAGGGCTTCATAGGGGTAAACCTAAAGAGGGGGGGAGAGGGAGCCAAGCTTTATCAGACCTAACACACTTGGTTACAATCACACTGGGATTATCCAACATATAGGCTAACTCACATGGAATTAATTATTCAAGTGCTTAAATTAAATCCTTACCGTGTATTCTGCTGGGAGGGAAGAGAAAGAGAATTAAGTCAGTACAATAGAAAACGCATGGAATTAATTGCTTCAATGTAATAAGGGAAAGGTGTTTTAAATTGATTTTAAATTACCTCTGCTTCCCCAGTTGACCTCGCTGCCACTGTCATACTGGTACTGGTAGCAATCTGCACTCTGAGGCTGCAAGCGTGAAGATGGATAACGACTTAAACATAAACAGATACTGCTATATTTTAGCAAGATATAACTAACCTAATGTATGTCATTTTTTCTTTTCATTTAACAGATCCAGTGTAAGGCCAATCAGAAATGAGCCTCTATCCTATATAACGACTACAACTAATAATGCTGTGTGGTCTCACCCTCTGGATGCCGTTGCGCCCATATCCTGGTAGCGAGGCAGACTTACAAACAAAATCTGACACAAAAAGCGATAATAAATCATCAGTCGAGTCAACAGTTGCTTAAGTTTCTAATTATGTTATGTTAGTGTGGCGTGCTGAAATCAAATAATCAGTGCCAGGTTGGTGCCAGAAGATGGCGCTCACGGCTAACCACAAAAAACTCCCAAAGTTCCAGATGTGTGCACACAATAATTGAGCTCTGTTGATGTAAGGTCATTGAATCCAGCACAAACACATCACTGATGGTCCAATTTCAACCCCCATTCGAAAAGTAAACACAAATACAGCCACTATTTAAATAGACCACAGACTGAGGTGGTCTGCGTGAAACCAAAATCATTTCAGAATATTTATGAAAAATAAACTCACCACTATCTGCGCTGTACTGAGACCTGGGAGCTGCAAAATGAAGAGATAATTTACTTTTATGACGTTTCTATCATTGCAAGGAAAAACAAACAAAAAGCTTCAAATGCAGTTGCAGGTTTGTTAATCTTCCCTGCTCTAAATTTTGATAAAATTGCTGCAAAGATTTGATATCTGTCTAGTTAGAGGTGCAACAAAGAAACAGAAAAGGAGCAATCTGGGTACCCATCAAGCCCTGGGACGAACGCAAAACATCAAAGGGGCAATAAGGCAGAAAGAGGCCATGCAGCATTGGTTCAGGGAACAAGGGGAGAAATAATAAATGTAAAAACAACATTCAAAGACGCACTGCACAGCTCATATGGTTACAAGCCTTTGTTGCCTTTCAATCGCGGCTAACGGAGTCCCGTTCAGTTGTGTGCCCTCCTATCAGAGAGGCAGCTTTAATGAGAGATCTTACTGCTCATAAATAAACCAGGATATGGGACACCAGCTGTGAGAGCGCGCGAGCGAGATAGATACACGGATAGATGGATGGGTAGATAGAGAGATGGAGAGATAACAGAGAAGAATATGGAGAGCGATGCCGGGAGAGAGGGGAGGAGAGGAACAAGCTGGAATGAGCCGGCAAATTGAAGGGGGAGATGGTGAATTAGATGGAGCGAGGACGCGAAAAGAAGAGGGAGGTCGCCGGATAGTGACGAAGACGTGCTGAACGTCAGGGGCTGAAATAACAGCGAAGCTCGGTCCTTACAGACAGAAACAACTCTAGCAGGGCCACGTGTGAAAAGCATCTTCTTCACACCTGGTCGAACGCTTCCGGTAGCTTCAAACGTCCTGAACCAGCGTGATCTGATATCCTCACGGCAACGACAGGCTGCTGCTGTCGGTTTACCGCGGGTTCGGCTGTTCAGCTACCTCAACAGCTTTCCATCTCAATAAACGGCTTCGCCCACGGCAGCCATGACCCTCTCTGACCTGTTTGGGCAACCTCACTGGCCTCACTCTAAACCCCAGTGACAGCAGATATTGAGGCTCATAAAAAGCCCTTGCGGCAACATATATGATCACGCCGGGGAGCGGCGAGGACAGTTGGAGGTGCGGCCGTTCCTGAACTTGCAGAAATCGAGAGAGCGGGAGACAAAGAGGGGGATGCGTAGGGGGCAGGGTGGATCCTTACATCCGTTGACAGTGTTGTTGTACGCCGTGGTGCCGTAGCCTGTGGTGTTGAGTGTTTCCTTGCTCCCGCTACGAGAATTCCTCGCGCTGCCCCAGGGGTCGTTGTCATAGGAACCAGATCTGGCTTTCATCTCCTCCTTTAGGATCATCCTCCCAATGCCACTCCCAATCTGGGGGGGAGCCAGGGAAGAGGCAGAAAAGGGGGGAGAGAGAGAAAGAAGAAAGAGACATGAAGGAATCAACGTACAGTAAAGATGGATAAAGAAACAAATGAAGGAAAAGAGGAGTGTTTAGGCACCATAGCATAAGAAGTGCATTATTCATGGGTGTTTCTGTGGAGGTGGCTTTTTCTTTTCTTTTTTTTTTTTTCCAACCAGATGCTGAAGAAAGAGAGAAAGAAAATAATGAAGCTCTTACTCTTTGAAGACTGTGACTCCAACTCTCTTCATCTCCTCCTGTCGAGAAGCGTCGTCTCGGCATCCGATAGGCTGAGAGCGAAAACAGATAAAAGAGATTCCCTCGTATGAATATAGAGCCCAGAGTGGGACGCAGTAACAGAGCGGCTGAGCAAATAAATACGACAACGGTTACAAAAGCAACCGTGCCCATGTGTCTACGTGCTTAGCCCAGCGGAAAGTGACAAATTACAGCCTGATATGCAGTTTGCCATTCAAAAACTCGGTGAAATGACACTGTTTCCTACCCCTTGGGGAGCTGGTGTATGGGTAGTAGTCAGACTCTGACGCGGCGTATGGCTCAGGAGAGTAGGTGGACAGCCTGGAGGATCTGAGGATGTCCTCGCTGGTCCTGCTTTTGGTGGCTGCGTCCACAAGATTGTCTGTGAAGAAATTAATCGAGTTAGGAAAGTTGGAAGAAAGACCAGAACCAAAAGTAACTGGTGTTTCTGTTAAAAGGAATCAGTTGGAGGACTTTTGGGATACACGCTTATTCACTTTTTCCCAGAGAGTTAGATGAGAATATTGATATCAATGTCATGTCTGTACACTGAATAATAAGGTAAGACTACATGTTGGTCATCTTAGCAGAGCACAGATACTGGAAATGGGGGGGGTTGTCCAAAAGTTGACAAAAAAATCTCTAAAGCTCACAGATTACTGTAAAACTGCAAAAATGAATACCGACGTTACTGTATCTGTCTATTTTTTTCAGGGAGCAGTGACTTTTTGGAGTCTCCACCACACCACACTAGCTCACTAAACAAGATGTTATGTATTAATTAGTGACATTCAAAGGAGATGGTGGGCAGATATCACTTCTAGATATAGATATACACTTTAGACAGTGCCAAGCTAGCGGCTTTCCCACGCCTCTAGTCCTTACGCCAGGATAAACCACCCATCTCCTGGCTCCAGCTGAACATTAAATGAACAAATATGGATCTTCTATGAATCTTACCCGTGGCAAGAATATTATTTCTGGTTTGTTAATTTGGTACAAAAAGGACAGTGGGAAAATTAGCAGCACTTTCACAGGAGTCACATGTGGGACTATTTCTTGGCCAGGAGCTGTTAGTTCCTGGAGTCTCTGCTGGCAACCACACAACAAAATTCCCCACTGTAGGCAGTTTTTCTCTGGACTGAACAAACGAGATATAACATGTTATTTCCCCTCACTTCAAGTCTTTGTGCTACACTATGGTAATGGTCCTCTGTCCTGGGCCTCATACTGAGTCGACGCATATGAGAGCGATATCAGTGTTCTCATCTAGCCGCTGGCAAAGACCTCAATAAGCAGAACTTCCAAAATGTCAGTGTGAGTTGTTGCACTTCGGTGTGCTATGGAGGAAACCGTGTTAATGAACATCGAAAAGATGTGCAGCGAGAGAGCACGTTTACGCAACAAATTCACAGTCACCGTACCCACAGTCTTGTCAGAGGAGATCAATATTTCAGCCACCAGCATGAAAATAACCAGCGCGAAAGTGAGTTCAGTTACTGCTCAGCCTGAGGCACACGGTCGTTTCATGAGCGGTGTGAGGCGATGATATTGATGCCACTCTGCACTAAAGCACAGTCAATGGAAGTCAATGGGGATGACATGCAGTGTAATGTCAGATAGATCGCTCCTCACTCTGTTAGCCATTAGCCATGCCGGCCCCAGCCCATGATCCATTGAATTCCTATACACATGATGCATGACACCAATGGCAGACATTCTCATCTTTAGCGTGGCGCACTGCTAGACATACACACACACTCTCTCGCTTTCTTCCTCACACACACACACACACAAATTCAGAGCAAAGTTTGACAGCAGACTGGAACTTCTATCAGAGGAAGTATGAATGTACAGTATTGACATGGGATGACAAACACAGGAAGAGAAACATACACACACACACATATGCAATATCTAATGTATCTACAGACGGTGCGTGAAACAGCGAGAGGAGGGAGATACTTACAGCAGTAAGGTCACCGGGTAAAGTGGAGCAGAAGGTGGAGGGAAGTGAATAAAAGTGATTGGATGCAATAAAAAAAAGACGAAAAGAAAAGGGGAAACATTATTGGAGCATCCCAAAGGGAGATATGACAATGTGAGAGCTTTGCTACCCATACAAAGAACAAGGACAAAGCCATAAAATACAAAAAAACAAAAACAAAACAAAAGCAGGGGTCTGACACAGCCTCTTTTCTATACAGGTAGCAAACTTGTTAAGTGAATAGTACATAACGGGCCCTTGATGCGCACTGCAACACGAAATCACACGTGTCTGTTGTGGCTTTGGATTTGCATCAATCCTGCTTAGTGCTGAAACAAGAGAAAATAACAATCAATAGCTGTTTAGGAAGACATAAAGCATGAGAAGGATCAATCCGGCTGATGTTGAAGTCTGTGCTGAATGTCAGTGCTCCAAAAAGGCTCAAAGGTTTTTGAACATGCCACTTACAACAGACGCTGACTTTATTCTTTAGAAACAAACACGTGTTTGTGCATGGAAACATTATGGCCAGTGATGTACTAATTATAGAAGGGTGAACGGCTCTATACAGAGGTCAACACAGTTCACTGACTGTCCCACAAATACTAACAAATACAGTACAGAAGAACATGCAGGACGACCACAAAGAGAAACTATCCTCCATAGAGATCCTAAGTCTTGTGACTCTCAGCTGAAAAGCCTTTTCAGACGCGATGTGGCAAGGGGATCTTTTTTTGTTATGAATGCACTATCCAGACGGCTGAAGTTCATTTAAGTTTAATGACTTGTAAAAAAAAAAAAAAAAAAAAAGAGGCAAAAATAGCATCTTGTGTTAACCGCGCTGCTGTGCTATCTGACTGAATGACAACATAAATCCACACAATTAAGAAATCCGACATCCCCCTCTCGCACGCTCCCACTGTTTTCGAGCACAACAACTGTCTTCCTTGAAAACAAGTGCAGTAACACCTCTTTAAATCACACGCCGACCTCTGGTTAACTAGGCCGGGCTGAGGAACAAAAGAAGTCTCCACAGCAAAACATAAATTCCACTTGTAATACAGTTTTCCACTGCGCTTCGTCCCATCGCTCTGTTCTATTCTGGTGAACTGTGTCTCCTCGGAGCCCCGTGTGCTCAACGCTTGTCATGCCTGAGCAACCTTCACTTCACTCACGGCCTATCCTTGCCCCGCTTGCCGACGAGAACCTGTCGTGCCGCGGGAGCTGCGACCGAGAAGCGGGCATGCACGCGCGGCTTGTGGCATGCACACTACACACACGGCTCTCCTGCATTCAACCACTTGCACGATGAGTCTGATTTGTCAATTCTGAAAAGAGTGGTTGACCTCCATTCCCTTTTCACGCACAATCAATCCTCTTTCATTTATTCCATTTATCCAGTTTTGTCATTGATTGCTTCAGTTTCAATGATAAGCTGAACATCAATACTAATAAATCACGAGGGGCAGTTGGGAGATATCAATAGGTCGGCAAAAACAACTACATCAAGTGCTCAAACACAGCATGACTAAACCGACAGGAGGACAGGCAGGCTAAGGCGGGGGCTAACTGCACTGTACCCGCTCTCTGATAGATGGGAGGCTTCCTGTAGATGTTGGGGTCCCCTGTGGCTGAGGAGAGAAAGAGGAGATGGAGAGGTGAAACGTGGAAGAGCAAAGGAGGAGAGGATGTGAGTTTTCTGTCGGGATGGTGGGAGGGCCGGTTGTAAAGGAAGGTGAGATAAGAAAGATATGCGGCACGAGGGGAAGAATATGCAAGAGCAATTATGTGCGGTATAAAAATACGACTTAGTCACATTTTCACACCCCCTCGTTCCCACGGAACTCAGAGTGACCTTTGTGAATGATTTGCATTAGTGAATAATAGCTGATGAAATCTTCCCCACGGAGTGAAAACAAAAAAAAATCTATGAGGTTATGAAAAGTGCTGTGAGGAGATGAGGAGTCCTACCTGGCACATGAAAATGTTTAGGGGGCTGGTTTGTGGTGGGTGTGCTTGACCGCCCCTCTTGGCCGTAATAAGGTGAACTCCTGCCACTCTCAGAGCCTGCAGCCAGCCGCAGCCAATCACAGCAAAGGAAACATGAGCATGGAGGAAAGGCCTCGACACAAGTCTCATTCAAGCAGGTGACAACAAAACAGCCTAAACGCTCATTCAAATTGCACAGTGATACCGGATAACTTTTCCACTTGTGTGATGACAGACCTGTCGTCGTGATGACAGTTAACTACAGTGTCAATGCACATGTGTAAGAGTTAAATGAAATGACAGCCAAAGAGCAACTGCAGCGTATGAGATAGCGAAACAACTACTCTGGAGTGAAGCGGAAGACACTCCGTAAAACTTTTGTCTCCATGGATACTCGATGATGGCATATTTGTTCAAATATAAGAGTGGTGATGGCATACAAATGGAAAATGACAAGCAATTTGATCTCTCATAAAGGAGCAGTTCCTCATTTTGGGAAATAACCTTATGTGTGAATATGTGTTTTCTTGAGGGGGGTTGATGAGGGTTTTGATGTCACTCTCACGTCCGCTGGTTGATTATGTCCAGAAATGACTAAATCTGCCTCTCAGCACCTCTAAAAAATAAATATGGGCTCACGAATAAATAAGTCACGTCTTTTTTTTTGTGTAAAAACAACTTTTATTATCAGTTTGAGGGAAGTCATATGCAGGGTGATTTTTTTGGTCAAAAGCAGGAGTTCTCTTAAGTCTCCATGAGTTGCCTGGCAACTTCACTATGAAGATAAGATATCAGAAGTGCTGGTGAGTAAATGGATTTTGTGACCTTCAGACACAGCCAGGCCAGCTGTTTCCTGTTTCCACTCTTTATATGATGCTAAACTGAGCTGCTGGCATTATTTTCACACCAAACACACACAAATGAGAGCCAGTCTTCTCATTTCAACATCTGCAAAAGGGCAAACAAGTTTATTCCCCAAAATGTTGAACTGTCCATTTAAGCAACTTAACTTCAGTTTCATCATTCCCAGAATTCAACTTTTCACAGCTCAGAAACTTTAGCGTCATTTCAACTTTGTTCAAAGAATATTTCAGTACAGCATGATTGATTTTAATTCAGATTTTTTTATATACTCATATTAAACTCTGATATAATAAGCAGACAATTAAGAGTGAATACCATGTGACTCACCGGGGTAGCCATAGTGCTGCGGGGAGCGAGGCATGATGGGTGACATGCCTTGACGGCTATATGTCGGCGAATCAATATAACCTGGACTGGAGCAGCGCCTCTGCTTCATATCCAGGCTGTCATAGTCCTGAGAAGACAAGGGAGAACAGGTCAAAGAGAAAGAAGAGCAACCGGGAGGCAAATGACATATTGACAGGTCAAAAATATAACAGTTCACTTGTTTAAACTCGCCCTCAGTGCTCTGCTTCTGACGGAGGGAGGAGGAATGCTTACCTGAGAATAGGGAGAGAGCGTCCCAAGTGACTGAGGAATCAGCAGAGAAAGCAGAGTTACAATTTGAACAGTGGCACAAATGTATACGGTAAAAAAAAAAATCATATATGTTTTAACAGGAACACTTCAAATTTAATTGATGCTATGGATGATTGGTGGGGTTTACTGACTTGGAAGAAAATGATGACTGGCAGCCACAACATTGTTTTAAAATCAGTAAAAGAAATAGTTTGACATTTTGGGAAATAAGATTACTGGTATTCCCTTCCTTGAAGAGATTTAGTTGAGACATTTGTTGAATACCTCTCTCAGGACTGCCTAACACTATATATTTTTCTTGGTTGGCTTGGTTAGTGAGCTTTAACGTAGTTTTTTTTTTAAAAACTTTGGACAGAGCCCCTGATTCCAGTCTTTACGCTCGCTCTATTTAGGCAGATATCATGGTGGTATTGTCCATCTCTTCATCTCATCTCACTCTCAGCAAGAAAGCAAATCAGTGTATTTCCCAAAAATGAAGAACTATTTGTGTGAATCTGCATTAAAACATTTGATCTGGAGGACAATGAGTTACCTGTACGTAGGTAGTAAAATCCACCAAGCTGTAACTTCAAATAAATACTATAAAATACTCACAAATAATTAAGGCTCATCATTAGGGCCCGAGCACCGAAGGCGGTGCGAAGCCCTATTGTTTTTCAAATGTTTATTATTTTTTTTTTTTTTCTTCT
>JBAJHX010000053.1:18041824-18062642 GCA_037176925.1 Amniataba percoides | reverse complement strand
CCCCCCCCCCCCCCCCCCCCCCCCCCCCCCCCCCCCCCCCCCCCCCCCCCCCCCCCCCCCCCCCCCCCCACACACAATCAGTTCCAGAGTTTATATTTAACTAAGCAGTGTGAAAAGGAAACCAAACAAACAACTAAAAAAAATCCACAAAAAACCAAAGCATCCATGGTCACAGGAGTGTTACCGGCCCTCTGATAGGGATGGACATGATCCAGCAAGTGTCAGCGATAAAGAGAGGTCATTTTGTATTGTCATGTGGCACCCGGAGGTAAATACTTCACATATCCAGGCATTATGGTACAATGAGTGGAATGCTGGCGGTGTGTGTGTGTGTGTAAATTAATGGGCAGGACTGTGAAGGCTCTGTGCCTCAGGAATGAAGAAAAGTGATTTCTCAGGTATGAACTCAGTACTTGGAGATACCAGCTGATTGTTGTCGTGCTGTAAGCGCGGGCGCGTCAGACCAAACTGGTGCGACTGGTGCTGTAGAATGAGGAAACAGGCTGCGTTTATAGTGCTTTTGCTTTGTTAAGTGGGAAGAGGTGTCACATAATTGCCGGGGTTTAATAGTTCTTTAAGATAGTTTCAAATGTAATCACAGCCTGACCTCCTTTCACCGGCTCAGGCTTCTTCTAGGCTTGTGTGCCTCCAGATTTTGACAGAAAGGGGAAGAGAGAGAGAGAATGTGTGTGTGTTTGCGTGTGTGTGTGTGTGTGTGGAGAGGGTTGAGTGAGAAAAAAAGAGAGAGAGAGAGAGAGAGAGAGAGAGAGAGAGAGCAGGGAGGCTGTGCCCTTGTCCCATAGCAATGATGGGAGGAGTTACCAGCAAAGAAAAACAAAACTTCCTCAGTCAGTGACATGCCGTCTGGGATAGCCTCTGTAGCGCTCAAAGGCACACACACA
Source organism: Amniataba percoides (assembly GCA_037176925.1). Lineage (NCBI taxonomy): Eukaryota > Metazoa > Chordata > Actinopteri > Centrarchiformes > Terapontidae > Amniataba > Amniataba percoides. The sequence continues at coordinate 18,061,740 of JBAJHX010000053.1, read as the reverse complement.
CACACACACACACACACTCACTGGCGTGCTCTCACTGACACTCGTGCTTTCTTTTTCTGTTTTTCCTCTCCTGTGCCTTTGGCGCGACAGAGGAGAATGACGGCAGCCTCGGCCGCTGTCATGAGATGCAATTCACCAGTTAAATGGTGAAATCACACACTGTCTCTCTCTCTCTCTCACACACACACACACTCACACAGATACAGACACATTCTGCCACGCACATGAGGAATGAATTGAGAGGGGAGAGCTGGCAGCAACACAGAGGTAAGAGTTGTTTTTTCCCCGTCTTACTGCTCTCTAAGTCATAAACTTTGTTCTGTTTTGCAGGTTTAACACTGCTGTACTTTGAACTTAGTCACATAATCATAAAGCTGCTGTCACTCCACAGGGCACAGGATGGAGAGTAGAGATTTAAAAGGACCATAAGTCACAGTTCCTTATTCTGTTCTGTAGTGCTTTAAAAATGTGTGAAATGTTCCTCCTAAAGAGCAGGAAATGTACTTATACATGACTATCAAAACTCCTCTTTTGCCTCTACTTCTTATAAATGAAAGAGTGCCAGATTCAGGAAATAAAAAGGGTCTACCCTCAAAACCTCATTTGTAATTATACTTCCACAGTGTTTGTTTCAGTGCTGTACAAATGCCGCTATGCAACAGTGTGGGAATCTCCCTGCAGGGAGCTCTGTCCTAGACGCACAGGCATGTGAGTGAGCTAACGGGGGGTTAGTCTAAACTTAGAGACCATAACCCCTGTCTCATATTACTCTCCACTAACTCCCGTACCGCATTTTCCAAATCTACAAACCCAGACTGTACACACACGCAGTCACAAACACCTCAAACAACCCCTCACTTGCCATGCATTTGAACACCGCTGACACCATATGTTTCCCATTAGGTCGAATGCTAATGTCATGGCCTGTCGAGTGTCACAATTGCAGTGGTATGTGGTCACTGCACTCATCAACCCCATCATTACTGGCAATACATGCCGCGTTTGTGGCTTATCGTGTCTTTAATCATGTGTATTGTTTGTATAAGCCGTTAATGCTGCTGTCCACACTGTGCAGTCATTCAGAAGAAGAAGACGAAGGGGGTTGGCTCTCCAGCTGCTGGGAAACAATAGCTAATTCAACAGGTGTATATTAAGACTTGCAGCATATACAGCATCGCCAGTTTACATTGTTTTCACTGACATCCTCTGTGTGTTTTAAAGCGGTTGTCACTGGAGACAACTGCTGCCCCTTGCACAGATTTTGGAGCAAACAAAGGCCTAGCATGTGACAGCACATATCAGCCTTGAATAGCCTTTGTTTATTAGATTAGACAGAATCTTTTGCACTGAGAAACAAGCAGGGGAGTCTGAAGAGGGTCAGGATATGCCCCGACACGCCTTCAGCCTGTTTACAGCTTTTATGCCTCACAAGATACACAGGCACAGATTCGAGTGTGACTATTCAGCCGCCACATAAACAAGATGAAGAGACTGGTGTCGGACAAGGATGTCAGCCTTTGTCTCCGGCATGTTCGAGCAGTGGAATGATCCGGGCACAGAGGGGAAAGAAACTTTATGTGTGTGTTTTTGCTTTTTTTGGCAATTAGAGATAAAAGACGCAGAATGCAACATGCGATAGAACATCTCATTTGGGTTGCCTTCTTGCTGTGTGTGATAAGTTATGCGTATATTCACTATGTTTTTAGAGGAGCATCATCTTCTTTGTCTTGTGTTGGGTGAGCACAAAGACCTCTTCTTTCAGAATGGTAGCATTAGATATTATAGGCAAAGTGTCCATGAGATGTGGGAATTTATATGGCAGAATTGGTCTAGAAAGATTCTATTGTGCATTGTCATTATGGGAAATGTAGTTTTGAATGCCTGACTCATACTAAGGGCTGCAGTTCAAATTAAAATGTATTTATAGTTCACCTTATCATACAATAGCAGTTCAGTGTGCCTTACATAAAAGAAACAAAGCAACAAAGATGTGTAAACTGTCAGAGACATCCATGCATATATACGTATATGTAAAACACACATACAGACAAATGTATTGTGCAAATATAGTGTGTTCATTTAAGAAAATGCTGGAGTGAAAAGACCATAAATGCAAAGAGCCATCTCACCAGACTTTGACAGGATTATAGGCACATGGAGGAGACTTCCACCAACTGGAGAAAGAGCTGATGTATTGTGTTTTATAAACGAAAAGGAGGATTTTGAATTAGAAAAGTAACCAGTGAAAGTTTCAGACAACAGGAGTAACACAATCTGATCACTTTGTCCTTGTTAAAACTTGAGGGGCTGCCTTCTGGGTAAGATGGAGTGTGAGGATTGCTTTGTTTGGAAGATCCATAAAAAGAAAGTTGCAATAATCTGCTTGTGACAAATCCATGCATGAGGTTCTCTGAGTCAGTTTGGGATAGAAAGCCTCTTATTCTCTAAGTGTTTGAGTTAGACCCAGGATGGAGCCCTGGGGGATCCCACACACTAATTTGTGACTCTTGGAGTGGAAGTCCCCAAGTGTGGTAATAAAATGCAGATGATGCAGGTGGGATTAAAACCTCGGAAGATCTGTGTCAGACAGACCCACCCAGTTTTCAGACGTCCCAGCAGGATCTCATGACCCACTGCAAATCAAAAGCAGAGTTTAGATGAATTGAGTATTAGGACTGCAGGATTTTTATTGGTACATTTGAGCCTCCTGTCATTAACAACTGTTAGTAGAGCAGTTTCTGTACTGTGAGATGTTCTGTTGCTGATACACAACCTTCTCAATGATTTTGCACAGGAAGGTGACATTGATGGTTGGCCTGTAGCTGCCAAGCAGATTTTGATCCAAGGTGTTCTTTTCTTAAAAGTGGTCTAATAGCAATATTTTTCATGCACTGGGAAAAGACATCAGTCTGGAGAGAACAATTTGTTTAGGACAACATGTTGTCTGTTAAAAGATTAAAAACAGATTTAGAGGTAGAGGGGCCACAGTTCAGGAGACTACTGGGTTAATTTTGAATCCGTTTTTTTTCAAAGGGGCCCAATATTCTTGCAAATTAAAAAAGTTTCTGTGCAATTCGCCAGCATGCGGTGTGTTCTCCAACATGTAGTTAAGATGGCATTATTACATTTTTATATTTCCATATCAAATGCACAATGTTACAGAAGAATTTAAATGACTTAGTGTTGTATTTGATCTTTTTCTTTATCCTATGACATCACAACATACTTTACCTTGTAGCTACTGTGAGGAAGGTCACATTGTTCTTAGTATGATGTTATAAGGGCTGTTTGATTGATATGTAGCTGTCCTGTGTGTGTTTATTCACCTCACACTCTGATATCCCAGAGCTTTTCTAAATGAAGGGTTGTTTGCCACTTGGCTGCTGCTGGTTGTAACACTTTAGCAAACACTGTTATTAATATGTTATTATGACACACCCAGCTCAACACAACTTTGACATCAGGGCACTTGGTTACCGGCAGAGTGAACAAATTGTGCTGGAGCATTACAAACCAATTACACCAGTTAACCTCAGATAAACTAGAGGTGCTTGTTTACACTCTGTATTGTAGCGTACTTCTTCTTTCTCAGGTAGTAAAGGGTCACATGTGACACTTTGTGACATTTTGTAGTATACACATCCCACTTCAGTGTTCACATTGTGCTGAACAGTCCAGTCTCCATCCTGGATCTCCACTCTCCTCCTCACGGTGACCTCACAGTGCAGGGTGACGTTGTCCTGGTGTACTCAGCTCGTATCATCTGTCCGTTACTCATCTGATGGCAGAGAGAAGGGTTGTGTTGAACTGTGTGTTGTGGATAAAGTTATCCTTGATGCAAGCCACCGGGCAACTCTCACCCCCACCCTTCCCCTCGCTGTGACCTTGCAGCTCGTCCCAGTGTGGCATTGCCTTACAGTAGCTCAGCGATATCTTTTCCCAGCAACGCATACAAAAGACACACACATTGTCTTTGTGATACACATTCTGTGCATATTTCCACTGACCCGGACACAGACATACTGTAGGGAAAAGAGGGAAACTCTCGCTGAGGCCTGCCACCCCCCACACACACTCCCATACCAATCGCAGAGAGTGCTTTGTGCATTCACTGACTGACTGGGCAGCTACTGAAGAGAGAGAGAGAGAGAGAGAGAGAGAGGCTGGTGGGAGGAGGGAGATGGAGACAGCAAGAGACAGAGGGATTACAAAGAGAAGCAGACCCAGACAGATAGAGGAGAAGATGGGATAAGACTCACAGACGGACAGAAGAGACACAGCAAAACACTGACTGGTGGTGGGACGAAGACGAAGTGAGTGGGGCAGGAAAGGCAGTGCAGAAATAGGAAGGGAAACGGAGCTTGTCCCACAGAGAGGAAGAGAGTGAGTTGTTGTGAGAGAGGCTGAGGGGAACTGATGGGATGGCATTGATCTCTGGGAGCTGCCGCTTCTTGGGCCAGATGGCGTCTTGTTGCTGCAGACCGCTGCTCAACTCTTCCTGCTGTGGATCGTTCATCAAAGTCTGCCTCTCCTCCTTCACAGGTCTGACCCAGCCCGCTCTCCATGCTACTACTGTACCGTCATGAGACGGGCCGCTATGTTCAGATAGGCAGGAGCATAGGTCCATATGCAGCATGGGTAACACACTTAGCCAAGAAGGTAAAGGGGGCATGGTGTGTTTCTGTGCTGTAGCAGCATGACTGTGCTTGTTTGGACTCAGGCAGTCCTGTTGGTGCTAACTGTTCTCTGTGTTGTAGGATGGAAAAGAATAGGCTGTTGTCCTCTTCGGACTAATGTCATGTTGCATTGTCTTGCTGAGTTTTGCGCCCCATTGTTTTGTTGTGAATGCTTTGCATCAAGATAACACTGTTCTGTTGTGCTCTTACACTGACAAAGCATGGAAGAAAAGTGTCATTTTAATAAAGAGGTATTACTTCTTTTAGTTTGGTTAACAGTATTTTCTTTTCCCATTTTAAATGGTGTCTGTATGTCTGAAAACATGTGACTGTGCTGGCATAGAAGTGGAGGAGTCAGGGGCAGGGCAACTATGTGAGCCTGGAGGTTTTTCAGTGCAGCTGTGTGTTAGTACCGGGCCTGTGTGTGTTTGCCCCCTCCCCAACTGTGACAACTCCAACACTAACCAATGGCTTGGACTTGGCATTCCCAGTATAAAACTGCTGCACCCATCTCCCCCGTGACATTAACTCTCCTCCCTACCTGGAGCCCCTTTGGAAAATATGCTTATTTAGCCTTTTTGCAGAGATGAGAAAATCAATACCACTTTTACGTCTGTGTAAAAGCCAGGAGAGAGTTAACTTAGCATAACTAAAGGCTGGATATGACTAGTGCTACTACAGCTGACTACAAAGAATGCAAGCACCTCTCCAGCTCACTGACTGACATGTTATGTCTTTGTTTAATAATGCAACAGTAAAAAGTTTAAAGTCGAATAGACTGTTCATGTGGGCTTATTGATGGCCTGGAGCAGAAACTTTCATTTCTCCAGTGGTTGGACAACTGCTTCCAGCCATGAAGTAGTCCAACGAATAGAGCATGTTCAGTCACATTTTAATGGTTAAATTAAATTAAATTCCATTTAATTTATGAGGTTCTCCAGATTTTTTTTTTTTTACTGTTTTCAGTCTGTATGCTTAGCTAAGTTAACCTGGCTGCTTCATATTTATCATGATCATGAGATGTGAGAGTGGTATCAATCTTCTCATCGAACTCTTGGCAAGAAGGTGAATGTATGTAATGCCCAAAGATGCCTTGATGTGATCTTTGCTAATTGATTAGAAATGTGCTGTGGGTTGATGTGTTTTTCTTCCACGTTCAGGTCCATGAACTTGTTTTCCTGTTTCAGACATCTCTCCTGCTGAGCTGGACGCTCTCTGGAGGGAACCACCCTACACTCTTGGGGGAGTACATGAGCACTTCCCAGGAAATGACATCATGACTCAAGGTAGACTATTGTGCATTGAACATCTTTATCAGTCTGACGAGTCCTTGATTATTTTGGAGCACAAACAACATCAAAAGGCTCATTTTAGCCGTGCTGCTGTCCGTATGGTCACAAACTAAGGAAGTCTTGGGGACATCCTCCCTGCACAACGGAACAAACTAGGGGAAGCCCCTCACCACTTTACAGCTATAGCCAGCTATTACATGCATCCATCTGGCTGATATTTATAGGTTCTGAAACTATTAAGATCCTGTTTATATGCTGAGAAAAAGATAACCTACTCCAAGTCAGGGATTCTCATACAGAAACAGGGGTACTTTTACCCAAGGGGACATTTCTGTGGTTGTTAGGGGATGTGTGGGAAAACTGTGGAGTTGCTACTCTCATCAGAAAAATAAAGAGGACGACTAAAGAAATGTTAAAAATGCATGAGAGTGCATGGTAATAGTGTAATAATGAGCATTGAAGACTATGCAATTGAAGCTGAATGAATAAATCATGCAAAGAGATTACTTAACCTAAAGTTATGCTTACACAGTTAAATAGCTTAAATTTATTGAGATCCATAGTCAAAGATACTGGATAAATGGTTAAATGGAGAAGAACCAATGGATGACTAAGTTGTTAACAATACTAATGGCTGTATTAATTCATTTCTGTCACTCTCAATTTATGCAAACTTGACCTTGCCACAGGAAAGTAAAGGGGTGCTAACTGTTTCCAGCCACTCCAACTACCCATGGAGAAGCAGAACTTAGTTTGTGAACACCACAGAGGTGAAACACACACCCATGGGAGAGACTTGCACACTCACACACAAGATTTTCGTTCTGTTCATTGTCATTTGAATGTTCTTCATTTGTATGTGTGATGCCTCATGTAAAGCACTTGCTTCAGTGTATGCAGTGAGCTAGTCATATAAACTTGCCTTGCTTTGTCTGAAGAAATGTGATACACCATTTTAACAATATGTACAATATATTATAAGTGATACTTATATATAACTTCTAGTTTGTAATACAAATCAGTAATGGAATATTTTAATTGATCATATAGGGTACATCAGACAAAAAGGTTTGCGGAGTACTGTTGTAATTCACGTCTTCAATCTGTAGCATATGACTGCACACTGACCACAGATGTGTTTTCTTAAAAACAGAGATTGTCATCTTGTGTCATCTGGCAACATTTCCAGTTAAATCTCTAGAACAGTCTGGTACTTGCATTGTAATTACAGCTTACTTTGAACAGTGATTCTGATCACCCTTATGATAAAACTGTTTACACTACAGACCTGTCTTAATCACACAATAAATACACAGTTTGTTCAACAGTGAATCAGAGAGGATCTCTGAATCAGACAGGATGTAAATATAAACCTAACGCAGCAGCTTTTTTTTTCTGACTTTGTTTTGTCTTTGTTTTGTTTTTCAGGTGCAGGTGAGGAGGAGGACGGTCCAGTGGTGGACTCAGGTGAAAGGGGGGTGGAGCCTGACAGCTACTGGAAGAATAAAGAGGCCTTCCTGAGAGGAAGCACTGTGTCACTGGGAGACAAATTCTCTTCAGGTATATTAAATGATGCTTTTGCCGTAGTCCATTATCTGACCTGTAGTATGTTTCTACTGAAAAACTAGCCTCAGCGCAGGACAGTCTAAACTAATGTTTTATATGCAGAAGCTTTACCCGGTGCATTTTATATTTATGCAAACTGATGAAACGCATTCCCCTGTCCACTAATGTTTTACTCGCTCAGCAGTTTAGCTTCATCCATCACATTCCCCCAGGTTCTTCCTCTCAAATGGATTCAAATGGCTACACTGAGAGTGCAATAAGAGGCTTTAATAGCTTTGTTATTCCTCCGGGAATTAAAGTTGAGCTTGGAGAGCATCTCATCAAAATCTTTAACGAACTCTTGAAAGTTTTGTTTCTCTTGCCTGTAGATAACTGACCATTTCATATCTGTACTTGTTTTATTTATTTTTACCATTTTACCTTTTATTCAGCCACCACAGCCAGAAAAAAAATAGTGCGAGTGTGATGAATTAACAAAAGGGTCATAAATACATTATTTGTTTATTCCTTTGCTGGTAAATAGCAGACAATGGATGATAAGTCCTCTCTCCCCTTCTCTAAGCTAATTTTTCTTCTAAGCCTATTTGCATTGGATGGGTTTATTGTCCAGATTATTCCAGTAGAGGAGTGATTAATCACAGCAGTTTGCTTGTTTTTTCGCCTAGAAATTGTGCTGTTGTTCACTGGGAGGAGGCGCTCCAGTGTGGACCCTGACAGGGTCCTACAGGAAGCACTACGCACCCGACTCCGAGTGGTGGAGAGCAACAGCCAGGATGTCATCCAGCTCTTTAAAGTGAGTGACAGTCAGACAGACGGTGCAGACATTGAAGAGACATTATATAACTTCATAATAAATAATATGGCGCCATAGGATGTGATGAACCAAAATAATGCAATGTGATGTATTTTGTTGCGCGTGTATTGTGCACTTAATGTTCTGGTAGTGAAACGTGACACTTTGTTTCTGCAGGACTTGTCTGCACGTCTGGTGTCTGTCCATGCAGAGAAGGATAGCTTCGTACTCACGTTCAAGACTGTGGAGGAGATTTGGAAGTTTTCGACTTACCTAGCATTGGGTAAGAAACTTCCACCGTTTTGTGCCTTAAAGCCCTTGAAACTATTTTCTCAGGCTCCACACAAGCTCACTATTTTACTCCAAAGTTAAAACAGCTCAAATTACCTCTCATGAGAGATTTGTTTCCTATCTGTGTTTTGTCTGTGCTCTTCTCTCTGGCTTGAAGTTGGAAAGGGGTGATGTATTTTTGTCAGGATTCAACAACATTTGAATCAGAATCTGATGACAGTTTAGTTTTTTAGTGGTAAACCAAAGAAAATAATACCTATTACTCTTTTCAAAACCTTCGACTTTTTCTTTGATTATTGCTTATTTCGAATATTTGATGTTGCAGAACAAAACATTATGTTCTTTTCTTTACCGTTTTTCTTGTTCATGCATTCATTGTACTATTTTAGTCCTCTTCTCAACATAGGTTTTATAAATAGGTTTAACTGATGCGGTGCTATTTGGATATTATTAAGTATTAGAAGTATTTTTATCTGAGTTGCATGCGCTCTGTCGCAGGTTATGTGGCTCGCTGCTTGGAAAACTTCCTGTGCGATCAGTCCGTCTGGCTGGACCCAGAGCTGCTCAGTGACCTGGAGATCAATGTAACTGTGGATGAGGAACATCTGGCCACCCTGTACCTGGGGCTTTTACTGCAGGAGGGTCAGTAATGTTGCACTCTGATGTTTTATTTTACAGGAATGAACTTTCAAATGCCGTTGTTTTCCCTGTTAAAACTCAGTTTCATTTATTGTCAGATGTGTCTTGAATTTTGTCACTGTAATTATATAGCACCTGGCCTCAGATGCCATTTGATCCCATTACATTTAATCCATTTTCACTGACCCCAATTAACTCTAGGAAAGCCTCTGCAATTTACTTCCACACGTGACTTTGGAAAATTATGGCAAATGACTTATTGTCATTACAAGAGCTTACGTGCTTCACTGTGTAGAACCAGAGTCTAAAGAGTAATGGACTTCTAATTACAAGTCAGAGTTATGATCCAATTTCTATTCATGGCCACAACTGTAATTGTGTAAGTTAAAAATTCAGTTAAAACTGAATTTTAGCAATTTGCTCGAGTTTCTTTATGCATTATAAAATAAGTCTGATGAAGCAAAACTATTGTACTGCTTCCCTCCAGGAATGTATATTGATTTCCTTTGCCCTGGTCTACACAGACTTTCTCCTGAACATTTCCCTCAGGCAAAAAGCTTCACGGAAACATATAAGAGGACTGCAGAGCTGGCAAACAGTGATGAGAATTACATTAACTTAATAAGGGAAGGGAGGGGTGCGTATAAAACATCCATCATTTGCCAGTGACTGAATGAGGGCGCGCCAGCTGAAGCACTTTTGCTGATCTTTAGCTCAAGTGTGGCGACTGTTCTCAACGCAAAAACGCTGAGTGAAAACACTTTGCGTGTCTGGATTCACACTTGCATTCGCTACTTGTACCGTCTGCTGATGGGCCCGTGTCTCGGCAGGGTCCTTCTTTGCTAAAGCCGTAGTCACGAGAAGCGATCAGGACGAAGACGACGAGGAACAGCTGTCCTTCAAGAAGAACGACTTGCTGATGGTGAGGAACACGGGGCAGGACAACACGTGGGAGGGCACCACGCTCTCCACGGGAACCCACGGCCTGGTGCCGGTCAACGCCATGCAGCCGCTGCCTTACCCCTTCTATCAGTGAGTCGCTCCGCTTTCCTTAAAAAGCGGCACGTCTGTCACAAATTCCTGCAAAATTACACTCTAAGCAACAATGCGAATTTTGGGTTGAGTGAACAGAACAGCACTAAAATCTACTTCCTGTTTGGTCAGGTGGTTCCTGAGGAAGTACCCAGGCAACGCTGGATGCTCACCGACAGAAAAGGAACTATTTGAACACTCTATTGGTAAAGCCACTCAGCAAATAACATGTTCACACATACGACATCCTGAATTTCACAGCGCTGCTTCTGGACGCACCAAGCAGCTGTTTGTCTGTATTTTTTTGTGCCAAACATCAGACAGACAAAATTAGTGACGGGTGACTGGTGAATGTAATGGGGCATTTAGCAGCTAATGTACCACGTTTTTCCCTCAGGGGGAAATCATACCAGAGCTGAAAGAAGAATAAATAATAATGATAATAATAATAATAATGCTAATGTTGCTTGACGTGTAAACAGGCAACTGTCTGTGAACACTTCAGCTATACTTTATGAGGAGATCATTTATAAATGTTGTCTCTACAACTTGTTGTGCTGCCCCCTAGTGGCCAGAAAAAAACATATTTTATATGAAAAGTGGTGGTTGTAGTGCCTTTAAAAAAAAAAAAAAAAAGAATTTCACTACTTCTCTAAAACTCATGCATTTCTCTGCATGCAGGCTTATGGTAAAAATATGTCGAATGCTGAGGTCAGCTTAATGTATTTCAGTTCCTGAATGTTGTTTGAGACTGAGTAAAAGTTCCTCAAGCAAACTGAGCTGCACATTTGTGAAGTCAGTGCTTTTACTGCTTACAAAGTCACAAGATAGAATCAAACTGATCCACCTCTTATCTACCGGAACACACAGCAGTGTGCAGCCACAGTGGATCAATGCTAATATGTTTATGGATATATTCAACCTGTATGCACTTGTGAGAAGCATTTAAACTTTTTTTTAACATCCTGTCAATTGGCAGCACTTAAAAAAATACACATAAAGAGGACAGTGTGCTAAAAAGATGTTATGGCAGTGTTCTCACATGTTGACCTCTAATGTTTTTTTCTGTCCTCATCCTGTTCTCATCAAACCCCTCAGTGACAGGTTCCTGTGTAGCGGTGGTCGACTACAGTCCAGTGTCTCCTGATGAGCTTCAGCTAAGTCAGGGTGACACTGTGGAGATCCAGGGTCTGCTGGTTCGCGGCCTGGGCGTCTTCATAGGAACGCACACTTCCACGGGTCACAAAGGTTTCGTACACAAAGCCCACGTCAAACCTCTGGACACCACACCTCTGTAAGGAGTCCCACTTTCTAGTTGCATAATGCACGGCGTGGTTCGAACCGAGTGGTCTGATGCTTTTGTGCGTCATTTCGTCTTTAAGTCACTTTATCTTGATCAAACCTGCATTAGTTACCTCTTGTTTATAGTGTTGTGGTAATCCTCTATGAAATCCTATTTAGTGTGTCTGCAGTCTGTGCAAACTGGATGGGGTGATGAGGGATAATGCTGCCTTTGTTCCCTGTCACAGAGACGGACAATTGGTCTTTCTGACTGAGGAGGAGAGGGCCAGTCTGGCTCAGGTTAACCCATGTAGCTCTGAGCCAAGCGACGGCAGCCTGCTGGAAAGACTCTTCTCGTCTGACATCAGCTCTGTGTACAGGCTAGGTAAAGAAACGACCAGGCAGGTCAAGATGTATTGTGCTTTTTGTCGGTGTGGGAAAAGGGAAGGGTTGTGCCGCTGAGCTGTAATTGAAATATAGGTCATGTTTGTTTCTTAAATAGTGGCGCTGTTAGTGATTCATTCCAGGAAAAAATGTTTCCATCTTTATTCCCAACTGGAAAATTGTTGCTTAAATTGATTTACCTTCTGTGTTTCCAGATAGACTGGATGAGACTGACTTCATGTACATCAGGAATCGGCCAAAACATGGTGAGGCTTTGCGATTTTTTGTGGAAATCAGCAGTTTCTGAGCTCAATGAATTCAGACAGCATAAAAAAAAACCACACACGTTGTCTTTATTTGTCTCAGATCATAATGTTCCTGCAAGCACCCGTCAGAGTGTGGTGTCGGAGAGAAGCGGAGGGACACCCCCATACCACTCCTCTCCTCGCTCCTCGCTCTCACACTCCTATCCCCGTCTGTCTCTCTATCACTCCCACAATCCTCTGCCCCACGAGGGAGAGCGTTTGTCCTTCACTTTGGAGGACACATTCAGGGAACTGGACGAGTTCCAGGAAGACCCGCCCCTCTTCTTGGAGGACAACAGCTGGGAGGGGGAGGACTCCGAGCTCAGTGACCCCACGCTGACCCTGCTCAACCACGAACACTTCCAGGTCAGCAGATTCCTCATTTAACCTTTTGATTTATCTGTCACAGGGCACAGAAGAAAAGCAACTGGTCGTAGGCTGCTGATGTGTTTTTTTTTCTTTTTTTTTTTTCATTTTCTCGTTTCTTTCTTGCTTTCTATTTTATGTCAGGAAGCAATTAGCATTTTTTATGAAAATTGGTTTACATGTTCAGGTCTATAAGAATAATCTAAACTTGGCAAAAACAGGAAAGGAACAATTTCTCTGCATTGCTTGATTATTTTATTGCATGATCACTAGACAAAAGTTAATAAATCATCAGTGTACCTGAGTGCACATTTACAATACTTCCCTTTGAAAAATCATTATTCTTATTTCATTCAGTTCTCGGCTGCAACTCTTGAATATTTTCAGGTATATAAAAAAGTTCCTTGGGTCAACACAGGTTTCACTTAGTGTTTGCTAAACTATTCTTTGGCATGCCTTTACTGTATTATTATGACTTATAAACAGACATCCTGATGTCTGTAAATCATAAATTAAATATACAGAACAAACTGATAAAACAATTACAGGCAGATATTTTGGTTTTTAGTTTACTGAATTTCAGAGATCAAGATAATTCACTTATGTTATCAGATCAGTTATAGTTAATACCGTCCAAGAGTTTTCTAGCTGAACCATCCAGCCAGGACATGAAAACCTTGTTCGTCAGATGTCAGTGTTTCAGGCAAAGATTGGTCAGAAGACGCATATTAAAACTTCACCACATCACACAGTGTAAATTCTCAGGATTGAAACTTGAAGGTGTTTTGAACTAAACAGTACATCAGTCCCATTAACTTTTATTTTGTTATCTCTTGCAGGAGGACTTCCTGCCCCTGTACGACCTGCAGTACTCATTCCTGTGGCAGACCTTCAGTGGTAAGACCGAGGACGAGCTGTCAGGGCACCTCGAGAGCGTCAGGGAGTGCGCCAAGAGGATGGGCATGCACTGGGCCCATCGACGGGCATGTTTCCTCCTGGGAAGACTCTGTGCCAGGAAGCTGAAGCTCTCCCAGGTTTGCACTTCGCCTCTCACATTAATATGTGTGCTCTGCGTACGCTTTATTCCTCAAGACAGGAGACAGTTTGAAACCGAGTCTGTAACAAGACACCACAATAGACTGAACATGATCATTCATATCACGATGAGGCAGGAGTAAGAAAATGGATGTTTACTGTCCTTCTAATGGCTACTGTAGGGTGCCTCTGCCCTGAAAGAGCAACAAAGCGACTATGATAATGAGGTGTAATGTCATCAAATACAAGAAATGAATGAAATACTTTCATTTTACTCAAATCTTTGACGCACTCTCATTGCAGTCTACATCTGTTTGAAATATTCTCCGCAGGCGCGAGTGTACTATGAGGAGGCTCTCAGTGTTCGCGTGGACAGTTTCTCCGACACGCCGCTCCTCATCGCCCTCTTCACAAACCTCACCGCCGTCTACCTGAAGCAGCGCATGACGGACAAACTGCCGCAGACCCTGGAGAAGGCCTGCGCCCTGCTCCTCTGTCTCCCCTGCCGCGCCTTCACCTCCGTGGACGAGGTCGAGCTGCTGAAGCTGCTCCTGAGGAGGTCAGTGGTGATGGGCGACAAACACCTGGAGGCTCGCGTCTGCTACCTCATCTCCAGCCTCTTCCTGCGTCTCAGGAAGACCGACGATGCCCTCCCCTTTGTCGAGCGACTCCAGTTCCTCTCTGCGAGCCTCTCTGCCGCTGAGGGGGGTCCCATAGCTCCCGTGGACCTCAACTGGCTGCTGAGTTGGCTGTATCACCGCAAATACATGCCTTACCTGGCGCTGGCCTCTCTTAGCCTGGACTCAAGACAAGACCACTCCCTCCACGATGCTTTCCAGAGGATCGAGTTGTTTATCAGGAACTCTGTCCGCCTGAACCCGTGCTGGAAGGAAGGGACCTCCCTGCTCCCGGCGCAGATTGTGGTTTACCTTCAGCAGGCCCTGCTTATAGCCGAGCGAGGCGAGGACATGAAGACTCAGAGGGACCTGTGCCAAGGCTTGGCCTCGGTGTACCAGCAGTATAACGCTCTCGATAAGGCAGTGCGCTGTGCTCAGCAGGCCGTGGAGACAGGAGGCCACATCAACGAGGAGGAGGGCTTCGAGGCGGCTGTTCTGCTCGGGTGGCTGCTTGTGTTGACGGGCCAGGCTGAGAGAGCGCAGAGCGTCCTGCAGCCGCTCCTCACCTCTCTGCAGGTGAAGCAAACAATGCAACTCACATACATAAAGTTTTATAGAAGCACTTAATATGTAGGCTCCACCTGTGTCGGGAGTAATTTGACTAATCTACGTGTACGTCTCTTTGCAGGGCACAGACAGTCCCACACAGCGAGGGGTGATCCACAACCTCTTGGCTCTGTGTCTGAGGCGGCAGGGTCGCATCCCAGAGGCCGGCTGGCACCTCCACTCTGCCCTGGTCATCTCCAGGGAAAGCGGAAACCAGAGGAACCAGGCCCTCGCGCTGTCCAACCTGGGCTGCCTGGCACTGGATGTGGGGGCATCTCGGGTAGCAGAACGCTTCCTGGTCAGGTCAGATATCTGTCTTATCGCTGAACGTTTCCTTCAGGGAAATGAATGCAGAAAGTGTTTACAAAAGGGTTATTCATTGTGAGGGTGTTTGTATTACCAGGTCCCTGTGTCTTTTCCTGGAGCTCTGGGAAAGCCCTACAGACGAAGAGCACGTTCAGACCTACCTTTGGTTGGGGCGGAGCTACAAAGACAGGGGGAGGAGTCAGGACAGCAGGGCCTGTTATGAAATGGGACTGCTAATTGCGCTACACGCCAGAAACTTACACAGTGAGTGCAAACTAACACGTTAAGGGAGTTCATTTTAATTTCTTGTCAAAAGTTAAATGAGTATATTGACACTACTCTCATGTCTACAAACATAATATATAAATACATGGTAAAAGATCACAGACGCAATACCAGTACTTGAATATTGAGGCTGATATTAATATTTGTGAATTTAAAAGAGGGTCCGAGTTCCAAGAGGAAAATATCAGTCGATTTTCATATTTCTAATGTGTTTAATTGTTTCAGAATAATCTTAAATATATCTGATATTTGTTCTATAACTCTTACACACTAAAAACAATATATCTGCCATAAGCTAAAACTGTCTAATAACCATGTCAAGGTTTAGCAAAGGTCAGGCTCTATCAGGATAAATCACTTTTATTTTATATCATAAACATATCAGAGTGTATTGGGTCTCTGGAACAACAGGTGACACGTTTGCTGTATTTCCTTACAGGTCAGATGGTGGTGGCCAAGGTGCTGAGTCGGCTGTATGCTGACATGCTGCTTTATGGCCAGAGTATCGTTTACTACGAGCACTGTGTGTCGGTGTCCAGAGAGCTGAAGGACAAGAGGCTGGAGGGGGAGTATCTAGAAATCCTCAGCAGCCTCTACCTCTCACTCAACACTGAAAAGTGAGCGTCCGCCTCTCCCTCCCATTTGTTCATAGTGTCCGTCCAGCTTTGCCCCCTGATGTGTTCAGTGTCTGAGTTTTGAAGTAGAAACCAGTCTGAATTCTGTGTTTTGGATCACAGATCATCTCGTAAATCTCTGGACTACACCAAGCAGAGCCTGAGGATTTCTATCGATCTGGGCAAAAGAGAGGAGGAGTCAGAGACCTGGCTACAGGTGGGACGCATCTATTACCTCATCCAGGAGGACGAGCTGGCTGACATGTACCTGCAGGTGAGGAGGAGGGAATTAATGACATGTGTGGGGCAGAAGGGTTAGATGATGAAGACGATCGTCTGGGCCCGTCGATCCCCCACAAAAGCAAACAGAGTGACCGTACCTCTCACTATCATGCATTCAATATTGACTGAAAGTCTACTTTTATTGATAGGCATCAGTGAAGACAGCCCTGAGGATGAATGATCCTCACTTTGCTATGAGCATCTACGAGGAGGCGGGAGACGTCTACTTTAAAGGCCACAGGAACCAGATGGCATCACTGCCTTTCTACAGGGTAAGAGGGCGCAAAATGAAACACGTTTGATGTATTTTAATAAGCTGTTCAATGATATTTCTTACTTTGACTCTGTTAAATGGCACCACGGATCTCATTCAAATGAAACTATCCCTATCTGGTTTCAGGATGGCAGTCTGCCATTTGCGCGGAGCATCAAGGACATCCATTCAGAGTTCCGTTTGTTGAGTAAACTGACCGAGCTGTTAATGAACCACGGGGAGCAGGAGGAGGCTCTGCAGTACGCAACGCTGGCCGTTCAGATCGCTGGCAAAACAGGTACGAGGCCCAAAGTGGAATCAGTGTCTTATGACTGTTAGTTAACTACCAAAGGCAGGTGCAATAATTGTAGTTCAGCTGACCAAGAAGTACGTTGTGAGCAGAGGTCGATGTTGTTCTTCCTCAGGTGTGCCTATGAATGAGAGGACGGCCTACCACCGGCTGGCTACAGTCTACTAC
This sequence comes from Amniataba percoides, assembly GCA_037176925.1. Classification (NCBI taxonomy): domain Eukaryota; kingdom Metazoa; phylum Chordata; class Actinopteri; order Centrarchiformes; family Terapontidae; genus Amniataba; species Amniataba percoides. The sequence goes on along the minus strand of JBAJHX010000053.1, from coordinate 18,044,639 downwards.
AGCCTGCAGCAGTATGAGATGGCAGAAAACTACTACCTCAAGTCTCTGTCCATCTGTCCGCCTGTCCTGCAGCACCCAATGGAGGCTCGCTACTACACCAAAGTCTACTGCAGACTGGGCAATATCACTCTACACAAACTGAAGGTACACAAGACAGATATTTCTGAGCAAAAACAATATATGTGATGTTCTTTGAAATCTCCATCTTAAAGACATGAAGATTTAAATCTGCGGTCTCAAGAACAAAGGAATTAACAGGCCTTTTCATACCTGGAAAAACTTGAGAAATGAACCGAATATTGATGTTCTGTGTGTTCTTGTAGTCTCGTCTCTTTGTTGCACGTCCCCGGCTCTGTCTCTCTTCATATCTTTAATGTTTGTGCTTTAAAAAAGGAACAAAAAAATGCACAAAAAATCCCTAAAAAAACAGACACGAACTTTCAATTATCATCAGATGTGAAACAAAAACATGTTTTCTTCAAGTCAAACTTTTCATTTACCAATTACGTGACCAAAAATAAATCATTCCGACATATGATCAATACATTAAACAAAAATGAATGTCTCGAACATATAAGTTGTCTTATTATTATTTTCCATTCAAATCAAAACACAAACAATAAATGTGGTAATGTACTGAGACATTTATTTTAAAAGTGCTTTTCCTTGTTTGATGGATCCATGCAGTTTCCTGTCAAAAATGATAAATTAAGATCTTAATAAATGATAAAAAAAAATATGACTGCATGATTATTAACCTTGATGTTCACTTGCTACAAGGGGTGTCGGTTGGCAAATGTAATTCTGTTGGCGGAGCAACACTGGCTTTACTTGTTATCAGGCGGGCTTTTCACAGTAAATGGTGCGGATCAAAGTCAGGCTTTCAAATGTGACGATAATGTGTTTAATTTAGATGAGACCTGCTCTGACCTTTGCTCTGTGCGCCCTCTCCAGGATGCCTTTGATGCGGTGGGCTACTTCCAGCTGGCTCTGGCGGCGGCGCTGGAGGACCAAGCTAACCCCGAGGCTCTGTATGTGGTGTACATGAAGCTGGCCGAGATCCACGGCAACCACATGCCCGATGCTCGGCTGTGCCAAGCGTACAGAGACAGAGCCCAGAGTCTGAAGAGAGTCCTGGCTGGGGAGGGAGATGCTGCTGCTGGAGAGGAAAACATGGACGAATCTCCTGGCCAAATGAAGGAAAGAGACTCTGATGCTGATATGGAAGAAGATACAGAAAGTTCGCTTAAGAGAGACAGCGTTTTCGAGTCAACGCCTGAAAATGAAAAATGCGAAGACGGCCCGTTTCCAAGAACTTGTGCAACCCGTGGAGACACAGATTACAGACGTACAGACACTAATGTTGGAGGTACTAATGGGAAAGAGGATCACAGCATTAATCTTCCTGATGCAGATGGCCCTTTTGTGGACGCCTCTGGCTCCATCGCCAGTCAGTCGTACAGTGACAGTATATTCACCGAATCCTTTGACACAGCTAAGGAGCAGATCTCAGACTCCAGCAGCTCCACCGACACTTTACAAACCTTCCAGAACCAAACAGATGTTAAAGACTCAGACTTTGATACTGCCTTCTACATGCCTCATAATCACACAGAGGATGTCACGAGACACGCAGACGCCCAAAACACAGACTCTGATCTTCAGGATGAGAATACTCCCAGTCAAGCGACAGACACTTGTGCAGCTCCTGTTCAAAAAGATGTCAGTCAGTCTGATACTGACCAGACAGAAAAGGAGAAATCTGAGGCTGGTGACACACACAGTGAACACACAGACATAGATGACGTCTGTACATAGTCACCCACTAGCACTTAATGTTATTTACTTATATTTCCTTAGTCAGATCACATGTTTGTTGACCGACAAACTGACTCCAACGTTCCAGCCATGTGGCACTTATCATAGGAAAGATGACACTTTAAAGCATGTGCCTTTTTTGTATAATATGTTCTGTGGACATTACAGTGCGTTGTGCTTGTAATATATGTTTTCCTAAATGTATTTTTAGTATCGCTGGGAGATATGACTCAAACATAAAGAATGTTATTTTGTTTGCCGCGTGTTTATTTGTGCTTTTGTCCATTCGTGGATGGGTGAAATACGGTGGCCTTGAGGTGCAAAGCACAACAACAAAGCTGGACAAAACACACAATCAATCAGAGAGAGAGCGAGCGCACAATGAATCAGAGAATAACAGCATGAGAGAAGACTAAATTAGATTTCAGGAAACACAGTTACATTTACAGCATAATAAAACCCCACATTATTATTTTTCTTACAATCAGCCAAGATGAAAAGACCAAAACCAAAAATATCTTTAATAACACATCACTAATAAGTAGTTTAATTAAACTGTACTGTAGGTTCTATCAATGTGACTCAAAAAAAGAGGAAATGGTGAATTTGTTGGGAACTATATTCTTCCTACGCATCTGGTGCCATAGCCAGTGTTTATAGCACCAAGACTGTCAAGACTTCTCATGGGCTGCTGTCGCTGTCACTTTGAATCCTGCCAGCAGAAATATGGACACTGCAGTCCACAAAAATTGGAGAGGACTACATTTTCTTCCCAAAGTACACAATGAAATCATTTTTCTCCTTTTTCATCAATTATATACCTCTGGAGCAACAACACTGGGAAGAAGTTGATTTAGTTCAACATGTGTTCCTCTTAATTAATTTGTGCGTTTCATCAGAGCCACAGAGGAGGGAAGAGACATCAAACATCAGACTTGCCTGGCCAGAACCGCTGTGCCTTCAAAGCACCACAAGAGAGAGCTATCATGTTGATTTT
>JBAJHX010000053.1:18006306-18034765 GCA_037176925.1 Amniataba percoides | reverse complement strand
TGCGCGTCTTATGAACGCGGATTTGTTTCTTTAACCATGATCCATTTTGTCGCCAAAGGCTCCATTATTTTTAAAGGAGTCCAGAGTCTCCATCTTTAAGGTTTGAGTCTTATAAAGTGGAGCATAAATCAGCTGTCAAAGCAAATAGTCTCTTATACGTATGAGCTAACATATGGCTGGGTGGCAGATAGAGAGCAAAAATGAGTTTGACACATTGACGAATGAGATCATTTAGAGGATAAATGAACTCAGTTTGTGGTGAGAGTAGCAAACATGGTAGCAGAATATACCGTGTTTGAGAAGTAAAATATTTTATTGCATCTTCTTTGGCCTGAAAAACAGAATGAAGCACTTTGCTTCGAGTTCTCTCTGAGTTCATATTTGCTTTCTTAACCTCAGGTCGGGCGGAGCTAGTTTTTCAGATGAGGACAAGTTATGACTTGAGATGCCCCTACGCGCACGCTCATGCATCCACATGCTTGCAAATGCACACACAGACACACACACGCGCGCACATGCTAGTAAGACCCCTGGGAGCGGGGGGGACTGCAGACACTGCGGTGCCTTGGTCACTGCTGTCACCGAAGTGCCAGGGGACTTATCGATCTATCAGAGACAAGGTTTTCACATGCACACTCTTTTAACATATTAAAACATATCTGAGAAATAGTCATCCCGTACCAAAACAGAACTCTTCTTTCCCTCCCTGTTGTTTTTTTTTGTTTTGTTTTGTTTTTTTTAAACAGTGACTCAGACAACATGGTAGGTCTAGATATGGGAAAATGGCCTTTTTATCATCCTCTTAAAGTTCTGAGTCCTCTTTATATTTACATTACCAAGCATGGACTTACGCTTGACAGCCTGAGCAAACTGTTGGCAAACTAAGTTGGAGTTGTGAGCTCGTCCTTGTCAGTGCTGAAAATTGGCCCTCAAGCTCCAGGGAGCACGCGGCAGATCTCTCAGACTTATGTTTGCACACATCCCTGTGGATCACCCCTCAGTGCGCATCTAAACCCCCGAGAGACGCCGAGCAGTTGACGTGGCTTCAGCTGAAATTACAATCTGACGCTGCGGGGGAAATCTTGAGTCTGGAAGGATTAGAGGGTGAGGAGCCCTTGTGTGCGAAAGTGGACGCGTTTCCACTGAAGAGGCCTCTGTCACAACACTGATGTTCAGCTGTTTAACTGTGTGACTGCACGAGGATGGCGTGAATAGTGAGCTGATAGATAGCTTTTTTATATAATCATAAGCAGGACTGGGGCTGATGCTTGTCTTAGTTTACAGCAGTCCATAGACCACTGCATTGCTCTGTGTGCATTAGTTAGACTGTTAAATGTCTCTCAGTCAGATTTTGAAACCCTCTGAAATTCTCAGTCATTTCTAGCCCACGGCCACCAATTTTGGCTGAAATTAGAACTGTGAGAATTGCTGTTAGCCAGCCAATGAAACCAGTGTTGAATTTGAAACAGACTTTTAAACCCAATAAAAGGGTAATTATTATCAGCTGATATCGGACTTAAAAAGTGAAGCTTAAGTTAACAGGCGTCCCCGTCCTCACCAGCTGATCAGGTTTGTTTCTGTGTTGCAGTGAAGCAAAGTTAGTTTATGATGGTTAGTCCGATAAGGAAACCAGTAAGATCGGGTTCTTATTTCATTATATTACAATCCAGCTTGGCTGCAGCACGGGGGTTAGATTTATGCACTGTTGTTTGTATTTCCAAGGAGAGTGCTTTACTTGTTTTAATGTTTTAATGAGAAAAAAGACTTTTAAGATTTACAGGAAGGGCTAATGTGTTTGGCGTTAACTCGCACGTATCCAACAAAGACCAGAACAGAGCTGCTAACATTAGCCTACACCCTAATATAGCAGCATCCAAGACTGGATGCTCTTTTAAATGTAACTTGAGAAATTAATATGCTGTAGTTTGAAGTTTTCCTTGGCATTAGAAGCAACATTTGGTTACGTCTGCAGGTTCTAAGCTTGTTAGTTAAAGCTTGCAAATCCCAGAATGAAATAATTATCAGTTCACAATAATCTTTCCTCTCTTGCCAATAAGTGCAGAGAAATTGTAGGCAGAATGAAAGTGGGAAAAAAAAGATATTACAGTATGTTCCTCACTTGTCATATGTTGTTAAATGCCCTCCCTTTACACCCTGTGCTCCGATTGAGGGAGGCACAATATCTCACTTCAGAATACTGAGTGTCCATTGTTTTGTTTGCCATGACAACCTGATGTATCAACTGATTTACAAAACCTATTAAATACTGTATGTTGTTCTGGTTGTGGGTTTTCTGCATTCCTCACTGTGATAACCGCTCCGAAAGTATTTAATCTTCACTCAGCAGATGAACATAATTTCTGCTTGAAAGAAACATGAAAAATGCTTTCCACTCCGGCGAAGTGCCAGATATCAAGACATTTTTATGGCGATATATATCTCTACAGTCGTCCTCCCTTGAGTTTCTGGGATAGAATTAGGTGCTCTGTATAATCTATGATTACTCGAAACATTGAGCAGACACGCAGCTTCAAAAGGAGAATGGAAATATTTTCAGAATATCCAGATCTCCCTCTTGTCCATCGCTCCATCTGGATCACATGCTGATGACTGGTTTTCCCATACTGAAATAGATTTAACCTCTGTCAGCAGGCTTGATGTATTCAAATGGCAAATTCTTGTATTTTCACTTCAGATAACATAAATGACACATGAATGACATTACATGCAACATGTACATAATTTATTTCAATACAAATTTTACAGCACATACACTTTGCTTCTTTTTTTTTTTCATAAATACTACAGGACACCACATGGTAACAGGTTTCATTACCTTAACAGTGACAAAAAACTTGTGCGAAAATAGCTTGCAAACATTTAGTAAACATTCAGCTGAGTGATGACTTTTCTCACTCTGGGCCATGATAAAAAGTTCACATGTAATAGGTTTACTTTTCATATGACGGCTAAAGCAATATTTAAGTTCCATAGAAAATTCACATTCACATACATCAACTTATCAGACCTACAACGACATCTGTGATCCGTCTGCGACCGAGTCTCAAGACGCTTCATTTTTTAAGCAGACAGGAAAGAGAACCGTTATGGTGCAGGCGTTAACTCTCCAGCTATTAACTGTTTTTAGCTCATGAACTCAAACATGGATTCAGTTGTTCAAAAACTTTACAAATGTCTCATAAAAGTGCTATACAGTGCTGCTCTACGTTAGTGACCGAATCTAGATCATGGGGAGCAGATCTTGTGTGGCAAAGCAGCTTTCGTTAATAGGAACAGTAATGACTGAGTGAGGACAGCATTGGCAGTATCCCACCTGAACCTTCGTCACATTAAAATGTGATTGGATAGATTATATTCTTTTACATTAACGACATACTCACTACATTGTCACATGTCCTCTGAGACATTTAAAAGAACCTTTTTATTTTGGCAGAGCTGGATAAGATGTGAAATCTAGGGCCCGGGCACCAGTAGGCGTCTTATATGGATCCAAACCATCAGCTGTACTTGGAATGTCTGTAGTGTCAGCTAATCATTTAAGACTCATTACAGATAACTGTGCTGTGTCCTCCAGCGTGGAGAGGTGAAGACATGAATTACATTCCTTATTATACGGGCTTATTGACAAAACAGTAACCGTTAATATTGTGAGACAGCTGAGGTGCAAGAAGAGACCACTGCCAGGAGGGAGCAGTGTGGATATACAGTTCACAACCGACTCCACTTGGACTAAAACAGATCACTTTGAAAGGAAATGGCAGCACAGTCCACAAACACATCACCATAAATATATAGCAGACATGCAAATGATCACTCATGAAGAGTTTTTTTCTTTCCTTTTTTAAATTCAGCACTGACTCATTAATTTAAAGTCAGTGCATCAATTAGCAGTGAGTGAATAAATACAATACTCATATATCAAAATCTTGGTCTAGAATCTTTATCTGGTTTGTGCTTTGTGCATGCTGTACAGTGAAAATGTTGAGAAAAAAAAACACCCTGGAGAATATTTGTTATGACATTCAACCCCCTGCATTTACTTTGCTGTAAATCCATGAAAAAGAAACACAGAAAACAAGATCAACATACTGGAAAGCTTGTTTTTCGCGTGGCAAACACTGACTGACGTATGCTGACGGCGTATTTACGTCTATTCCTAACGTCCACGACAACAGTGCTGACCAAACCTAGTGATACAGTACGTAGAGATTCCTCTGAGGGAACAAAGTTCACAGTTTTGACGGCATCAGCTGACCTCACTACTGAAGCGACATTACATGCATTAAAAGACAGGTCACTAACACCGATTTAGACTGGCAGAGAATCCAGTGCTCCCCCCTCCCGCCTTCGGTGTCCGCATTTAGAAGGCTGTCACCTTGATCAGAACATACTAGAGATCGCCACACTGACTGCGGAAAAGGGGGCTACATCTGCACCAACACCTCCATTACTCCTCTTGAAAGTTGAGTGTGAGAAAAGAGAAGCGATTTCTCCAATTCAAGCCCCGCAAAGGTCTCATTCTCCATTAGTGCTTGTGTAAGTCAAAAACTTGACATTCCCAGAGAGCACTGTAATGTTAAGACGGGTGATAAGAAAGAGAGTCCCATTTCACGTCGGCCCACTCAACCTCATCACAAGCTGCAAATTGGGAATCATATACTTTGCAATCTGCTAATCTATTTCAGCGTTGTCTTTAAGGAGACGTTATCTGATTCCCATCTACTGCGGAGATAATGGATTAATTTGTGTTTATTGGGATGGACTGAGGTCGACTGGGGCATTTCCTGGAGATTGCACAGCGAGCGGAGTCTGAAGTGGACTGACTGAAACAACTGGAACAGCTGAGGCACTGCTCTGTGGGCTCCTGAGTGTCTTATCCAAATGTTAGACTGATTTCATAAAGATAAAGACATCCGTTTACAGTATGAGGACTCTGGGAAATATCAGGGAGCAGTGACAAAGGTGCACTGCTCCAGACTGTTTTCTCATCTCTGTTTATCAGAGCAGTCACCACCAGCACGTCTCGGGCCTGGAACTTTGTTATCACTTGGCTATTTCGATGCACTGTTTATTGTTGTGTGTAGTTTGTACCCCTGTGCCATGACTAAGGAAACGCCTTCTCTGGTTTCAGTAAACACTGTGGATGCTGCAACGCAGCAACCACAAAATTTAATAAACAAACGTCTTGTGCAACAAAAGGGACAACTTTTCCTGTCCCCTAATAGAGGGAACAGAACAGTCTAATATTGTGCCTTACACTTACGCAAAGGCTCTAAAATGTACCAAATACTAGTCTGTACATGGCTCAAATGAACTCATGGACTGAATGCAACATACGACTGGTAGGCTGTGCAGTAGGAAACTGGTGCACTCAAATGTATTCATATAACAGCTTTAAGCTTTAAAGGTCAACACCTAGGATTCATTACATTAACTATAATGCTATCTGCTTTGCACTTAAAGGTATTTTATCTCTTCAGGGCTGATGATGGCCATTACAACGTATATAAACTTGCAAGTTTAATCACATGTCTGACACAGGATGGCCCCAGGCGTTTCTCAGTTTGCACCGCTGAGATGTAGATAACTTCATATCTCTAGTGCTATGTGCTGGCAACAGAAACTCCCATGCAACAAGGCTGTAAAATACCAGAGCCGGGCCTCTCAACATTGCTGAGCAGTGGAGATAGAGAGAAAAAGAGAGAGAGAGAAAGAGAGAGAGACAGGTTCTGCCACACCTGTTGTTGATCATCTTTGCAACTGTCAGAAAAAGAAAAAAAAAAAAAACTGGAAATGAAGAGAAGCCAAATTACAATTTTCCTTGATCTGGAATGTATTTCTTCAGATGTAAATCCAAAAAGGCATTCAGTTTGATCCCTCAATACTCCGCTTGAACAATTTCCGATGGAAATAAAAACTCACTATGCATGCCAAATTGACATACCTGAATGGAATTTGCAGCCTTCTACAGCATGACTTTGAATTTCATTTTTTTTTATACATTGTGAGAGCTTTTGCCAAGAACTCCCCAATAAAAAATATGCCTGCAAATTCAACTGGAGCCAGATGACATGGACCATAAAAATATAAATAAACAAACAGCTGAGATACTGCCCAGGTGTATCGCATGTGGACAGTGAGTAATTGTGAAATAGCTGAGAAACAAACTTTTAAAAAGATATGATGAGGTAGATGGAAATTAAACATGAAACAAGATGACAAGTGATCTAACTACAGTGTTAATTCACTGAGTTGAAAGAGGAAGAGAAATACCTTCCTCAGCTGAACATGATTATTATGGTTTCTTTAAAGCAGACTCCAAAGACTCCAGTCCAGTCAGTTCGACTGGTCTTACCTTGGTTAGTCAATTGGAAAAAGTTTATGATCGCAGTGTAAACATGTCTGGACCAGCCTGTGTACAAAAGTCTCAGGGATCCCACTTTAAAGGACAGTCGTTACAGTCGCTATGCTCTTGTTGCAGTTTCCATTGGGGTCCACAGCTCTGTCCACAACGCCGCAGACCCCTGCTCCCTTCTCCAGACACCCTTCGTTGGCGTCGCTGTCTTCCAGGCTGCCCTTACTCCTCCCCTGCTGCTCGCTCTGCCAGCTGTGCCTGCTGTAGATGTATCCATTCACGGGCCCCGGGTTGCTGAGGCGGTTCCTCTTCATGCAGAGGATTTCCTTGAAGGCATACCTGAACTCAGGACTCCGGCAGTAAATGAGCGGATTGAAGGCGGAGTTCGCGTAACCTATCCAGTTGAGTATCCTGAAGGTGAGGTCGATGTTCTTTACCTTCCAGATGGCCACCACCACGTTGAGCAGAAAGAAGGGCAACCAGCACAGAGTGAAGATCCCCATGATGATGCCCAGTGTCTTTAGGGCTTTGTGTTCCCGCAGGCAGAACTTAGCCTTCTTATGGCCACGCCCATTGTTGGCCTCTAGAGATCTGAGGTTGTCGTCGTTATGGAAACGTCCAACACTTTGGTCAATCTTCTTCAGCTGGCGCTTGGCCTCCTGGAAAACTCGGCTGTAGACAAAAACGATGATCACCAAAGGGATGTAGAAGGAGATGATAGAGGAGGTGATGGCGTAAGCCATGTTGGTGTTAAACTCGCAGCAGGTACTGTCGTTATTACACCTCTGAGCTTCAGTATCATTGGATGTCCACCACTTCATGTGGATGGGCAGGAACGATATCAAGGCGGCAATCACCCACACCAGCACAACCACAATGCGAGCCTTGCTTTTGGTCAGCATGGACTGGTAGCGGAAAGGAGAGGTGATGGCCAAATAACGGTCTATAGCAATGACACACAGGGTCTCGATGCTTGCAGTCACACAGAGCACATCGGTTGCAGTCCAGAACTCACACCAGAAATTACCAAAGTGCCAAGTCTTAAAGATGATGTAACAGGCACCGAACGGAATCACGATGAGACCCATGACCAGGTCGGCACAGGCCAGGGATGTGATGAAACAGTTGGTGACGTTTTGGAGACGCTGGAAACGGGCTATCGCTGTAATGACCAGGATGTTACCAAAGACAATGCACAAGACGAGTAAGGACATGATCATGCCCAGCAGGATCATTGTTGCCTCACTGTTACCCTCCTCTTGCTTAGCTGGGTCCGAGGACGGGGCGATCGTCTCTGTGCTCACATTGAGGTACGCTGGGGGGGTTGTACTTCCCATCTGAAGAGACCATATGTGGATAAACACAAGCAGACACACACACACACACACAAACACACACACAAACACGGAGGTGAAAATCACATTTTAAGTCCATAAAACTGTCCTCATGTGAACAGAGGACAAGAAACTGTTCATAAAATGTATATGCATATAAAATTAGTAGCAAGAAATTTGCACTGTTGAGTCTACTCTTGGTTTTGTTTTCACAAAAAAAAAAAAAAGGAGAACAACAACTACAGCACCAGCACAACTAAACAAACTCATCAAACCCTGTTAGGCTTCAGCAAGCACAGCTGAAAAAAAAAAACATGACACACAAGCCAAGCAAAAATAAAAAAATACAGACCTCCACAGGTAGTTTTGTTCCCTGCCTCCCATACAAAGGAGGGAGAAATGTCACTGTTCACGTAGTTCCTGCAAAGTATTCACTATCACATGTCCTTCTTTCTACCATCTGCTGTTCTTAATCTCCGTGCGTCTCACTCACTCAGTCCCTCAGTTGAGCAGTGTTTCTTCTAATGTGTCTCCCAGGCTATTTGTCAGAGCCCTTATAACGTGCAGTGATGACATCATGGTCAGCGCTCAGCCAATCAGACAAGCAGCCTGTGGAGGGTGCTGAGAGCTCCCGAGAGTTTGAACACATTGTCCCTGCAGCCGCTGCTGTAGGGCTGAATCAGGCAAAAGCTGCGAAACACACGCAAAGACTTTTTATTGAGTTTTGGCTTTAGTTCTAAATCATGCAAATGAAAACATGCAAAATGTGATTTTAACAGAGCTGCACATACGCAGTCATTTTAGAATGCAAGCATTGTGTTCAAAGTTGAGATAAAACATTGTGTCCAGCAGCACAGCTCTCACATGTTGGTCTGGACTGCATTAAAAACAGGTGAAGCTTTCTTTGACTCTTTGTAAAGTGAGGTGAAGTTGGATGCACAAGTCAAGTTAAACTAATTTGTTTATTATCATTTAGCAGGTTTGACTATTACACCTTCCCCTATTCCTGCCAAAACCTTTTTGTGTTCCTGTCATGAGCTTTTCATCCGCTCAGGTTTTTACTTGTTTTAAATGTAGACTGCAGCACACACAGCGAATGACTGATCACAAGATCCCATGTTTATGTAATGCTAATAAGTAATATCTAAGTATCTGAAGGTTAAGCTATTGAAAATCTCCTCCTAATTCTGGCATGAATCTGCGTGAGTGTGCACTCTGCATTCTCACGCTATGGCACATCCAAATGTTACACTGTTTTGGGGACTCTGGACAGATTTGCATGCCTGCTAAGCCTACGAAGGCAATGCAAAGAGTACAGCATACGACTATTCACTGGAAAGAGCCTGTTGATAGAATACTATTCAAATTCTGGGGTAGGGAGAGCTGTCTGCATGAGCTCCGCATACACACAGCTCTGTACCGAAACAGAATTGCTATCAGAGACAGATAAAAAAGGGGGATGAGGACGGATCAGCGACTGTGGGGTGTAAATGTTATTCCTCTGCTCCTGTTTGTGCCTCAGCACTGAGTCAGCATGATACACTGACACTAAACAACCGTCGCCACAAGCATGTAAAGTTTTTGTGTACGAGCATAGACTGAGAGAGAGGCCCGATCGCTTCCACACCATTTGGACTAGGGAAGCGCAGGAGAGCTGAACTGCCTGTGGAGAGCTTGCACATTACACCTGGACGGTGTCTGCAGATTTATTCTGATGTTTTAGAGGCGCAGAAGAAACGCAGGACATCAAGTTCAGCTCTGACGCCGCACGGCTCTTAAAGGTCTGACAGGCATGTGCTGCAGAAGGTCCATTTTTCATTCAGTGTTTATGGCATTTCTGTCCTTGTCATGCACTCAGCTGTCCTCTCAAGATTTAGTCCCTGCCTCTCAGTAGATTACTGCACTAAAATGATCAATGCCCTTTCAGATATGCGTCACCGATAGATAAAAAGGGTTTTTTCAGGCACTCCTTTTTATGTAATGATTTTGGTTGTCTTTAAAAATAATCACAGATTGAGGCAATTTAGCTTAAATACAGTGAGGTGCGAGGTCGAGCTACAGTTGTGAATTGTATTTCCATTATGACGGAGCGTAGATCACAAACAGGCCTTTGGGACAACTAGGACAGTTGAGCTCTGTGTTTGTGAGTGCGTTTATGCGAATGTGTGTGTGGTCAGGTCCGTGCTAGCCTCGCAGCGGGAAAGTGGTGATCGTTTCTAGAGCTCTGACCTTCGATGAATGCAGACGCCACGGGCATTGTACTCCAACCACGTTTCAGACTTCACAGTGAGCTCTAGTGACGCAGCAACAAATCCGACCAGTAAATCCTCGTGTGTGCATCTCAATATTGTCAGCATTCAGGCAGATGTCACAGATCATTCTCTATAAGCTGCTTTGTTAACATAAAACAACATCGCTCAGATGCATGCATTGCCCCCCTGCTATGATATCTCATTTTGCTTTTTGAGCCTCAATAATTGAAATTTATCTTGGCTGAGGTCCATCTATCTGTCTCTTAAGCACAAAATCTCACTAACTTCAGGGCAGATTACCCTTTAATGTGCTGTAGATATTCATGGCACCCATGGTGATTTTGGTGACCTACTGGCCTTTCGTCTAGATAAACTCTTTGTTGCCTCCATGAACATGGATATTCATGGACTCGAAATTAATTCAAATGTTTTGATGACCTCTTGGCCTTTCCTCTAGCGCTACCGTAGGGGTGAAATTTTCATTTGAGCCAAAGAAATATCAAAACCTTATGCACACAATGCCCTGAAATTGACGGAGCGCTCTCTGCCATTTTGATCCATCTTCGTGCTTTCCTTTTGCATCAAGGAGGTACTGCGACTCGGATTAGCATGAAAGTTTCTGAGCACATTAGGGCTCCCAGTTGAATCAACTCATGTGATTTTGGCAACTTCCCAATGGCATTATCATTTGTGCAATTTACAGAACGAAACCAACATGTTCACCCCTGATGACGCTCTAAGGATAGAAAAATAGTCAGAATGTTGTCTGCACCTTGCAACACTTACTGATTTTGAAGTAACACTGGACCCTTTGTGGGCTGAATTCTCTCTGCTGATACAGATGTAAACAGAATTAACCAAGATGAGCTGCTTGTTTTCTGCCCGACATTTATGATCACACGGGTATTTTATCTGCAAAGAGAGCTGCAGTCTTATCTGGAGGTTTCTCAAACTCCTACCTGGAACAAAGCTCAGTCGACCGCAGGACTTGTTGAACTTCACGCCTCTTTGCACTGGCTGCACACCGTAAATGTAATGTAAATGTAATCTCCGTGCAGTGCCCTGTTTTGGAAAGTGGGAGTCTGCATGTCCAATTAATCATGGCCGGTTTCCTCAGTCTGTGACATCTGTCTTCCTGTATCCTGTCACTCCCAGGCAGAGCCAATTCACATTTGGATAACCCTCTAACTGTCTGGGATCCTGTCCCCAGTTGGATATTGCGCACCGCTCTGCTTTGTCAAACACAATAAATCTATCTCTTCACTGTCCTCTCTTGAATTCCCTCTTTTCTTCTTCATAGAAAGTTGTGATGTTGACCCGATGACCCGACATGCACCTCCCACACACTTCATTTTTCCTGTAATCGTTGAGGAACAATACCTGGAGGCATTGTTCCTCTAGGGAAAGGTTGCGGAGCATGAGAGGAAATGAGAGAGCCTAAACACACTCTCTCTCTCTCTCTCTCTCTCTCTCTCGCTCTCTTTCCCTAATGTCAAATGATGTTACGGGTATTAAAGCTGCCCCTTGTTTGTAAAAGTAAACACAACACACAAAAAGAAACATTGATTTAGTTTCTTGCTGAGAGTTAGATGAGAGGATTGATACCACTTTCATGTTGGTTCTCTAATTGTGAAGCTGGAGCCAGCAGCTGATTAGCTGAAGTTCAGTATAATGACTGAGAGCAAGTGGGGGAACAGCTAGCGGTCTCCGTCCAAAGCACGTCTAAATGTAACACAACTCAAATGTAAGAAAAGAGAAGTCGTTGTTTCAGGTCGTCTCGTGGCTTCAGCTTCGATATAGATGCACAGACACGGAGTGGTATCGATCGCCCCGTCTAACTGTAGACAAGACAACAGAACAAAAACATCTCCCAAAATGGTGAGCGATTGATTTAAAATATCAAGCATTAAAATCTCACGCGTTAAAGTCTGAAACTCAGACAGCCGGGAAATTAATTAAACACTTCTACCTGCCCTGAAGCAACACCAGTCAGGTTGAGTAAACAGACATTTTTGACAATTTAATTAAATATACACTGTGAAAATAGTTATTTTTTGTCAAGTCTGTGCCGGTAGAGTTGGAAAAGTACTAAAACGTTCCTCTTGTTGTTGTATTGGTATGCACAACCTTATCCACAACGCACCATCCACCCGCAGGATTTTGACACATACATACAAAAACACTATGGGCCAAAAGTTTGAAAGCAAGGCCAAAACAGGCCAAACATCTGGAAGCAACTCACAGTTTCTATTCACGGTGCCTGTCTTGAAAACCAGCATGTATTTTGGGATGTGTTTACTGCATTATCAGACTTTGTTTTCATTGATATGCACCATTTTCCTCAATTTCACTTTAGGTATACATTGATGTTACCAGACCATTGCTGAATAAATGTCAACAAAAGAGAAGAAGGGCTTAGTTTTAGGGTCGAGAAGATTTGCAAGTCACAACTTCAGTACAAAAGTAATGAAAAAACAGCCTCTTGTACAAATTCGATCTTGCTTACAAACTTTTGGCCTGTAGTGTTCATAAAACAAGTTGCCATTTTCTCCCTCTGAAACCTCTTCTACAGGTGTCGAATGTGCAAAAAATGAATGAAAACATCAACAAATTCATTTCCAAATTGGAAGCGATGATGTGAACCAAAAAACACATGGTATTTCTCTGCCACTGACTATCCAGCCATGTCTAATCCATTAAATCTGTGATTATTGCCAAAGTCAATCATGTCCTTATTTAACTTATTGAACAAAGACATTCCCCTTGGGATTAATCCAGAGCCTGAACCATTAATTGGATCTGTGGTAAGGGGCCCCGAGGGACTGTGGGCGAGGTCCACCCAAAAAAAACAAATGGGCGTATGACCATCAAAGACCAAAAAACTATTTGCACTGCCATGCAACTACAGAGGCAGAATGTGCTCTTCTTGCAAGTGGAAAACATCCAAGTTGGTATTAAATGCGGCTGAGATAAAGAGAAACAGTGGGACGAAGGCATTTTGTATATTTGGAATGGATCAGACCGTACGCAGACGAAGCTCTTACTGACCGGCTCTACGAGTCATTGTTCATTCAGTTTGCCCCTGATGAATTAAAGAGGAAGGGGTTGTAAAAACACTTCACTGCACTATTCAACAACGTTTGGGCTGTGGCTTCCAGACGGGGCTCAACATATACAAAGGATAAATAAAAAGATTTCATCATGTGGGTCTGACCAATGTAACGTGTCGTGGTTCAGTGTGCGAACACATTACATCACAGTTTATAATGTGTTAGACTTGAGTTTGTTGATTTTTCCGAGGAGGAATTTCCCTGCATTTCTCTGCAGAAAATCAACAAATATTTCCCTGCGTGGCATTAATGGTAATGAAAATAATGTCTATTCCAGGGTACAGTAATCTCTACTGTAGTCAACGACTACAGCTTACAGACCGCAGCTTCCCAGAGCCGTTCTTCGCTTGGCAGAAAAATTGTCAGTCTCATGGGAGTCACTCACTGTTTGTCTGTCCTATTGATCGTGATACACAAAGACAAACAATCGCAGAGGGCATTAAACATGTTCAGGAAGGTTAAAGGTTGAGTGCTGGGATTGACCCAATGACCTATTTGGTTGGTCAGAGTTTCCTGTTGGAAGACACAGATTCTGCCGCAACTGTGCTGTATTTAAGGCAGGATTTATTGTGTGAATTGCGGAAGGTATTCAAGGTCTGAGCTGACTTATTACCTTTGTTTAACCTTATGGGCAGAAAAGTAATGTATTACTGTCTGTGTGAGGATTTAATTAGAGTTTACGTATCTGTACCATTCAGCAAAAGGCCCCTGTAGGCCTGCGGTCAGCACAGAGGGGAATTGTTTTCTATCTTTGCATTAAAAACAACAGTAATTCAACCCTTAATTACTTCAGTAGAGATAAAAAGAACACAAACCCTTATCTCATAGTCCAAGATATATCTACAGCATCGAACGTTGTTTATACTCTGAGGTCTTGGTGCCATTTGAATCCTGATTATCCTGTTGTCTTATTTACTGTTAATGGCCATAGGCATGGTGAATGTCAGATGATAGTGGTACAGAAAATAGTGATATAAATAAATGAGCAGCTACCATTTTGTCTTCCAAATAGACTGAGTGATGGACTAGATGCATCTAAGGACTAAAGTTGGAGCTGCAAACAATATTAACCTTTTAGAATTCATGGAATGCAAATAAGGATGCAAAATATTTTCTCTTCACCGTTAAGTTTGATCTCTGACCAAACTGTGAGCACACTGTATCCGTCATCCTACAGAAAAAAAAATGTAGGATTATGATTTACAATTTCTGACCTTTTGTCCCTTTCAAATTGTCAACATGGGATTTGTGTTAATTTGCGTCACTAAATTAAGAACTCCTGCTTCTCCAGGAGTGTATAAATCTGCCTAACTGGGACACCTGGGGATAGAGCTGACCCATGGAATTAAAGTCATTTGTTCTTCTGACTTCTACAGTGATTAATGTGAGAATAAACAGGGCGCGAGCGGATTTCTTTCTCTTTGCCGCTTAAGGAAGCAACTCCATCCCCATAACGACTCCCCGCCTACTCTCTGCCACCTTCAAACCTCTGTTACAATGATTAATGGCAGAAAAAAATCCAACTTTTGACCCGATCCACACCAACCACCAAGAGATCAACGACTATCTCTAGCTTTGTTATTCGCCATAACTTTGGCAGACGGCCAGCTTGTATAAATAGCGACGGCCTTCAGCGGTCTCTGTCCTCTAGAGCTATGAGCTAGGAATGAGACATTGAGGCATTTACTGTGAAAGAGACAGAGAGGGCATGCCAATTGTGATGGGGTCTTTATGTTTCAATGATAATACTTAAGAGGAACACATACCATTCCTTTAGCAGTGTCTAAACTGAAAACAGACGAATGGGATCACTCATTTATCACTCAGTGAGAATGTATCACCCTCTCAAACACACACAGACACATACAGATGCTGTGGCAATTAACGAAGATGCCACTGTCAGCCACCCTCTCCCTGCCCGTCCTTTCAAATTATTAAAAGTGGCTGACGAAACACAACAACCCCAGAGAAAGTTGCACATGAAAAAACCACAGCTTAGAGAGGATTCAAAATATTGCTCAACGTGACTACAACACTATCGTCTAATGGTCAAACCACACTGGTGGTTTTGCTCTATATTTCCTGCAGCTGTTATCAGTGATGTCGTGTCCACAGTCGGACTTTAATTTGCAACCAGAGTTTAATTTGCAGCCACACGTTTGATAGCAAGACAAACTGGATAAAACTCAAGAAGTGGTCTCTGAAACCTCTTAAAAGTTCCCCAAAATCATTTATCCCACACAACATGCCAGATATTTAACTGTCTGTTTCGATATGATCTACAGTAAGCTGCATTTTATTAAACTGTTCTACATCTCTGTACAAAACTACAGTCAGGTGCATATTGTTTTCATATTAACACCAGATGGATCAAAATGCATAACGAAAGAGATCCCTTCTTTTTAAGCAATTGTGCAACATGCAGGTACGTTTCTTTTGTGTTTCTGGGTTAAATTAGGGAAAGTGCACGTTAGTCAGGGAAAATTATCTCTGACCAACGTGCACTGAAAATAATGTCGGTGACCTTGACATTGAGCGAACATTTCTAATTAGACAATAAATGTTCCTACATTTGCTTTATTGCCAAATGCTGCATTGCCCTTGTATCTGTAACAAAAGTCCATTGGTAATATGGAAATGCAAATGTGTGAGCATTTTTTTTATCAGGAGGTTTTGAATGTAATGTAATTTTTTTTTTTTTTTTTTTTTTTTGCAGTGGAGGTCATTTATACGACTCTGCAGTCCAGTGAAGCATGAAATTGGTCAAACTGCAGGCAATCCACTCATTTCTTTCAAATGAAGAGTAATGTGAAAAAAGCAGCGTGGAATTCATGACAAATGTGACATGACGAGAATGAATTGAGGTATTACATAATAAGAGTTTTCTACTATTTAAGGAAAGCAACCATGAAAATGAAGAGGAAAAACACATGTACACGGTGTTATTTTATAATGAGCATCAACTGTTTAACCCCCCACCGCTTTCATGTTCATTTATTAGATAAAGCCAGCTGATTTCAGCAGCACTGGTGACAGCTCTCGGCACACTAACTCAGCTGTGTTGGATCAGTCATGCGAGCGATGGATTATACTGCACGTTCAGGGACATGCACCAAATAAGATTTACTAATGCAATTTACGTCGTTGCCTAAAAAGTTCCTGCATTTACGCGAAGATGAGTTAATTCCTTTTACTCAAAACACTTAACACTGTTACCTCAAAGTTAGTTTGCAATCTGGTAACAAGTATGTCGCCAAACCGACCCATGATTCTGCACTGTAAAGGTAAAAAACAACAAGTGAGGAACCATCTCTCGTGTTGTCCCCATCACTGGGGTAATATATCAAACACTAGAAAGTTACCACACTCCATGGAAATAACATGAGAATCAGAATAGCTCCATATTCTTCACTAAAGGGTTACAGTTTGTTTTCTGCTGCTTTGCTTTTGTCTTGGACTTTAAGGTGTTCTTTTGGTCTTCACTAATGTCTAACTTTTGACGGGTGCTTTAATTCAACGACAGAGATCAGCCATGTGACAAGAGATGTTTCCTTCCTTTGTTTTTTTACTTTTGCAGTGCAGAATCATGGATCAGTTTGGTGGTGTTTTTGATATCAAACCACAAACCAGCTGTAAGATAACACGACCTGTGTGATGGAGAAGCTACCGTGAGCTGCTGCTGCTGCTGGGACAGATAAACAGACACACACATACACAGAGATGTACACACACTCTTGTGCTTCCTCAAACTTTATTTGGTCTTAAAATAGTTCATTTTTATATTTCGATGCATTTCTTTCAATACAGAGGAACAAGTCTGAACTTTCATTTTAAGGATAATAGAAAAACTCAAAATACCCAAGGAAATATTAGCTTACAGACCTCTGAGGTGGTCTGATTGGTTGTCATTACTCACCATTTTGCCAGTAGAAGGCTGTTTGCACTCTGCCTTTATGTGATGAGACACAGCTGCCAGCGAGTCCTCTCTGCCGTTCAGCACAAAATGGATGACCAGGTCCCACCATCCAAAGACTGCTGGTAGTGATACACTAAATTAAACTGAAATTGAGAAAAAATAAACTTGGTGGGGGTTTCCTGTAGACAGCTAAAGCGATAGATGTGAGTGAAATAAAGTGTCAGATCAGGAAGTTGCGATGGCTGCAAAAGAGGATGTGTGTATATCTATCTTTGCTCAGGTTCAAACAAGAACTGCATACAAATAACTGGGGTAGGAAGGAGGCTGAAAGACACAAAAAAAACACAAGATCCCCAACAGTGATTTATTTTCTGCAAACTCTCCTCTTTAAGAGAAAAACTGCAAAGAACTCCTCACTATAATGATACAGCAGCTAATTAAATAATTATTTGTCACATTAAGCTGCAGAAAGAGAAGATGTTGCCAACTTCAAGCAAACAGAAATAGCACATTCTATTTCCTAGAGATGGAAAGTGGACAATCGTTCATAAACACGTCCTTCATTAGTTCAATACACTTCAGGGCGTTGCTCTTACAGTCTATTCTGCTCTGGTATGACTAATAGCTTATGGTGGCTGATTTTAGCAAACTTTAGAAATCGCCACCTAATAGACATTCCCGGATCACTTCACTGACCACATGACTTCACTCGGGTCTACCATTATCCCACATCTGTCACTTGTTTGTTGTGAGCCAATCAAAAGTTGTGGGTCTATCAAAAGTTACATAATCTCAATACTTTAATTTTCACACCTTCTCTGCATGTGGCCAGTCTCACATGTTGTGTGCGTTGTGACATAAAGAGAAGACATGTTTTAAAGTGACAAAATCTGATAAATGTTTAGAATTAGAAATAAAATATCGATCTCTGATGATTAAAACATTTTTTTTCCTCCCCCCAAAAAATTCTTCAGCAGAAAGATTTAAAAAAGACAATGACCCCCCCTTTGCTGCATACAGTCACACCATAATTAAGGTTAAAGCTGTGTTTAGAGGCATTCTTGCATACAAAAAGACAGTGTCTGTACAACCCGAGTATAAATGCCGTATGAGCAGCTCAACTCAATTTATGTCAGCAATGACAAATGCATGAGTCATACAATCGTATTAGAAATGATAAATGTTTAATAAGGCTGTTTTTAAAAATTAACTATTGACCGCGGTCATAGTCACAGGGCAAGAAGGTCGTCTCTGCTGTATGGAGGCGGTGTGCAGGGGTTAACACTGCCAACAAGTGTGAAGTTAACATTCCTGTCACAGGTTCTCACTGGGTTTTTCCATGCATGGCTATGGCCACCCAGTCTGATAACTGGTCAACTGTACCAAATCTAGTCTCCAAGAGAAGCCAGAATGATCACAGCAAGGTATCTTTTAGTGTCTCTGATAGCATTAAAACTGAATATTTGATATATTTTTAACCATCCATTCTAGTGTCGGGATGCAAGACAAAGGTTCTGTCGTCACAAACCATCTGCCGTCCGTGTTTGTGCATCTTGCCGTGTTTATACTGCAGATGTGAGTGAGGATGAATTTACATCTCAGTATTGTTTCTGTAGTGTTGATTGTTTGTGCTTTGTTGACTGCCAATTAGACATTTGCCCTCACCAGCCCGGAACAGCATATGTGTGCTTTCATGCCAAAAAGCAGCCATGAGAGAGGGTCAGTCACTCGACCGAGCTCTCACCACGCTTGAGCACACACCCCGACCCCGACTTTGCAGGTCAACAACCGCATACCGCCCTTGAGCATATTCTTAAGAAGCCAACGAAAGCCATCTCCCTCCACTGGCTCTGTCAATGTGACGAAATGGAGATAAATGTAACTCAACTGCTCTCCCAGTGATGTACCTCTGTAATCTTGGCGTGAGAAGGATGTGACAAGCCTGCAGGATGAGGCTAATTAGAGGTCATTATAATGCTAATGACTTTATGGAGCAATAACACAGCCTCGCAATTGTACAAAAATCACAGGTTAAACTAGACGAGACTTGTGTCCTTTGAAAGTCTTTTAAAATATACGGCTCAGGGCAGCGGCACATTTTGCTAAATTTATGTTTATATTTCCTGCCTGAAGAAGACACTTCTTTTTTTCGTTTTTTTTTTTTTTTTTTACTGCTTTTGCGTTTTCCCTTGTTAGGCTTGTTGAGCAAAACAAGGGAATAGCGTGTTGCCTTCCTCATCATACATGCCATCAATTAATCTTTGACCCATTTCTGCAAAGCCGACAGCAGACACACACGTAGACTCAAACATACACACACACACACCAGTGAAGAGAAAGCAAACCGACTGAGTTGGGGTGAAAGAATATATGAGAGAAAATAGCAACACGGCTTTAAAAAGTGACATTTCACAGGCAGCCAACATAATAGCTCGGTTCCCTAGACAGATTAAAAAGTATTTACTGTGAGCATAGCTGGTGGCCACAACACATTCTCTTGTTGGACCACTGAGCTTTCATTCCAAGTTAATTGTGGGACTGATGAAGTTTTGATTTTTCTGTAAAGATTTTGAACCAAAGCCACAGAAGGGTAAACCTTTCAAACCACCTGCGACCCGCCAAATAAAATATATGATATAGATTGCAGTATTATCAGGAAATGAGCAGATTCTAGGCCATCCTCAACGTACCACAGAAAAATCACATGAAATGGAAATGAAAATGTCTCATTTTACATTGAATTATAAAAGTACATTGTATTGCTGCCTCTTATTCTTATTAATCAAGAACATGTTTCACCAGGCCTCACTGTCACATCTTAAAGTTTTATTGTCTAAAAACGTGTTATTTTTGTAACAAACCCAAAACAGTTCAGCTAATGCATGGCTGACAAACCTAATAATGCAATAAAGGTTTAATAATCGTGTTAAACATTATATATGTATATAATATGTGCAGGTGAAAACATTTTTTTTTTTTAAAAACATGTTAAAACAAACAATAAAAACTGAGGTTACAACACAGTGGCAAACAATAAAAGATACAAACAAGACTAAGAGTCTGCACTGACCCTCGTGGCTGTGTGAGGCTGAACTTTGACACAGTGGTGCTTTATGCTTAATGCTACAGTCACCATGCTGATATGCTCAAAGTGACATTGCTGACACGCCAATGTTAGCACTGGCAGCGACCGTGGTGGCCAAATTAGTCCAGCGGGTCGGCATCACAGTTTGTACATGGACCTTTAGCACCATAAGCCAAATTATGCCAGAAATTCTGACCTGATGATGGCACTGGAGGGAAAGCCAGGTAGGTAGGAGTCATGCTGCAGGCACCATGGGTGTCTTTTTGTACAAAATCTCACAGCAATGCACACGCTGGTTGAGACTGATGAGACCTTTCAGTTTGGACCAAAGTCCAAAGTGAAAGTGACATGATGATCCCGGTCATGGGTTATGTGGTGTGTATGAATGTGCCTCCTTTGTGAGCAACAGAGGGTTTTAAGTTGATCTGCTAAAGTAAAATCTGATAAGGCATTGACTTTAAAAGTGTATATTTGCAAGTCTAAATGTGGTACTTCTCTCAACCCAAGTTGTGCTGTTCAACATATGACTAGTAAGTCATGTAATAGAAAAAAGAAAAAAAAAAGCTGTGACTTTTTCTCTCTAAAAGCACACTCAGGAAGTGTTGATTGCTAATCTTAGGCTGCTAAACCATGCCATTGGGAGGTGTTCTTTATTTTTTCTGCTTCGCCCTCACTTCTAGTTCCTCTTTTCTGCTGCCAGGAGACACACTGTTCAGCACTTATCAGATACCACCCAGAGGAAGAGGCAAATTAAGGTTGCATAACCACTTAGGGGCCATGAATGAGGTCAGTGACTTGCTGCTGCAGCTTGGCCGGTGTCGATCACCCGTGTTTTGTTTAGCATTGTACATCCAAGTCTTTCATGAACTGATGAATGATAACACATGGGTCAGTGCAGCAAATGTGTTAAAAAGTATATTGGGAAAGTGCACCATGGTGAGCACACCCGGGCATCTCCCATCACAATGACATCACCAGATTTATATATTTGGAAAGTGTTAGTGTTTGTGTGACATATACGACCTCTGGACTGTGTGTCTTTTCACCCAAAATAAACATGTCAGTACTCTGGCAGGTTGCTGGTTGCTAAAGAACAAAACATGGCATACCACAGTAATACGCTGACCTCACTCGCAAAACTCCAACTGCCTCATATTTTTTTAAACCTTCAATAGAATTCACAAGAGATTTACTGGGCAACATAAACCCATAAAAACTCCAATTAAAGTGAAGTCAAATGATCTCAATTCCCTTATTTTTAGATCATCAAAGACTTGTAGCATTTGCTAATATTAACATTATTATTGTCTACTTGTCTGAGAGGAATGGGATGCAGGATTTCCTTCAAAGCATTCTTAAGTCTATTTTCTCACTATGTCTCTGCGTGAAATGACCTTTCCTCCCTGGCGATAATGATTTCCAATGTACCTACGATATCACAGATTCTTATAGCCATTATCTCTCCATGGGGTCGGACTCTCGTTGCACCATCGTGTTCCTCCATCAGTAATCTTATCAAATCTTTTATACTTTGCAGCAATGCCACCACCTCTCCACATAAGTCCTCCCTAACATTTAGACATTTTGTCACACTCTATAGATAACAGATGGATAGAACAGTGTCTCCATAGTTTATGAAGATTTTATGATTTTATGAAGCAGAAGGAGATTTATGTATAGGGATTTGTATGTGTGTGTGTATGCCTGCATGTATGTGTGTGTGTGTTTGTGTAAATGGACAGCAACATAAAGTGTGGGATTGTGTCTAACTGTTCATGAGAACAACAAATTTCCTCAGGGAAATTATTATAGAAGAAGATGACTGATGATCTTTGCCTGAGAACATCTGAACTCATCGTTCACATTGTGAATGGTACGGAGGGCAATGAGGGTCATATAAGTATATCACATTTAAAATATCTTATATAACAAAACAATCAGTCCACAGTCATTGTAGGGGCTCTGTGACACTGAGGATACTCGCATGCTCATAATGACTAATGGACTAATCTTTAGCAGCTGTAATAATTTACCATGTTAGTATGATAACATATCACTAAATGAAACAGCTTAGACTAATGAGAATGTCAGCTGTGTGGCAAGTCATAATCAAAAGCACTGTAAAAACCAACAATTTGCCCTGATGGCGGAACATGAAAAGTCAGCGGAGTCACCATAGTCGTCACATTTCGTCCTAAGGGGAATAATGTGTTTGGGAAATTTCATGTTAATATCTTTAGTATGATTTATGCAGCACTACTGCCCCAGACAAATTTCCACTCTGGGACAATAAATGATATCTTATCTTATGTTATCTGATTTGATCTTCATAACTGTTGATACTTTTATTTTTTGAAGTGAACTTAACTGAACAACTGGCTGACATTACCATCCTTCGGGCCATGCAGCTATCATGGGTAAAAATAACAAATAAGGACGTCACTGGTATTTTTTTAAAAAGTTCTGGTGTCTCCAGTGAAGCATTTTCCATATCAATGAAACTTAATAATGAACAGAGGCCTCAGATTACATGGACACACAGTACATTTCACACACAATCACACAAATGAACAAAGAGCTGGGAAACGTGTGTCTGAGAGGACGTCATATGTTTTTCATAAGTCGTCCTACTTTTCAGCATGTTGCATGTATCAGAAACTTTGCACTCCTGGATACTCATAATCACACCAACAATACCATCCAACAACTCTTCTCCTGTTACAGTCGCCTACATGGTGCCTTCCTGTTTCGAAGACAGAACATCACACACAGTACAATGATGCAGCTTGTGTCCTGTTTGTACGATTTTCATTTCCTTGTCTCTGCACTATCGCTTGCCACAATTCTGCACCGCTCCTCACTGTCTGGCCTTCTTCTCCAGCCAGACAAAAGTTCCAAGGGCATTAAAAAGCAGAACTGAGAATGCTGGAAACTCTTCACTTTGGGTGTAGCTGTAGTTTTTGCGCGCAAGAGTGTTTGCATTTGAAAAACAGAGATAGTTTAACACAGACCAAGAGACAAAGGGGGAAAAAAAAACTTTCTGCACTGCAGAAGTAGCAGAAGTACTTGTTATCTGTATGTTGATGTTTTGCTCTCCACTGATACCATTTCAGTCTTTATTTCCTCCCCTTTTTGTGTTCCTCTGTCCTACTGTAGCCTCCAGTTTTCCGATTGCCAAATGCGGCATTGTTTGTTCTCCTTGTTTGGAGTGAGATAAGGTACAGCCAGAGCCGCGCATTAAACTTTGACTCGAGCCAACAGCCTGGGTAATTGGAAACCTCATTTACCAGAATGGTGACATACAACTCTGACGTGCCTAGGACTCGGAAATATTCACACATGGGCATGCACCTGCCAAGACACACACACAGTTGTAAATCCTCCCCCAAGGATCACATCTAGATGCTAATGTTAGGGCTGGTGTGGAGAAGTGCATTAACCAGTGAGTCAGTCTAAATCACATTTAGCAAGTAATTGCTCTCCCATCAATGAACATGCATGCAGGGCAAACCTTTATGCAGCACATTTGATCCTAAGGGAAATACAAGGTGCTTTACAGAGTTTACCAAAGAGAGCAGAATGACATGACGTGCCATATTACAGTCCTGGCATACTGATTTTAAAAGGGGCAGTCGTTTTTCAGATCCTTTGTTTGGCTTGAGTTTGCACACCAACTTCTAAACTGAAACTTTAGACACCCTTTCATTTTTGACAAATGGTTGTTTTTATCAGCCTTAATCTTGTAAGGCTACATCAAAATATCAATACTCAGTACCCAAGCTGCCTAAGTCCTGCCCACACCCCAGGAGTAAAAGATGCCACTGTCTAAATAATGAAAGCCAGAAATGCCCATCACACTTTTAGGGGAAACATCACAGTTATTATAACTGTTAACTCAGGTACGATGTTGTTATGACAGCGGTATATATGAAGTCTTTTAATCTATTACATGAAGGAGGAGCACATGTTGAAAAAATCCAGTATCTCAAAATGTTCATAAATCCTTTAAAAAAATGACAGGTTTTAATTTTGATTAACTATTTCTTGGTTGACACACCACTGAATGTGTTAAAGAGATTTTCTTTCCACAATTTAAAAGCTAAAAATAGTGGGAGCCCTGGATGGGAAAGTTTCCTACAAGTAAGCTGCATGGTGAAACATGAATTCCCAAATATTGCAAAAAATACACACGTACCAGATTTGCATACTCAGGAAGTATCTACTGTTCTTTCTGCTGAAGTAATATGATGCTACGCTGAACAAGGAAGTTGCACCTGCTGTTAAAAAAAACCCACAATCAGTTCTGTGTACAATACGTTAAATACACATTGATGAACTAACTTGTTCTCCTCGTGCCCTCTCTAAATAACTAGAACTGGTCTCAGGGGAGTCTGAAGATGAAATGCTCACCTAAACTCATCATGCTGACCTCAGAGAAAAAAAGTCCTCTGTGATTTGGGTTCACAATAAGAAGTAGATTTACACAAAGAGAAATCCCTCTGCAGTCATTGTGAACAAGGCCAAACAAACTGAGCGCCATCTAATTGCAAACGACTGTGCTGGGCTTGGGCTCTCTGACCTTGGTGAGCCCAGGATGAGATTGGTTCAGCTCGGTCTTGCAAGTAACAGTGGAGGTTTTACCAGTCAGACTATCATTCTTTACACCGCGCTGATCAATACGGCTGCCTGAGACAGACCTTTAATACAAATCCTAACCACGCATCAGATATCATGGCCTTTCATCCTCCCCTCTCCAACCACAAAACTAATCTTTCCTTGTTATGGACAGTGCCTGCATGAGTTTGGACTTTTCAGTGATCAGTCAGAGCATTAATCCTAATCATAAATGAGCCCTGAGAGCCGATCAGCTAATGTTCTTTCAGATTTATGAGCATTAAAAGCAAGGCAGGTTTGTATCAGCACAGGTTGCTTACTTCATATGTCATATTTTTACTCTTACATACCTATTAATGTTAATGTGAAGCTTTAAAGTGGGACAGTTGCACAACAATTTCAGCAGTTTTGAAATAATGTAGAGCTGAAGCAGGTTCTTCAGGTAGATGTACATTCTCTTAAAACCATTCGAGCATGGAGGAGGAAAAAAATGACAGTAGCTTCTAGGAATTTATGACATGTTAAAGCTGTGAAAAGTCTGCACTAACTACTTAAGTATAGTAAAATCTAGACTTATATCTGGTTTGCAAATATAATTATATTATTTCAATTAGTATGTTATGAGCTGAAAAATATGTATGAAAGAATGAGTCTGTTCCTGTGTGTGTTCACAGGTTTCTGAAAAATTCACTAATGGTGAGTGGTGAATCCTGAAACTACCAATAGATTATGTGATTGCTTTTTAAGACCACCATAACACGCAATAGATGAATCTGTACACATCCTACGGCAGATATGATTAAAGAAAGACAGAATAACAAATTACGTTGATGATTTCACGGCTCTTGCTCCGAGGCTGGCTCATGCTTTCGTGGATCACGTACAATGCTACTGTTAACCTGCTGCTGCACTTTGGCATGAATGTTTGTCTCTAACATCTTCTCATCTGTCAGGCATGCTATTGTCAGCGCAGGCACATGTCAACACTTGGAGAAAAAAAAGTACACAAACATCTGTCAGTGGTGAATGCATGTCACAGTTGCCAATACGTGAACAGGTTAGTTTCTCACAGTGAACTTGATGTACAGATGAAAAGATTTACACTCCTGTTATGTTTGTTTCTCATAAAGGGCAATGATGTTCCTGGGTCAGTTTAACTAAGGGCATGTTCAGTTATCCAAAATTGTCAGAAACCAAAAACTAAACATTGTTTATATCTCATTATTAACTCCAAACTATCTGCAAATAAGTTAAATGAACCACTTTATGTTGATCATACACTCATATGACCCAACAGAATAATAAATAAATATTTCAGTTTTGACATGTTTTCTTGCAGTTGTGTATTTTGTCTTTAAACCTCTCCATTTTCTGCAGTTAGAATGTTGTATCTCATAAAAAAAGCCATACAGCTCTGCACCCATCCATCCATCCATTCATTAACTGTACCGGCTCACTGAATGTCTTACCGTCTCTTTAAAGCTGATGATTGCTAAGATCTTTTTGAGCCCTCTACAAATAAAGTCAGAATGTGAGTATCACGAAAAATGGACTTACAGACTCCTTTCCATTTCTTGTGAGACCTCATACATGGACTAAACCCATGAACTCAGCATGTATAATTCCCTATATGATTGATGATGATGTTCATGTGGCATCTATTGCACGTCTGTCAGTCCCAGGGAGAAGGATCCCTCATCTGTGGCTCTTCCTCAGGTTTCTTCTTTTTTCCCCAGAAAGGCGCTTTTTGAAGTTTTTCCTTACCCAGTTCAAGGGTCAGGAAGGACAGAGGGTGTCACAGCTGTACAGATTGTAAAGCCCTTCGAGGCAAAAGATGTTTGTGGTTTTGGGCGTTAAATAAATACATTCGAAATTTTGAAATGTGAGATATCACTGATAACTCTTGTATCCCCTCTGAGGCTACATATCCTGAGGTCAAGCAAACAGGTCAGCACTGCATGTAGAAAAAATGTTATTATAGACTGTGTGAGTGGTGTTCACCTCATTGTTGACCCTATCATTTTCTCATAAATTTTTCCATAACCTTATATCCGTTGGGCCACGGTCTGTTCCTCGACCCACCCTCTCCTCTTGTTTTCTGGCCTTCACCATTCATTCCCCCCACAACCAGGTCACAGTTCCTGTCTGGTGAGACACTGTGAATGGGAAACACAACATGAGTCTCTTCTGGCTCTGAATTATCCCTGTGCACGACACAACACAACACAACAAGTGCGCGAGATGGACAATGCAGATAATGTTGAGACAACAATGAGTAATAAGACAAAAATCTGTGTTAAATCTTAATAATAATGATACTTAATAATTTATGCAACGTTTTAACAACTTTATTTATTTTTTACCTGAATCATTTATTCATCCAAGCTGAAAGGCTAGAATTGGTTAATCTAAACCAAAGTGTGTTCACTCCTCAATTTTAAAGGTTTTAGTGCTGCTACAGGGTCTGCAGCGGGCTGGACTAAAATAACAAATCAGCAATTCAAAATGCATGAACATGATGTACTGATGCAGACAGAGCTGCCGGGATCTTAGATACCAGTGAATTAGACTGTGCTCTCTCAAGGCTTGGTTGCATAATACGAACATAAAATGACAATAATGCGCGTAATCAGTTTGTCACAGTTACATACTGTGTCTCACATTCCTAATGCAAAGCACTGTACAGCAGACAGCAAAGCTCAGAATTATCTGATGATAATCAGTTATTCGCCATCTGCAACGCTGCATCAGCTATACTGAATTACAAGAGCAGCTATTGTATAGATAAGTTCAAGCTTGACAGGAGGCACGTTCAAAAGATTTAATAGAAAGAAACTATGAAAATTAAACCATCAATATCGTTTTAACTCGATACATTATTGATTCAAGGCTATGATAACATCTCATTATGTGCGACAGGAGAAAACAAACAACACGTCCTCTGATGTCAGGACGATGTGATAAGCATTTCGCTTACGTGCTGTTACAGTGCCTCAGGGATCTCCTCTTCTTCTGTGGTAGATTCAGACTTTCATCCTGTAACTGAGAATTTCATTTCATTATCTCTTGCTGCCCATGAGTCACTCCTATTATCTTGAAGGTTGAGTTGAAGAAAGACTAATTGTATTGGGGGACCAGGGAAACAGCCGGTCAAACGAGCTCGCCTCCTCAAGTACTGTACAATTTGTTTCATGTGTCGTTAACCTTTTCACTTATTTCACAGCAAATGTCACGGCGTGGCGATTGACAGTGCTGCAGGAAACTCTTGGTCAATACCTGTGAAGATAGATAGCGTCCGCGCCGTCCTCCGTAAGAGACGGTTATTGCAGGTGACGAGGACTAGAAGTTTCAACTTCTACAAACACATGGGTTTGAAAGGTTTCATCGGTTTACTTCTTTAAATTAGAATTTATACTCCAGAGAATGATGAAGAATATCCCGCTGATAAGAAACACGGTGTGCGTTTTGTTCGTTTCATCTTAGCGGACTTGTGTTAGCTCCATTTCTGCCAGTTTGTAAAATTACTTGCTGTAAATATGGACTACCAATGTAAAAACTCAGTAGAAGTAAACAAATTTTGCTGTTAAACAATTTTCTCCTGTTTTTTTTTGTTTGTTTGTTTGTTTGTTTTTGCTGTTAAGGAGTTCAGATTAAGTTCACGTCACTTTCAAATTTAAATTCGGTAATACAAACTTCCCGAAGGTTAGGGAAGCATTGGGTTTTTGCATTAGTGAACTTTTGTTTGCTGTTTTGGGCAGCGCTCATGTCTGAG
>JBAJHX010000053.1:17972892-18003735 GCA_037176925.1 Amniataba percoides | reverse complement strand
TGTGTGTGTGTGTGTATGTGCAGGTTTGTATGCCAGCTAATTCAAATGCTTGGCTCCTGGTTGGGTGTTGGCATGCTTATGTTTCCGCATGCACGCATTTGAGTGGAGTATAGCGCCTTATCTCCCTGTTCCTGGGCACATGACGCTCAGTTCGTCACTAGCAGACACCATATGCATTTCGATGAAATGAGACCTTGTACCCCTGAGTGTTCCTGATAGTTGGCAGTTCAGACCAGGACAGCACTGGGCCAAAATTACTCCCAGACAGACAGACTATTTTTACCTTAGGCTACTTCCCTCTTTATCACATGGTAGCACTTAAGAAATTATAATCACTGAGTTTAAAATGCAGATCTACAGTACTCTGGGGTTAAATGTATCCTATTTTTCAGTATCTTTGTGATTTTTGCACCGAAGAGCAAATACCCTTTCAGTGTAATATGATTTTAGATTTAAACCTAAACATTTAAAACAATAAAAATTATATAAGATAGTATACTACAATATACATAAAACAATAATGGAGAAAAAAATACAAGCTATGCCTAAGGATTAGATTCAGAATATCAGGTTTCAGTTTATAACAGTTGAGAAACAGCCAGGCCCTCATCGACAGACGTGTATTTTATGCTTTTGAGAACATTTCTAAAGGCAATTCACTATTCGGGGCACTTATTCATCAACTGCCAACAACAGCAAGAAAGAAAAGGTCAAGAAATGTAAATAGAAATGTCAAAAAGAAGAGCTTCGGCACAGATGTGGCAAAGTGACGTCAGTGGACGGTCACAGGCTTAGTGTCCATTTTGCCGCACGCTGATGTCATAAAATTGACATGAAAGAGATACAAAACCTTTTACTCTTTGTCTCACGCTGGATCGACCTCAAATACGATTCGCTTTCTTATGCCTCTCTGCAAAAAGAAATGCTCCAACTTCAGCGGTCCTACGTCAGTGTTTTATCGACAAAAATACCTCCGTCAGTCACCACCTCTGTCTATGAAGGCTCTGCTCCAGTTTTTATGGCCTAGAACACTATGTGAGTAGCTGGCGGGCAGGAATAGAAAGGTGTGAACAGGTCTGGCTGGTCTGCTGAGTTCCTGTCTAAAACCAAACTGTGGACTACTACAACAAAGCTTTCAGGTAACTTACACCCCTGAAGCGTCCAACTGTGTGCACATGTGACAGCTGCATGTAAGCCTTGTATAGGGGCTAGTCTGCATACTGTACATTGTTAGCATGTACTGTACACAGGTGTGCAAAAGCCAAGTTGTTTTTTAAGACGACGCCGCTCTCACGCTTATGGACGTCTGCAGCTCCTACGGCGCACCTTTGAATTTAAAGCAAGTCTGCATTAGAAAGCTGAATTTAATGAAGCCAGCTATGAACATATGCCTGAGTGAAGCTCTGAAAATTGGAGAGTGCTCCGGTAATTGCGTTAGAGAGATGCTCCTTTGCCACGTGCTATCTCACTTCCTGCAGGTGTCGAGCAAGGCGGCCTCAAATTGCTCACATTCCCATTCAACATAAATTTCTTTTAATACCATGCAGGGCCAAGAAGTTTGTGGAATTAAAACTAGAAAAACAGTGTCAGCCTTAGTGCAAGAAAGTTATCCTCGCAGATGCCTTCATCTCTACAGATATGAGTCATAAAGGGAAGTTAGTTTAATGTGGGTGTTTTATTCCCGAACACCCCAGTGTGCTCTCTAGTGTTTCAAACACAACTGTTTAATGATGGGAGCCAGCCTCTGGCTATTCTGTTCTTCTGCTCTCATCATTATTGACACAGTGCAAACAGTGTGGCGGTGTGTAACTTGTTTTGAGGTTAATGAAATAAAGTATGTATGCAGCGTGAGGTTAAATTCAGACATAAAGGTTTCAATTACACAATTTTGTGACTCACACTCGGGAAAATTTTGAGTTATTAGTAAAGTGTCAATGCTGCATTGTTACATATCAAAAGTCTTAAATGTACGAGTTTTGACTGCCGTTGGCATTCAACCTGTTGACTACCGTGGTGGAACAAACAAGCAAACTCTTCTGGAAGCTACGTCTTCAAATTGATTCGCACATGCGGTTTTGGATGAGGATGACTCACTCTTTTCTTTTTCGCTCACCTTTATTGCTGCTCGGCCTGGTTGCCATGCCCACATGGATGCACACAGAGAGCAGAGGGTTAGGAGAAGACACGCTTTGGTCTTGTTGTCCTTCACTTAGAGGAAACTAAAAAGCAAAATTACAAAAGAGCAACAATTAAAGGCTCCCTGGGCAGAGTAGGCACTCAGTGGACGGACTGGGAAAAACAGCATGGCCTTTCTTTAAGAGGAAAGGTAACGGTCTCATAAAATGCTGCCATTAGCAGGGGCACAAGAATCCTGTCTCTGAAATGTCGAGATGTGTAGATTCGCACACTGTGCTTGAGAAAAGACGCTCTTTATAGCTGATCAGTACCTCTTTTTTTTTTCCAGATAAGATGTGATCAGAGCCGAGCTTGATTATCATTTTTAAGTCACGGCCCAGGATAACAGCAATTAAGAGATCACCTACTTTGGGAGCAGACAGAGAACATTGGCTGCCTTGTACACAGCTGTGGAGTGCCAGGTTGTCAATGTCCTCACGTTTCACTCAAGACAATCAGAACATAGAGAGGCAAAGGCAATTAACTTAGTGTAGGGTGAGACTTAAAAAACGTGTGACTAAATCTCTCCATTACTACGAATTATTTAAAATCCTATTTTAATTGTATACACATAACATATTTTAGATTTGTCTCTCTTTGTAACACGATGCTGTTGTAGGCCTTAATGTTTGATATTTGCTATGTTTTCTATTTAAAGATTTAGAATAGAGAATAGTGTAGGAAAACACCTCTTTCTTTCATCCATTTTCATGTTAAAAGCTGCATCAGCATTGCTTTTATATTTAATCGAAGTTAACTAAAATGGCCCATAAAGAGCACTAAACATGTTCCTGTAAAAGGTAAACATTAGAACAACTGTACAGTTATATATATTAGTACTGGCACAGCTTCCGCACACTGTGGGTGGCCTGGCCTATTAGCGCAAAGCTGAATATGGAGACAAATCATGGAGTCAGAACATTTTTCCCACAGTCTACAGTTCATTTGAGTGCGTTGGTGATTCATTTCGACCTGTGCACTGATGCTACTTGTGTCGCACAGTGACTTGGCTCTTCTGTATTCCCGATATCAAAAGCTGTGGGGCGACTGGAGCCGAAACACAAACAGTCTCTTTATCTAACAGATAGGAGCCTGACTGTCTTCTGACCTGCGCTGCCTTGCTTTGAAAAAAAAAATGTAAAAAACTGTCCTTTTCTCCATTTTTCCATTTCAAACGAGCAGTGTTCACAGACAGATTTAGAATTTCTTTGGTTCAGCAGTGAATTAGCTTTCTGTGGCTCTCTGTCAAACCTATCCATAACATGGCTGATAACCAGTAAAATATTAAGTGGCTCAGGCGGCTTCATCAGCTCCATGAACCAATAGCTCACATTTCACTTGATACACACAGGTGAATCATTCAGTCTGAATCTGATAAATGAAGACAGGAACTGGCGAGCTTTGTTTGGAGACCAATGGTTCACTCTCAGCTCTACAGAAGTCTGCTCCACATCTAGATTTGAACATTTCCATTAGTCTGCAGTGCCACTTTGAAACATTGCATAACGCATATTTCTGTGCAGGACAGACGTCACCGAAGCTCTGACAAAGCCTGGTGAATGGGACCTTATCAGGAGGGCCGTGCGCTTTTTCTGTGTGATGAATAGTAAGAACAATAACGTAGGAGGAGGAACAACATTTTGGACGACAGCAACGCCTACGGTGGCAGACACTGTTTGACTTTAAATTCAGTGTGTCGCTGTACGGAGCCAAAACAACAGAAATTATGTCACCACCCAACACTGCGCTGATTCACCGCGGGGTCATTTAACCCTGCTGCTGAAGGACACAGCAGATAGTAGGGGTCCATTTAGAGGATCATTACAGTTGATTACAACCTGGGTC
The DNA here is from genome assembly GCA_037176925.1 of Amniataba percoides. NCBI lineage: Eukaryota > Metazoa > Chordata > Actinopteri > Centrarchiformes > Terapontidae > Amniataba > Amniataba percoides. Next base: position 17,999,715 of record JBAJHX010000053.1, on the reverse strand, counting down.
TAAATTTTGTAGTCTTGGCAACACTGTTGGACTAAAGAGGATGTGGACTACAATTAGGACCCCTGCCTGCATTCGGCTGACTCTGATAACAGGGCATTGACTTCAGTTTGAGGGAAATGCTTTTAGCTTTAATTTTGATGAAGAAGGATTATGAATCAAGAGGTTATTAAATGATAAATACTCAACATAGTAACTATGTGACTGAATGCTGCATGTCCGCCATTCAGGAGACAGTCATGAGATAGAAGGAGGTCAGGCAGGATAGAGAGATGTTCTGTTTTATGGTTTAGATAAGCAGAGTCATGTGTTATTAACAACGTGGGGCTGTTTCATTACATTGCCTGTCACTTTGCATCAAATATGATCAGTGTGACCTTGCTGCTTGGGCTTGGTTTGTGCTCAGAGTGCATCTGCGCGCCACTTAATGAAAATGCACTAAAACATTTTGTGCTCTCACTGTGCTAATGCCATATTGAGGAGAAATGTGTGGTTTGTCTGCACGTGATGACATTTTATCTGCTTGTCCTTTCTTAAAACTGTGGAATAATTTCAGGCAAGTCCAGTTTGCGTTCACTGATTAAATAATAACGACTTCAGTGACGTGATGGTCAAGCCGAACTCTCTCAGCTTAGCACCTGGTGTTGCATTCGTTGAATTGTTTCGCCTCGTTGTTGTTGGTATGCAGACGTTACATCATTGCCCAGGCTTCACATTAATATTCTTTACTGCAGCACTGGCTGTAAGTTAACATTAGCATTGCATTAGTGAACAGGTGTGACCTAAGAGTGCAGCTGTTTGCTCAGATAATGTGGGTTGGCAAGGGGAAAAAAAGTACCAAAATGCTAATGGAAGCCTATTTAAACTACTCGAAACTGTAATACATGTATGTGCATCTGTTATATGACAAATTTCACAATATGTGGCTTAATATGCTGCTGCTGCCTTCCCCAAAGCTCAGATGAAAGTTCTGCTGGTGCTTATAAGGTCTGTGAAGTTAAAAAATACAATCTGCTAAGTGTCCAGGAGTATATCTTCTGCATAGCAAAAATCAACGATCAGTTACTAACTAAAATCATTAATACTATTAAAAGCTAAATATCTCACTTGGTGCTGAACATAACAATGAATGCTTTGAGTCTCAAACCTGCTTACTCACATAATGTTATTTTATTAACTATCATTTACGATTGATCATAAAATAATCTGTGATGAAAGAGAGCAGTTTGTTCTAAAACTGCTCTTTTTTATCTACCTGTATCTTCTGTGCAGCTCATCGTCCATATATCTTAGCTCAAGACTATTAAATTAAAGACCCCTTAACCCTCTAAAAAGGTTGCAAGTTGCACAGTTTCTTTTTTTCCCATCTAACTTTCCCATGCCTCCCGCAGGCTGAATTCTTTCAGCTGTTAAATGCAGTTTCAGAGCAGGTTTCCCATAATGACAGCCTACATTTTTGTCTCCAGCTGATGTCAAATTGGAAAATTGATGGCTGGCTCCTTACTTTATAAGGTACCTTAAAGAATAATAGAATTCTGAGGTCAAACACACAGAAAATAGAAAAAGTGCACAAGTAACATTAAATAAATCATTACATCCATCAATCATTCCATCAACAAATTATTACATCCATCAATCATTCCATCAACAAATTATTACATCCATCAATCATTCCATCAATAAATCAATACATCCATCAATAAATAAATCATTATCATCAACATCATCATCGTCAGTGATAATACAGCCCAAGTGTATCGTGTGGAGGGCAAGAAATTTTAGTCCAGCTCAGTGACCGCAGGTCTGGCAGAGGCAGAGGAGTTATACAGTGTATTAACACTGGGCAGGAACAATTTCCTGTATTGTTCTTTTTAACACCAGAGTTGAAAGAGTGTGTTGCTGAGGCTGCTCTTAAAGCTTGGCCAGTGTTTCATGTAGAGGATGGGAGGGATTGTCCATGCTCAGACACGCAGCTCTGTCGTCTCACAAACTGAGGTCTGCCCGTCAGGAAGTCCCTGATCCTTCAGCACTGTGGGCTGGACGGGATTAAAGGCACTGGAGGAGACGAAGAACATAACGTACGAACTGTGGTCTGCCCAGGGAGGTGTATGCCTTCTGCAGCATATTTATTAATGCGTCATCCACACCAGCTTGGGGCTGGTATGCAAACTGTAAACTGGTCTTGTGACGAGCACACACCAGTGATCTGAGGTGTGCGAGGACCAGTCTCTCCATGGCCTCCATTATGTGAGAGGTCAGTGCTGTTGGCCTGTAGTCATTCAGTGCTACAGGATGCCCTTTCTTAGGCACTGGAACCAGGCAGGACGTTTTCCACAGCACACAGACTCTCTGAAGGTGCAGGTTGAAGAGGTGCTGGAGTACGAAGCAGGCTGGCACATGCTGTCAGCCACTCCAGCTCTCTCGTCACCTGCCCGACAGTGAAGCGTCGTCCAGTCTGTGGTGGGTGTCAGCGGGGTGGTGGGAGGGTTGGGATGATGGGGGGTGGGTGGGGAGTGGTGTCTGCTGCAGGGTTTGGTGGGAGTCAGCTCGCCATTAGCAGGGCACACAGCAGAATCTTAAATGTGCAATTTCTCTCTGGGTTTTTTTGCATTACTTTACTATAAATTTTTCATCAATAAACAACATATATTTTCAAACACACCTACTCGTCTTTAGGACGAATAATTTAACTGGGAATACCCGCCTAAGCCTGAGAGTCATCTGACGTTTTTAATGCTTTTTTTTTTTTTTTTAAATCTTCTTGATTTATACATCTTTTAAATAATTATGTATAAATTCTGTATAATTTTTCAGTAACTCATCCAAGAGAGGGGCATTAAGACATCTCAGTATGTTTTAAACCCACTTCAGTTCAACAGTTCGACAAATGGCTCCTATTAAGCAACGAATGATAGGCCTCAGCGCCTCCACACAGGCTCTGTGTCAAGATTGCAAGTGATGAATAATGCAGCTTTTAAAATCTGAATTTAACTGAAAGATGCATTAGCAGAATCTCTAATATTAACGTTGTGTTCCGGAAGAGGGCTGATATAATTATAGAATCTGATTGCTCCCCATCTCCACCATCATCTCTGACGTGTTGTTTACGAAATACGAATCAAAGGGATAATAGACCAGCATCCACCTGCTCACTCACCTGCATATAAATAGGAAAATTTTGCAAAGACAGAACTGCATCCCAAAGAACCTGTGAATTGGAAATACAACAAAGAGGTTCCAGGCCTTTTTCTCCTTTCCCTGCTCATCTTTTTCATTTCTACAAGACGTCTAATTATAGATCTGAATAGGTTTATATTCACTTTGACAGTGTTTGACTTGATTAATACTGAGCCAAGTTTAGGTTTTAGAACATTTGCATGTTAAGTCCTTTTTTACAGCAAATTACTGCTTATTCTGTCTCATGTCCTTTTGATTTTTAAGCACAAATTACACAGGATGTAAGCCTTTCCCTGACGGCAGTTGTTATAGCAGCAAGATCATACATGCACAAGTAACAGCAGACTTTTCTAACTACAAGAAGATATCATGAAAGCCACAAACAACTAAACATTTGGATCCACTAAATATAAACTTGTCTAATTGAGTTGTGAGTTACCTTGTTTGGTGTGCCATAGGTCCCTCTCTGTTCAAGCATTTTGTTTGTTAGACAAAAAAAGTTAGTAGCAGGGTGTATTTGGAAGGTGCACTGTTGTGTGTGTCTACACCGCTCACAGAAATAAATAAGCACGGCACTGAAAATGCTTACAGGATTACAACAAGGGAGAAAATGAGGGGGGAAATACAAAAAGACTATTTATTATGCACAGGAGACCTGACAATAGATTAAAAAAAAGAAGAAAAAAAACATCTTGAATAACTGAAGGTCTCTATCAGTCCTCTGTACTCCTCTGTAAAATAGTCTGAAGACAGCATCTTTGTCTCTGGGAATTATTCACTGGAATCATTTCAGCTTCCATTTTGCCAAAACAAAAAAAACATACACTTAAGGCCTTTTATTAAATTCCTTCAAAGTATTCACTAAATGCTATATATTATGTCAGTCTGGACAAACATGGCTGAAAATTTCCACTATGATACTGGAAAATTATGAAGATGCATGAAGTAAATAGAGGAACCAATGAGCTCACCATCCTGCAGCCAAGAGCTTATGCAGCCGTCAGAATAAATAACTGCACCATTTATTTATCTATTTTGTCAAAGCTCTATTATCATTTTGTGAGCGCTTTCAACACAGGCACCGCAAGGCGACGTGTAACAAACAATAAGGGAGACAAAATGTTAATTGTGATGGATTACTCGTCTCAACAATGCACGTTTCAAATACTTCAAAGTTCATTTTCTTTCCATAGCTAATGTAAATGTTCACAGCCAATATAAAACTAATGTGATTTGTAGTTAATGGGCTTCAGCAGAACACCACAAGTCGAGGCAGTGCCCATATTTTCCAAACTTGTTATACGAGACAAGCATGCCAGTGGATACATTTGACAATAGCACATACAGATGAAAGCAGTTAGCCCAGGCGCTAAAACCTCATGCAACCACATCACACCTCACCAAATATGCACCATTATTAAAATGATTTATTCATGAGCCCAGTTTATTAAACATATTTACAACACTCTCTCCAGTTATTGTAACAAAGGAACATTTTAATCATGTGCTGCCCAGCAGTGATGTAATTTATTCACTAGATTCCTGTTGGTAACGCTGTAACTGCAACTGTAACTCAGCATCTCACGAGCTTTCAGCAGTCAGCTGCCAGTGCAACATGTCAATGAAACATATCTGATATGTTGATGGTATAACTGCGCCAATGCTCTGGACAAACAGGGGATGGGTAACATTATTGATGTAGTTTTTTTTCTCATGCTGGTGCCACGCTACGTGAGTTGAGATGACACGCAGACTTGCCAGGAAAGTGTCTGAGTGGGACGTCTCTCAGTGTCCCGTCAGTTCAGGTCTTTCATACAACATCCACAAATCTTGGATGGGTCTGTCTACATTATAACCTCTGAGGTTTGACTCATGGGAAGTCCGATGTCCCTCCAACATCAACACGGCTCTTTCTCCGTCTGCACGAGCCAAGATACATGGATGCTGTCATTTTCCCGTGTTGATGCTGCGGTATCGAGGTCCTCTGCAGGTTCTTCACTGTGATTGTCTCCAGCCAATCATGATGTTTCACCGCCTCTTTATAGCAATAACTAATTCAAATTAAACTTATCAGGAAAATGAACACTTGAACAAAGAGCAGAATCATAATGACCCAAAATAGTAGAAACAGTCTTTGAAAATAATTTATTTGACGTGTAGCTTTGTGATGTTTTAGGTTGGCCCGTGTCCCGTCAGCTGGATTTACAGCATGAACTGTAGCCAGCCACCAGGAAGATAATGATATTTTGGCTTCACTTTTAGGGAGCTGCCATTTTGTCCATCTTTATACACAGTCTATGCTTTAAATGCTCTGGACGTTCATAAAAAAATGCACCTTTATTCAAACTTCATGCAGCACCCCATTATTATTACTACTTGGGCTGCAGATATGACTGAGCCCTGACTCATATCCCTATTTTTACACTACCTTAAAAGGAAAACGCAGATATTTCTTCTGTTGGGAATCCTAACATCCAACCGGGCAGCGAGCAAGCAGAGCTTTGTTGAGGAGAACCCGCTGGCAGTGCCTGTTAACTGGCGAGCATGAAGCATAATGCCAAAAGTTTGGACTGAATGAAATCACTTTTCAACACAGTGGTGGGAATTATGTAAAAATAAAAAAGAAACAGGGCAGGAAAGAGGTATAAAAAATAAATAAGGACATGGAAATCGGCTGAAACAGCAAACAGCTGAGTTCATGTAAGGAAAGAAAATAAGTTGACAAGAACTGAGTTACGACCATGGGAACATTTTTTCTTTGTTGTGTCTCGACTTATCAGTCTTAATTTTGGGAAGTAATCACCAGAAACATTTAGTTTTTCACCATCCCAAATTAAGCCAAGAGTTAACAGTAGCCAGAGTTTCTTTTTCTGTGAACCACAAGACATTTCCGATGGTGTAGACTGGACACGGAGCGTTGTGGAGTTCTTGAAGTGTCAAAAAGTGGTTGCTGTGTTTATGGCCATGGGAAATGCAAAAAAAAATAGGTTTTGCTCATTTCTACTTTGCTTGGATGTTTGACCTTCACTGTTTTCACATATGATGTCTGTTGAAGGTGAATCCGTGCTCGCATTGAATTTCAGTTTAACGCATGTGTTTGCTTTGTGTGTGATGTGGAGGCTTAAAGCTGCAGCACACACACACACACACACACACACAGAGTACTGAGTAGAAGACTGATGGCTACACGAGCAGCCGCTTATTAAACAAGGGACACGGTAACTCTTTCACCGTTTCCACTTTTTAGTTCAGGTATTTAACCTAACACAAATCACACACAAAAGCTTCTTTTGAGTTGCCAGTTCTTGTGGGCTGCTGCTGGAGTGTCTAGCCAGCCACCAAAAGGAGTCTCATCTGCAGAGGAGTATAAATGGGACTGGGTGCTAATTGGGCTGCACCAAATCCCTGTTGCATCATGGGGAGGGGCAAGGGTTTCAGTTAGTTTTTTGGTTATTGTTATTTTGATAAATTTGGGTTGCTGCTGTGGTTTGTTGTGTTTTCTTCATAGCTTATAATTGGGCGCACAAATCTGATGCGTTGTCTTAAGGAATTGTCTGTTTGTTTGTTTTTGTTTAAGTCTGTCTCCACCCTTGGTTTCTAAATGGCCTGATCATGATGTCGTCATAAGTTGTCTTTTGTTTGTGCTTATGTTTAGTTCTTATATATTTACCTATCTTTTTAAAGGCCAGAATAATTAGATGTATTTTGTTATCATCTGGTGAATAAATTAAAACATTTTCTTTCATAGGAAAAAACTCTCTGTGTCTTTCTGGTCTGTCAGCTCAGTCCCCGACAAAGACATTTTATAGTTTTGAAATGATAAAAACAAACAAACAAAGAATTTTTTTAGTTTTTTAGTACAAAGAATAAGTTGAACTTTTTTTTTATAAAAAACATTCAGAAACATTTGGAATGGGTGGAATATGGTTTTAAAGATCTTTGACAAGTGATTAAATGATTATTTAGATCATGTTAAGTTTCTTTCATAACATGTCTGTTGTTGAAAATTAGTAATAAACAGTTGTCGAGGCTGGTCACTGATGTTTGTTCTAGATTTACAAAAGCAAATGTACTTTACTGAGCTTTACTGATCTTTTAATGCCTCTTTTTTTGTTTATTATGCTGCTTTTAGATCTATTTCTGTGTTTCTGTCTGACCTGTGTTTCACCTCGAAGCCCTTGAATGAATGAATGCTTTAAAGCAAAACGTGCAGTCCCAGTGCCTTTCTTTACTTTACTTTCAACTTCTGATCAAACCAAACAAGAAAGAAAACATGGCCAAATACAGCCATTGACGCAACAACAGTGAATTCTTTCCTGGGAAACCCTGAGTTTTCACACAGTCTGGACGAAATCCACTGGCACTTCTATTTCCTGTTGCTAAACGGAGCGTGAGTCTTTGTCGTGCATTCGCTCGAGCTGTTCATCGGGCAAAAAAAAAAAAGTCAGGTCATGACCTTGTTTCTTTGACATTCCCCTGGCACGGCATCACAGGTGTACCTCTCAACATATCAGCTTGTGCGGCGCTGATAATACAGTGTGACTGGACCAAAATAGTCCATTACATTGATTGTGTTGGCCAGCACTACCACCAATTACGCAGCTCTCTCTTTGATCCTAAATTACACCTGAGATATGAAGCAGTACCTTTAATCAAATGTACAGACTGTCAGATCCTGTAGAATAATCTTTCTGTCTCTCTCTACGCCACAAAACTGTCTCTCCACAGATATACAGAGAGACAGTTTGACCGCTCGGAATCGCTCAGCAGGCCTGACTGACAAGAATAAGCTGCAGCATTTCGCAGACGGCTGTCCCAGCTTGTGCCTGTTCATGTAATCATCATTTCTAAGGCTTTTTGATTACAATTACATCACAGTTACCGTATACCAAGCTGTCCCTCTAAATTAAATAAGTTTGGAAAACCCAGCAAGTCATTTGACAGCACTTAGCGTTGCTTCAAGGATTTATCCGGGCTGCTCAAAGATGGCTGGTATAAAAATTATCACTTCCACTGCACAGTTAAGAAGATTTTGAACCTATTTTGAAAAGTGCAACTCTGTTTATTCAGCCAAACAAGGATGGCAACCAAAAAAAAAAACAAAAACTTACTCCGTCTACTCTTTAGTCATGGCACATCTTCCCATAATCCCTTTTCAGTACACGTTGGGCCTAATCCAGTAGAGTCTGATGAAATACATCACATAATACCTAAAGGTCTGGAGAGGGTAAAATACTGAAGTCAGTGCATCAAAAATGAGATTCTGACTACAAAGCAAGAAGAAAACATTAGCTGATTGTGATGGGATTAAAATGGCTAAAGCAAAGAAATTATTATCGACAGCATTATTAATCCTCTTATTTACATTTATAATTTTTAATTTCAAACTGCTGTTTTTCCAGATAAGACATTGCTTTTTGAAATGATGGTAAACAAGAGCGTACCAATTACTGGTCAGTGTGGTGAGATACAAATGCAGCTGATAAAAATTCAGAGAGTGTTACAAATAATAACCAAAGAGGATTCAAATGAACATAATTACCTTAACAGATTGTTTATCTTGTCAGAAACAACTGAATTTAAACACTTATTAGTCTGACAGAGACTGCGTTAAGATCAAGTGATGATCACAGAAGGAAAATCATTTTAAAACTCAGTAAACATGTGCTACATTCAAACAGAAGTGTATTGCAGTGTGTGGAGTCACACTGTGCGACTCTTTGGGAAAATCATTTCCAATCATTCACACAAAAGTTTGTTAAAAGCATTAGCAGACCATTTTTGTGACTTGTTTAGAGAAGAAGCAATAGAATAATAAAAGATTTTTCTTTCCCCTGCTCCTTTTCAATCACAGACTGTGTATTATGTTGTTTCAGATGTTTGGATGAATTAGAAAATCGATTGAATGAATGAGTCTTTATCAGGTTAATTTCTCCATGTTGTTCTTATTTCCAGATGTAATAACACAAAGAGATGGCTGGTAAATTAAATGAAAAAGCTGAATAAATGAGGGGAAAAACATAACAAATCCAAAAGGTTTCATGTAGCATTAAGGTGTGGTAGCTCAGCATCTGACTCAGACACTTTATGTTGGTTTTTTCCTTTCATTTGTTATATGTATTTTCCCAATGCATGATTTTAAGTAGAATTTAAGTCTTTTAGGACTGAAAATGTTGTCAAAAGTTTTATTAAAAAGGTGGGATGGTCCCAGGCTACAGAGAAGATAACAGATAAAATTATCTAGACTGTAACATCAGCCTTCTAGAAGGCATCAAATGAAAAAAATATTTTAAGTGAAGCCGCCTTTGTGGAACTGACAGGACATCCATGCTGTCTTTGTCTCTTTGTCATCCTTTCATTATCCTGACTGCAAATGGCAGAAGTATTTGACGTTGCTGTGGCAGGCTGCGATGTACCGCTTTGCACATAGCGGGACAGATTAGCCCATTTTGTCTCCGATTTCTCTCCCTGGCTTTGCTTCCCGCTGATAAAGGCTCCCAGGCAGAATGCCAGGATCCCCCGAGGAGAGTCCAGACATTTGCCCCGTGCCACTGTAAGGACACCGGGACAGGAAGAAAGACATTCATTACAGAAGGAAAATGAAAATACAAAAAGAAGGAAAGGCGACCCATGCAGAGCTTGGCGCCGGGCCGAACACTTGGAGATAACAGCCAGGCCGGAGGTTGAGTTGTTCAAAGCAGATCCGGCAAGTCGTTCTGACCAGCTGAAGTCACTGTTACGGGCAGCTTCTGAAAATAACACTTAAAGAGAAGTGATCAGTGAGTCACTTCGCTTATTTGTCTCGTTTGATTTTTTGACCTTATGCGCACACACGCATGCACACACAGCAGTCGCTGACCTCATGAGACAGTCTGATAAAGCTGTCAGACAAAAACAACATCTTGTGCCTGAATTTTTTTTTAAGATGACAGTACCACCCACAGACTGAGGGAAAAAAAAGGCTAAAGCTCTGTCCCACACACACTATAGAGTCTTTGAAAGGGAAAACTATCCTCCCTGGTGCTAAAGAAGGACAGAGTTGAAATAAAAAGAGCCTGTGTGATCCACTGAAACTAATCCTGCACATTTTAATATCACCAGCGTTTGCCAAACCGGAGTGAGAGCCGTGTACAGTTATGCGTGAATTCCTCTAAAATGTCCCAACTCTTGCACTCTGCCATTATTTTAATTAACACAAATATGTGAAAGGGAGTTACTAAGAACTTTGACTGTGCCTCCATCCGTCCTCCTCAAACTAAGACAATTTAAAAACACCAATTATGATGTATAGTATTTTATAAGATATCAATCATGAGATAATGAAGACCTCCCCCCTTTATGACAAAGCCATCACCGAGCACTTCCCTATAATAATCTCTTGCTTCTTACTGCACAATAGCAAAATCAATGCACTAAACATTTTCTGCCGTTACTGTATTCTTCAATTGATCGTTCCGTTCTTCCTCTCCTGTCTATTTTCCTAGAATCCAGGCACACACACACAAAAAAAAAAATTACTCATTGTTACACATAAAGAGCCTTTTTGTAAAGACAAACCATCAGCCGGTTTGATAGACACTTTGATCACACTGATCGTACTCGTGCCTTACAACATTTTCTTCCCGAACAAGTTTTAGGCGTCAATAAAAGTGGCAAAAGTTAAACAAAGTGACTTTTCCTGCGGTGTTAGAAGAGATCATTTGTAGGCAGTCTGAGAAAACGTGATATAATGCCAGAGAAAATCCCTCCACCTTCCCCTTCTCTACAGCAGGCTACCCCTCACTGACCCTGTTCTTCTGAGAGAGGACGATAAACGGGGCGGCACCAGCCTATATATTCCTGACAGAGGACGATAGAGACTGTGGCACCGCGGGACGCTAGATTCATTAGTAACTCTTCATCTGCAGCGAAAGTGTCGCATTAAAACTTACTGAACCCTGTGAACTCTTCCGTTTACTTTGAAACAGACTCTGGTATTTCTCCCACTCTGCTCGAGTTCTGTCATGAGGTGATTTTATATAAAGTGCCAAGAGTTAATGTGAAAACAGGCAGCTTTGGTGATTAAGAAAATTAACTGATTAATCAAGAGTCGTTCAAGAAAAGTGAAGTATCTTATTGGGAAGGCCAAATATACAGTTGCTGAATGCACCCACCCCAAAGACGGGACACAGAGGTGATACTCTATAATTGGCAATTATTCAATGAGACATGTGGAAAGTTTGAATTCTTTTTGGTAGGACTGTGGCAAGGTCTTTTTTGTGCTCGTAATAGGTATGAGGAAATCTGCAGAATAAAATTAGGGGCTATTTTAATTTGTGCCATAGATAACATTTCAGTAATCTGCAGCTGGACTGTGTCTTCACTGCCAGTCAGTAGTCTCTAGCACGGTGTAAATGGTAAACATTATACATGTCAAATATCAACATGTTGGGAGAGAGAGAAATCATGACTCACTTTGCTTCAAATGACTTCATCAAGTTCAAGTTCAGGTTTTATAGTCACCAACAATGTAGTTTGTTCACAGGTAGGCGCTGCGTCAAACGCTCTCTCGTCAGTACACATCAGTCAGTGAGAGCATCACCTGTCATAGGCAGTGTGCTGTCAGTGGGTGAACACATCAGTCTTTATACCACTGGGACATTCAGTGCTGATTCTTCAGTTGATTGCATTTAGCCTGTTGCTAATCCAAGCTGTCACGTCAAACTATCTTACACAAGCGCTCTTTATGAGGTTAACAGCTGAGCAACCAATTATTTTCAACTGAGTTATCAGATTATGATTATTTTTCTGTGGCTATTTTTCAATAGGCCTTTAACAGGGAAGTAATGTGCTGCAGCAGAGCTGCTAACTTGGCTGGAGGCTCATAGTCTTGTTTTATGAGAAGGAATAAAAGATATTGCTTCACTGAATGACTCGAGTTCATTGTCAGTGTCTTAAAATAAAGATTGAATTTGACAATGACAATGGGCAGTTAAGACCAGAAAAGATGGAGACATACTTCTGCTGCAGTATAATGTTTCAGTAAAGCCCAACGCTCCACACACCATCTTAAATTTGAGCCTGCACGCGTCCTCTGAGTGGGCTCAGAATGGAGGAAGAATGAATGGGAATCAGCCCTCTCAAGTAAAAACTCCCCAGACTGGTTCACTGTACTGGACATTCCTCACTTGACAGTTTGACTTTATTGTTTAACACAATAAATCAGGTTTTGTATTAATGAGCAGTTCTCCACCAAGGGGAATGTTAAGATCAGGAACTGCAGGGCAGTTTGTGACATTTCCAGTGAGCGAAATGTCCATAAATCTGCGAATCTGTATACAAATAATGTCTCTCCTTTTCCCACAAATCTTTTAAAAGGACCCAGTGAGAATTTGCATAAACACAGACACATACCAACTAAACTTCAAGAAAGCCTAAATAAAATGCCACGGGGGTCTGTCCAGATCTGTTGTTGTTCAGGATCACAAAGGTCTCTGTCAGTAAGAGACAATCTGTGGATCAGAATCCACAGAATCCACCCCTCTATATGACTTCACCTCCATCCACTCTCACTTTCCTCCTCTCTCCCTTCTCTCTCTGCCACACACTCACACATACACAGGCACACATTATATCACCACTGCCTCCTCTGTTTTCCTTTTGTTTCTCTACTTTCCATCCCTCGCACACATGAGATCATTGCTCTGATTTCATTCCAGCTGTTACGGTTTGGGGGCATCTGGGAGACATTCCAGCACAGAGCCACAGATCACAAGCCCGCACAGAGCCTCTTGCCCAGCCGTGTAATTCTCAACAGCTGCAGAACATCGAGTTATGACACTTGAGCGAGGACACCAGCCGCACTCAATTAAATCTGAGTCAAGCACTAAGCAAAAGTACACATGTGCGACAGTGCGCATGATGTAATGATGCTGCTTGGATTGGATCGGATACGTGGAATTTCTTGACTTTGACTTCAACTTGTTGGACAGCTTTTCAATTTCAAATGGAAACTGATGTCTCTCACACACACCTGCAACCCTCTGAGGACATCTAGTGGCCGGACATAAACACTACACAGAGGATATCCGAGCAAATCCTGACTGATCATTTCACCCTCTTGTTTTGTTTACACTGATTGTACTTCCTCATTTCATCACAGACCCAAATCACATCTAAAAATAGCTACTCCAAAGATTTAACAGGTGCTTTCTGTCACATATATGGCTTTCTATTCTTCTGAGTTTGATTATGCCAATATGGAGAAAAATTTTGATGTGACCCCAAACAGAAGCAATGTGTAATTTTCTGTAGTGAAATTAGGTTTTCAGTTCAAAATGATTCAAAGAATCCCCCAGAAACACAAACCTAAAACATTAGGGTTAATTAATGAATGCATAGTTTTTATATCTACACATACTTAACCGTACCCCGTTGCCATAGCTTTGCCAAGTGCCCAGACCCTTTAACTGTTGAGTTAAAGACATAAGTACACTACTGTGTGTCCTAATGGGATTCTGTATTGGTTCAGAGACTGTCTGGCCTAAAGGCTTTACACTCTAAACGTCTGATAATACTCTGTAAGATTAACACATTTAGCTAAATTACCTGATTGATTAGACTGTTGACACACATGTACATGTACACATGGCCACTTTGCAGCAAAGGGGAATTGGAAACGGATAAATGTCAACTGTACCCAGACGTCATGTCATGAAAGTGAGACCAAAGGTTTCATCATTGCAAGCTAATGACAGTTCTTGACATCACATAGACAAAGGCATGTACTGTGGGTCATCACTGATCAGTCCATAAAAACGTCTTGTGGTATAATGGACCACGATTATTTCATGAATAGAGTTAGTGTGTAGTAATTCTGTTAATTTATGTTAACGGTGTTTCAAGATCACATGAACATTGAGTTGGAATGAACAGATACCACACAGGAAAGTACAAACAGGGAGGCATAGAAACTCCATCCATCCATGATCTTCTTATTTCCTCAAGCTGCAGTTTGTGTGTGTGTGTGTGTGTGTGTGTGTGTGTGTGTGTGTGTGTGTGTGTGTGTGTGTGTGTGTGTGCGTGTGTATTGTGTTGCTTTGTTCAACTTTTGCAATTTGAGTGAGTAATAGTTGCTTCATCAGTGGCCTAACACTGTAAAGCAACAAATAATAATAATAATAATAATAGCTTGGACTTATATAGCGCCTTTCAAGAAACCCAAGGCCGCTTTACAAAGGGCTAAAAGGGGTGGGGGTGGGAGTGGGGGGGGGCCTTGAGAACTCCAGCCTTTGTCTGTCCACCTAGTTGGACCTCATCCAATTTGTTGACCTGCTCATGTTTCTTTTCAGCTTTCATCTTGATCTCAATTCTCCTTTTGTTGTCATTTTTATTATTTTATCATCTTATTGTCAGGCGTCTGGATGCGACATTCTTATATGACCTCAGCCTTTTATGTTTTCTTCCCTTCTGTGGTTTCACTATGAGGCCAGATTCTTAGTGAAGGTTAGATGGTCATGGTGCAATGTATCCTCAGCTGAGGTTACATCTTTTGTTACATCCTCACTAAATGTTAAACATACATGTTCATTTATGTTTATTATTTATTTTGTTCAAATAAGACGATCATAAACCATCTTCTCATCACTTTCTCTTTTGAGACATTGAGACATGAGAGTTTTTGGTGGCTATAAATAAACCTCACATTGCAATTGAGGATTGTCAAACCTGTTTCAGAGTTGACACATACTGCTAAATGGCATGCAGATATACGTGCTTTTTCAACATCATTGTGATACCACAAGGATAAAAAACATAATATGATCTTATAAGATTCTGTCATAAAACGTCATTCCTTCATCCAAGTCAATGTTGCAGATATATACCCCGGATTTCTAGTATTTGATCCTGGATTTTAAGCTATTAAAATCCAAAACACAGAAAGCTGAAACAGAAACAGAAATTAAAAACCAATGGAAATAACACGATGCTACATCATGTAGTGATTTACATATTTCTACATATTCCTCCAGCGGTATTGCGTGCACTTTCGAAAGCACCAACACAATTCATTTTATCCAGTGACACTGATGACGAATTGTTTACCCTCATGGGTTTTTATTATTTGTCTGACAAACAATTGGCAGAAGTGGCTCTTACAATTCACACAACAAATAGTGTTGCTATGGTAGTGGATATCAGTGGGCCAAAAACAACCAGTGCATCTGTAGTACTGTATAAATATATTAGGAAATGTATAAAGAAAATTACAAAATAGATGCAGGCTCAACAAATCATAATACTTATTTCTATGGACCATTGTATTCATAGATTAAGTGTAGCATCACAGTGTGGCGCACCGGAAGAGACACTGTGTTTAAAAGATGTACAATTTTGTTCTTATTTTGCAACATTATGAAAAGACTAGACTGCTATTACTGTGATAACTTTGTGTGAGTAGGTCACGATGAGCGGTTTGACATTTGCACTATAACAATGAAAGAGGACTCTTAAGTCCCAAAATGTCAGCGTGACTCACTTTGTGAGAAATGACCATGACATGTTAGTGAAAGTAGTTCAGACAGCACTTTTATTCTGAAGGATCTCTGGACCGGAAGTGGTATTACCTGATCTTGCAGGTGGGCACGACTAATTAGAGGCCCCGACTATTTCCTGTCGTAACTCGTAAGTTTTGGCAGAGTGGGCAAAGGTAAGTGTCTTTGACTTTTTCAGTTATTATAATTTCAACCAGTTGCCATCCAGCTTGAGTCTAAGTATGATAATAACATCATATTTGGCTGTTTTTATCTCCGGTTTCATCACTGGAACTGGGGCACTTAAAACGCCTACCAAGATGCTACAACATATTAAAAAGATACACAATTTTGCTAATTTACTTTTGCATCTTTTTTTTTTTTTACTTCTGTTCTCACGAGAGAAATAAAACGTAGAACTAGTGAAAAAATAATGTATGCCACGGGGAGGGGGGAAAAAAGAAATAAAGAAACCCAGTGCGAGGGGGACAATTTTCAATGAGGCTGTGAGAAATTCCGGAAGGGCCTCGACGCGGCTCAGGAATTAGTCGCAGCTCACGTTATGCGTCAACCTGCCCGCAGGTGCCGGCGAGGCCGTGACCAAACTGAAAGTGAAATGGGAAGCCCGGGAGTAAACAAACAAACAAACAAACACACAAACAAACAGACACGTCGGGCAGCGGGGGAGACGCGAAAATGGAGGCAGCTTTGAGAAGAAAAGGGGGCGAAGGGATGCTATGTGCCGCCTCAAAGGTCAGAAAGAAAAGAAGAGGCGCCGGCCGGGCACATTTTGTGGAAGTGAGTGAAAGGTGGGAAGAGTCTGTGCTCATGCAGCCGCCTGGAAAGCGAAGTTCCTCTGGACTTTTCTGCTCAGGGTGAGGTGGGGGAAATTTGTCTGGTCACTTATCTCTCGCTTGTATAAAAGTCGCTCCCCGTCGCTGGAGTCGCTATTCAGTGTGGAGATGAACGTCAAGGTAAGCAGGCTTTTCTTTTTTTGTTTTTTATTTTTCAAATAGATACCTTGTTTTTAACGGTGCTGGTAGAGAGGAAGTGAAGCTGCAGGTCACAGATGAACTGTTTAGGTGGGTTATATTGGTAGTTATCTGCTTCTGCTTTCATCTAGGCGTTTTGAAAATAACATTTGAAATGAGTTTTCTGTACATGTTGTTTTTGGATACTGATGAAAGTTAATGATAAGGTTTATATGGGTAAAAATAGATTATTTTCTCTATCATTTTATAATGACAGGAAGGGAGGCATAGTTTCCCTGTAAACTATGATTTTTAGCTTGCACTTTTGGTTATTGACATTTTATGTTTTGCTTTTATTTTGCTTTTGCTTCATCATTTTAAAGATGTCGTGCTTATGTACTGTTGAATTTAAGGGCGTCAGTTATTGCATTTACTGATTACAGCAGTGAGATGTTTGTGTGTGTGTGTGTGTTATTAACTCAACATGTGCATTCAGGATTTATGTGCGACGTACTTTGCACTCCTTTTTCTTGTCATTGTTTCTTTTTTTGCATCGCTGCCACCACCTCAGTGTCTCCGTCTGTCCTTCTTTTCAGATGAAGCTATTTGTTTTCATCATCGTCGTCTCTGCATTTGTGCGAGTCAGTCGCCAAAATCCTACAGGCCACTGGACTCTCCTCCCCCACAGTACGTTTGTCCTCTATAAAACCACATCACATACCCCAAAGTTGAAATCATTCTTTCTTAACATATTATTATCCATCTTTTTAGTTTTGGTTGTGGAGGTGGATGGCACTTTGGGCAAGCAGCCTCTGAGCTGCCTGGAGTCGCTGAAGAACCGTTCGATGACAGACGATGAGAGCCGGGATATTTCTTGGAAGAAGAATGGGGTACAGCGAGCAGAGAGAGGAAACTCGTACCTGGTGGAGCTGGAGGAAAGCTTAGGAGGGGGCAACTACACCTGCCACAACAAAGATGGATCCCTCCTCAATCATACTGTGGTCCTGATCCAAGAGGATGAAAGTGCCAGGAGGAAGATCCTTATGAAAACTGACCAAAGTACGGTCCAATAAAAAAACAAAACTTTTATACAGCAGCCAGAATTTGGGAAAGTATCTCAAAAGCTACATCACCTCCTGTTTGTTTTTTTTGTGTTCCCATCTCTGCCCATCAGGAGATTATTTGGACTGCTCTGCTCAGAATTACAATGGAGAGTTCCACTGCTCCTGGACCTGGCACAGCAGTCGCGTTGGCAAACTGGCATTCATCAAAGCCCGACGGTAAGCTCCCAAACTGCTGAAATGTTTTCTGTTTCGCTCTCCAATAATAACACAGTGTTCTAACTCATGTCAGAGCTGAGACTACACAGTGACACCCATAAATACCTCCCTGTGAAAAGAAACATAACAAAGTCATTTTTTTAAATGTCATTTATGCATCAGGGACATGTCATGGGATCGGAGTTCATGTAAAAATAATACAGCTGTAAAAATGCTCCTGGTTGATGTATGTTTGGCCTGTGTAATGTTTTTATCAGTAACCGCCTCTTTGTTACAGCTTCAGAGTCAAAACTACAACATCAGTAGGTCATCTGAATAAAAGATCCTTTTTTTTTTTTTTCTTTCCGGCAGTCTTCATGACGACAAGGACGTCAAGTGTTCTGTGGACGTCAGCGGCCGGCATTGGACCTGCATCTCAGGCCAGAGTCAGTTCAGCTGTTCATTGGACAACACCGGACATGGGATTTCGTGTGTGGAGGAACAGCACTGCCCCTACGCTGAGGAGAGAGAACACATCCAGATCACCATCTATGTGAGGACCGAGAAGTTCCTGTTAGAGAGCTACTCAAAGTACTTTTACCTGTCAGAGATAGGTGAGCCATTTTTGGAAAAACACACTTGTTTTTCTGCACAGTTTTTGTTTTATCTGTTTGTGTCTCACTTGCCCTTTGCTCTCACCCTCGATAGTGAAACCTGACAAGGTAAATATCAGTAAAGTCAATGCTACGACCATAATGTGGAGTTACCCGAGCTCCTGGAGCAGTCCCTTCTCCTACTTCCCTCTCACTTTCCAAATTGCACAGCTCAGGCGAGGGTGCAAGATGTGCGATGGCCCGTGCACTGACTCAAGAGGCACAAAGGTGAGGAGGAAAAAAAATCAGAGTGATAATAATAAAGAAACTGTTTGCGTCCAATGCGAGGAAATTCCACAACTGCACGTGAAGAATAATTGTTAAATGTTGCATAACTTGGGTAATTAAGTAATTTATTTTTGATTTATAGAGATTGATCATCAACTCTTCAGACACTTGCCAGTTTGAAGTTAAACGCAAGGCTAAGGCCGTCTGTGTCCGAGCTAAGGATGCTCTGTGCAACTCGCGCTGGAGCGAGTGGAGCTACCTCAGGTCAGTGGCTCTCAGTGGCGTGTAGCGAGAGATTCAGCATTCATTCCTTCACTAATGCTTGCCAGTTATAGTCAGGGTTTCCCACCTCTTACCAGTCACCTGACTACCCACTTGCCAGTAAACCAAACTGTGTGAACCCTCCCAGATGCTTTGATGCTCCCTGTGGTGTGTTCTGACGGTCAAAGAGTCTATAAAAGTTATTGAAGTGAATGATCTTTTTTTTTATACAGAAATTTGTGATGTACATGTGAGTTTTGCTGCAATTAAATATTATTGCGGTTTATTATGTACTGTACTTCCATTATTACTGCTTTTCTGAGAGAGTTTTTTTCCCCTTGATACCACCAGGCTACATCTCAGGAACTCACATGATGAAGGCAAAGTTGGAACTTCTATGTTTAACATCTGATTTCCCTCTTATTTGCATTTCATTACAGATTGAAGAGAGGCGAGAAGAACAGAAAGAACAGACGTAACCAAAACAAGAAACGAGTGTAAAAGAAGAAGGAGAATCACAAAACTATTTAGTGTATTTATTGGTTTTATGTATCTCTCTTTATCTTATAGTGTATTATGGTGTTGGTCTTAATTATAAGTGAAGGAATAAAGTAAAATTGAATGCAGTCTGTTGTTTCCTGTACTATGTCACATGTCCGGTTGCTAAATATTGGATTTTCTTTTATTCAGTCGTTTTGTGTTTGTCCCAGCCACAATTTAAGAAATGTTTTTGAAAATTTGAATGGGAGTATTGTTGAAGTTTCCATCAAAGGCCTCACAGAAATTTTGTATAAAGTTTTCTTTTGTACCACGGTTTTTTGTATTGCGTTTTACAAGGCCTGTCCTAGAGACTTCAAACACCTGTCCGAGTACCTTTTTTAGTGGAGAACAGAAACCTCAATAGTAGTTTCAATTTGACCAAACCAAACAACTGGTTTACATGTCGTTAGCTTCTCTGTGTTGCTTGTCTTTCCCCTGATGTGAGTGCGGGTTTTGGTGGAAACTCACCTTTCCATGCTGCAACAAATCACAGGACTGTTGTTCAGCTTTGAATTGTTGCCTGTTCTCGAGATGAAGGTATGGCGTTTCCTCCTATACATGCGCAGAGACACAAGTTGTTCTTAAGTCGCTTTTCTCTCCTCTCTCTCTCCCCCTCTCTCTCTTGTTCGGTCTGTTCTTCTCTTGAGTGCAACTGTGAATTGTGTCAGATGTCTTACCAAATCAAAGCATTGGGACTTCATCCTGTGTCTGCTTTACATCACACCCTTTACATCACTCCCATTGTTGTCATTTACCACCCATTAGGATGGTAAATGACAATAATTTACAAATGATAATCTGATAAAAAAAATCTAGTTTTGTCAGTTTTTTGTAATGTAACGATATTATGTAAGAGACTATTTAGAATCCCTGAACTTTGTACAGTAATACGAAAACTGAGCTCTCAGACAGTTCCTCAATATGCTTTGTTTTAACCGTCCCTATGAGGGGAATGTTGCATGCAGCATAGTGATAGTTAAGTGCTAATAGAGGATCACTGACCTATAAATCACAAAAGGAGCAGATGCTTTTGCTGTTAGTTAACCCTACTCACTGCTGACATCTTTAGTGCCAGTAACATTTTCCTCAGACAGCAGAGGAAGTGTTGGTGTTACTCATTATTACAATAAGAGTGGTTGTGGTTTAATCATAGTTCACTAACATATTGGGCCAGTGCTTCCTTATTATTGTCTGTAAGTGGCATCACAGTGGGAAGTATGAGGTTGGCGTTGTGCGTGGTTCTCCTTTTTTGGCATTTGACACCCTAAAATGAAGAAATGTCAACTTATCTGTCACACATTGAGGGGACATGACCAGTGAAATCAGTGTGACCAGTTAAATCAAAGAAAGCTTTAACCTAAGTCTGAAGACAATGTGTAAGGATAAAGATATACAGCACAGGAAACAAAGTAAATTGAGAGCTTTTTAACCGCGTTGTTTATTTTCACACACATGAATCAACTTGTGACCCTTCAGATTTCTCCAGACACCCATTTGTGGTGTTCTGACATTGGGGAATATCATGAACTCAGGGACTTTTATATAATTTGAATATTTCAGTACTGTCAGCTTGCCTCGTATGTCTACTCCAAAATGTTTAAAAGTGAAATATTGTACTTTTCATTCCACTACATTTGTTATCAGCTCTGTGAAGTGAAACATATGACATGCATCTACTTAACTGCATAGATTGTTTCAATTGGCTCTGCCGTGACAGTATTAAAATGCTACTTAAATGTACATAAATCAGTAAGTAATAGCACCTTTTTGTCATAATTAATTGTACTTTTTAATAAACATTTTGAAGGAGCACTTTTGCTGGTTTAAGTACATTTTGCTGCCAAAACAAATGACTTTACAAAAGTTGTTCTGCAGTATCTTATATTGTTGTGCTGCTACTGTAACTTAAAGGGGGAAAAAAGAAAGATATTTATATTTCTTCCATTACTGGGTCCTGACTCACACCTTGGTTGGTCTAGTCAGTGCATGATTGATGATGATTTATTCCTTAATAACTATTCAACCAGAAATGATGACTGGTTCACGTAAACAACTTAAGATGACAAATGTTTCTTTTTGGTCCAATTTTAACAGATATTTACACATCTTAAAAATCATGTATATATGTATATATTCTCATGTACACTGTGTTTGGCTATTTACAACACCTGTTTCTGAAAACAGAGCAGGTGCTTTGGCAGGGGAGAACGCACAGTCATATTATTTCACATGAACCTTTCGCCCTTGAGAGAAAAAAAAGCAGATCCAAAAAACTGAAATTCCATTACAGTTATTTGTGAAGTGGATACACGGATGTGTGTCTTAACAAAATTCCCGTACAAGTAGAGGAAAAGCCCAAAGAAGCAACATCACACCTACAAAAAAGAAAAATAGTAAGCCACTCTTCCCAGTATTGGTCCGTAACTTGGCTTGTCAGGAGGTTGTGGTGAACCGTCTCTTCACTTCCCTGTCACAGAAAGCAGAAGAGTTTAAGTGATGTAAGCACTTTCAGGGGCATATTTTCAAGACATTTTTTTTTTGTTTTGTTTAATGTTACTGAGGACACTTGACACATTTTTGGGAAATGTTTTTACCTTTGTCAGTTTTGTACAATCCCCCCCCTCCCTGTACAAAGCATCATGGGGAGAATGATGTGATGTACTGAAACTGTCCATGCATTCTGTCACTGCATCATTGTTGAAACTGGTGAAATTTATGTGTTTAAATCTTTGTACATTTATGTTAGATACACATAATACTAACATAAGATTTAATGTCTTCAGGTCAGTGTAAGGTAACCCCTTCTTGAGCAATGGTATTAGATAATCAAAGCATGTGAATTCACAGAAGGGGGTCGAACTTTTTAATAAATTACTATTATTTTCCTTACATTTGTCTATACATTGGTCCAAAATTTTCAGAAAATAGCAACAATCATAACTTTTACAGAGCCATAGTCAGATCACTTGTTTTGTCAGACCAATTGTCAAACTAAATGACAGAAGAATAATTAAATAATTATATTTATAAAGCAGGAACCAGAGAATGTTTGGAATTTTGCTTGAAATAATTCTGAAACAACGATTACTTCATGGTTCGAGCTTGAATTTAAAGGATGTGTAATGGAATAATTTTTGATTAATAAACCACACTGGCATGTTTCAGGACAAAGCTCACCAAAACAGAAAAGGGTTGTGAAGTTGTGTTGAAAACAGGGAGAATTGAGATAAAAGAGATTGAAAACCATGTTGACGATAGTTAATTGAACATTAGGATCACTGGTGAGTAAATCACAACCTTTCCTGGTCCCATTGATGTATCATAGAAAAGCTTGTCTCATGAAGCACGTGATTCCACTGAAACAAAAAACAATATGTCTCTAAATAATACAGGTCAAAGGGGAGAAATCAGCACTGTCATCAGTACGTGGCATATTAAGTGGTGAGTGGTCTCCCAGTGAGTTGTGGGTAGCTGGTCACGAGGTTTCATTACGCGGCGCTCTGAGCTAAAGAATGAAAAGGAAACATAACCATCAGATTTTTTTTTTTCCAGAAGTCAGGATGTAAACATGGAGTAGTGTGTCACAAACGGTTTAGTCTAACTGACCAAAGCAATGAAACATTTTCAGCTACTTACCCGGTACCCTCAGTCGAGTCACAGGCATCCCATCATACTTTTAAAAAATTTAGGAAAACTCCAATACAAGGTTACACGTGTATTTCAAGAGGAAGTCAAGGTAAATCTGATACGTCATAGCAGAAACAAAATTACATTCATTTTTGTCTACCTTTGATCTATTACTGCCCAGTGGATAAATGTAGGTCTAATGGGCCTCTAAAAATGAGTTAACACAAGAAAAAAAAATGATTATGAGAGAGGAGTCTGAACTGCTCACAACCCTCAGACATAAGGTGGGGAAGAGTTGCAATTAGGCTCCTCTTCATTTGAACAGGTCGCAAGCAAAAGTGGTTAGAACCACTTAAAGAAGTAGAATAAGTCTAAATGTGTTTAAACCTTAGAATGAATGAAAGTTTACTTTTCATTAAAAAAGAAAAAAGAAAAAAAGATTTCCCAGAATAATTAAATCTATGGACGAAGATCTCAGCTCAAAACAAAAAAACAAGAACAACACAATTAAGATGATTTGCTCTGATGTGGTAAAACCCCTGTAAGACGATAACAGATTTAAACCGAACCAACATGATTTATTCCAACTGTTTATCTTCCTCTGTTGCTTACAAGATCAATTACATTTGCAGCTTGTTCTCATGAAATCCACAGTCCCACTGACCGTGTCCACGCGTGCAGACCGTGTTAATTAGCGGACACAGAGAAACAGCAAATTGGACAGATGGCTTTTTATCTGCATCCCACTTACTATGCAGGTGCCACGTTTGAGAATACGAGTGACTTTTTTTTTTTTTTTTTCTTTTTAGTTGGGAGCGAAATATTGGGAAGGGAGCCGCGCAGTCTCCATTTGCAGCCACTAGATGGCAACATTGCACCAAAATACAGCAGCCAGTGTTTTTTTTTTTTTTCGGCCCGTCTGGTCTTCACCTGAAGTAAAGAGGGAGAGGTCGTCTTCAGGAAGTGCCACAGATGTGTTGCACAGACAGTGATCATTTCAAACCTCTCGTTATATCTGTGCATTTATTTATTTTATTCACAACGGTGCTAACTTTTTCCTGATTGTCTGCGTCTGGTTTCATCTTTAAATCAGCTTTTTTTTATTCTTTCAGTTCTGAAATATTTCCCAGCATGTTGTAGAAACCGTCCCCACTCATGTTAACATTGCTTTTATGTGTCGCTATCAAGGACACTGCATTCAGCTGCTGTCTTATCTACATATTTAAATGGTTAACGCCTATATTTGTCTTCTTTTATGTCTACCAGAGAGCATATTGTCAGACATAAGGCCCATTCTCATAAGCATATGCCTCGCTTTTTATTTTATTTCATTTTTATTTATTTATTTTTTTTACAACTAGTCATTTTTATGAGTCTTCAATTCAATCAGGCCATTATTATCATCAGCCCAACCTTTTGATTTACGAAAACATCTGGCGGTCGTACAGGAGCCGCCTGCGACTCTCTTTCTGATCAGTTACTTCAAAATTTCTAATAGACATGGGAGATTTTTAATAGCCCTCCCATATGTGGACACTTGAACACACACTCACACACACGCACACACACTCCCCTTTACGTCGCTTGCACGGCGTGCGCATTCCTGGCCGTGCGTAAATGACCAGAGATGTTTTGCAAACCTTCCCCGTCTGGCTGCCGCGGAGTTAGTAAATCACTGTATTAACATGGCTGGATCATCGAGCCCCAACTGACATCTCTGTTTTTGGACACTGAGGCGGTGATATTTGGGCTAACAGCGTGTGTCGGTGCTCGGGGATATAAATATATGCCACCCCAGGGGCCTGGTGTGTTCGCGCTGGCCCCGCATGCCGACCAAGGCAGACAGATCATGGCGAGAGAGCCGGCCACAATCAAACAAATGTGCTGAAGGATAGCTCTGGACGAGTGTGTGTGTGTGTATGTCTCTGTGTGTGTGTGTAAGCGAGGCAGTGTGAGGGACATTTTATCTCACGTTGCTTTTATTTATCACTATTTATTGTGTCGTGCGCTCACGTGGTGGTGCGCTCACATTTCTCCTCCCACAGCAGGAGACATAAATAAACAGCTATAGACAATGATGAGATGATTGCGGGGGACTGAGGGGTCCAACCCTGACCGTTTATGGCATTTATCAGACTGTCTGAGCCTGCTGCACAGTGGATACATGGCTCTCCAAAAAAAAAAATAAATAAATAAAATGTTGTAGAAGTGCTAAAATGAAAGTAAAACTCGTTTTTGGTTATTGGACTTGCAAAAAAAATCTAATTCTGCTGTACAGGAAAAGAAAAAAACACTGAGCTTTTTGTTGATAGCTTTAATTCCAGCGAGGCTCCTAAACTGTGCACTTTCACTAAACTGTGATGCCAACAAACACAAACGTGTCAAACTGATTCATTTCCAACAATTTTTGATAAAAATCTTAATTTTTAAAGACGCCCCCCACCCCTCCGCGATAACAGAACGAGCCTCTCATTCTTTCCATTTCATTATAAGAAACCAAACAGAACTTATTGAACAGATGGCCCCCAGACAATTCAATTTGACAATTTAGAGATGACTCTGTAATGATGAGGGAGGGCGGTGGTGGTGGTGTTGGTGGTGGAGGAAAGGAGGGGGGGTGATGAGAACATGAGGAGAGCTTGTAACATCCTCACTTTGTGCAGGCTTGATCTCGCGCTGCACGCTCTTCATGCATGTGAGCGCACTGTGCAGCTTCACGCTCCTCTGAGCAGCCATGCAAATTTATATTTCACACTTTTTTTTTTAAACAATCTTTTTTTGTTGTTGTTGTTGTCTTTCAGCACTTATTTTAGACCGATTGCCATTTTTTCTGGACAGCGGGACAGAGCGCAGTTTAGCTGTAATCCCCATATTTATGTTGGATTCAGCACTTAGTCCCGCAAGATTTATGTAATGCATCTAATCAAAGCTAATTTCAAACCATCGGGCTGTAACAGAAAAATGCGCGCAGAGGCTGCCAGCCTTTTTGGTGAGCTGAAACTTTCTTAAGCTCATAATCTGCCAGAGTTGATACTCTGAATGAGCACTTACACTGCTCAGCTATGATGATTCTGCTTCTTAGGAGAAAATAAAACATTCACATTTCAATTTTAAATGTCAAAGTGAAACTAAAAGCAACACTCATTTAGAAACACTCGTGCACAATGTGTGTGAATTGAAACACGGATGAATCCTTTTTTAATGTAGAATTTGACACACACAGACACAATTAAATCTGCAAACAAGCTGCAGCTGTTCCTCAGATAGTTTCCTCTGGTTGATGCACGTGTCGGTCCCACAAGAAGGAGACGCGAAAATCTGCTTTATCTGATGCTCATGTATGTATAAAAAAAAAACAAAAATGAAAAAGAAGACTTGATTCGGACGGATTTGGTTTCGGTTTTTTTTTTGCAGAGTGCACACTTTCACAGCTCGGCAGCAAACAGGCGGCGGAGCTTTCAGACAGCCCGGCTCTCCTCCGAGTCTGTGAGGAGAACCTGCACCGATCAGACTCACATCTGAGAGTTTGATAGTCGTGAATAAGTTAATTGTCAACTCTAAACAGGCGCAGCTCTCTCTCACACACGCACGCACGCGC
>JBAJHX010000053.1:17948189-17967344 GCA_037176925.1 Amniataba percoides | reverse complement strand
ACACACACACACACACACACACACACACACACACACACACACACACACACACACACACACACACACACACAAATGCTTTCTCTCTTACTGTCTCTGTCAGAACAGAGCGTTCCTGTTCAGGAGGGCTGGATTCCCATGATACACACATTTGCCAGATAGACAACACTACTCCCAGATGAAAGACACACACACATTTCTGTTTTTTATTTGCCCCTGCATCGCGGTTCACTTTTTTCCTTCTTTCAGCATGCCATAAAAAAAAAAAAAGAATAAAATAAATCACAGTTTTTCTCTCCACCCTTTAGGCAATTGTCTATGAGGGCCAGGATAAAAACCCAGAGATGTGTCGGGTGCTGCTGACCCATGAGATCATGTGCAGGTAAGACAAAACACTCTCAGCTACAACTGTCGTAGGTTGGTCCAGCCAGTGCTTCATAGCCTGGATCAAGATGAATGTTTTTCTCATGTTGGAGGTGTCTCTGTTGGTGCACAGAGGGGGCAAAGACGTGAGGAACTCTGCTAAATTACAATAGAAATCTTATCATTTTCTTTAAAGTGGGTTGGGGAGATGGGCCCTGGCCTATTTCTGTTGATAGGGATGTGTGTGTATGTGTCTGTGTATATGTGTGTGTGCATCCCTCTCATGTTCAGCTAATTAGGACAAGGAAAAGCTCATTACTCAAACCCATTCTCCTTCGTCTGTGTAATACATGCAGTTTGCTGTGTCCTGACAGTGAGCTATGTGTAGAGGGAGGACAGACTCAAATTACACATAGTATACACACATTCGCAAACGCACACACAGTCAAATATACTAAAGCAAGCATAGATCTCAGAGGGCGCAGCATGCATTTACAATCAATAAGTGCATCACACTTCTTGCGATTGTCCCTCATGAAACAGCTGATTAGAAATACACGCAGAGTTACAAGTGGAGGGATGGCCAGTGGCAAAGTGTAGCCACTTCCTGGTTATCACACAAGGCAATTTAGACCACTTGTTTTCATATGCTGCAGGAAACGGTTGAGATCAGAAATCTGATCTGGCTCTCCAAGCCTCCTGTCCTGAGGGACTCAAGAAAGTGGAGGGGGAGGGTCAATCTCTCTCTCCCCCCTTGCCTCACTCTCTTTTGTGTCTTTCTCTGTCTCCTCCCACACACACACGTACAGTAGATGCAAACATGCAGTCACACTCAGGTACACACAGACAGACATACTGTGCTCACACACGAGCAGTCAGAGGGGGAAAAGTAGACGTGATGATACTTTTTGGGGGAAACGGGAGTGTGTGTGTGTGGGGGGGGGTAGTTGCCGGCACACAACACACTGTTACATTGTGCTGCAGTCAAATGATTCAGAAAGGACTCGTCACATCAGTATGCAACCCCCTTCTACCCAGCATGCACTACTCCCCAGGTCCAGTGGGACCACTCTGTGACCCACTTCTGAGAGAGAGAGAGAAAGAGAGGTGGGATAGAGGGAGGGTACGAGCACTGAGGAAAAATAGAGAACATAAGATGTCTGGTTGTGTGATGTCTGACAGAAATGGAGCTAACCTGAGCCCTGGAGGCTAATTCAACTTTGTATCCAGCTCCATTCAGACTTGCCGCTTTTGCGCTCCTCCTTCCAAACTTTTCCCAAAAATCGCCCTGCTGATCTCCCCCACTGTAGCACCAGAGCCCCTAGTCTTACCTCGAGAAGCCCAACAGAAATCCAATTCATGCCTTTTTCTTAAACCCCGAAGAAGTCTCACGCCCTTTTACTCCTCTGTCTCTTTTCCTGAAATGCTCATCTGACTTCCTCTCGCTCTGTGTGCTGCACCTTATCTTGCTTTTTCTGCTGTTCACATGTCTGTGACTAACTCCCCTTTTGTCTCTGCCCCCCCCCCCAACCTCCTTGTCTCTCACCTACCTGCAGTCGATGCTGTGATAAGAAGAGCTGTGGCAATAGGAACGAGACCCCATCAGACCCTGTCATCATCGACAGGTAAGCAAACTTTGCCCTCCGACCTCTACCAGCGTGACGCCGCACTGTCACCTCAAACACAGTGTGTATGACTGTGTGCGGGTGCGAACAGGGAATGTGTGCAGAATACACAGGCAGCAGAAATATGCCAAAGAAAAAATCATTAAAATTTCCCAGTGAAGTGAGCGGATGAAGGCTATTTTCCACATGTGATCTGGCTGATAAAATCAAACCTGCAGGCCTAATAAAGAAGGCCACAGGTTGTTTAAATCTCAGCCACTATACACAGTCGATCTGTGTGTAAGCAAATTGTGTGAAACAGCAGTAAATAATATTCCCGTGGTGTGTGTGAAGTGGAGGAGCAATCCCAGAGCAGTTGCTTCAAGTGTGGTCAAACTGTGTTTGTGTGGTTGGGTTGATGACTTAGCTGATGAGCAGTTAGGGTTACAGCTACAGCCTGGTGTGTGTGTGTGTGTGAGAGAGAAAAAGAGTGTGTGTGTGAGTGTTTGTTTCTCTGTATAATCTCACTCTGGGCCGAGTGCGATACTGAAGCTTGTCTGCCGCTTTTGACACCCGCAGACACACTCCCTCACGCACACACACTTTTCCTCTGAGTGTACACCTTTCTCTCCCTGCCGTCATAAACTACCTCTGACTGATGCAGCAGCTCGGATGATTTACGGTCAGTTGGGAAAAAAGAAAAGCCCTGCAGATTTACAGTTCGGCCTGTACTGTGTGTGTGCAGCGCACATGTGGACGTACAGTGTGGGGGGAAATTATTTGTTTATACTTGAGCAATTGTTGGAGCGTGCAGATTTAAGGCTGCTCCTCAGGACAGAATGAGAGCGAGGACTTACATGCCGAAGTGATTTCCCCTTTTTGTGCCTGTATTTTTTGATCTATAACCTCTTTAAACAAACTGCATTATCAGGTAAAATGAAGTGCATCGTAGGTCATTTAGGTGTTATGTCTGATTTGAATGTGTCACATTTGAGAGTGTTTGTGTGAGTGTTAATGAGGCAGTGACCTGTGCTATCTGATGAACACAGCTGTCCTGCTCTCGCTGCCGCTCTGTCAAAAGCCACTCTTTACCTGTGTGTGTGTGTGTTTGTGCGTGCACGCGTGCGGATATCTTTGTGTGTGAGTCTGTGTGTGCATGCGCCACCCTTGTTCCGCTCCAGTGAAGCGGAAGGCCTCACCTCAGCGCTCCCTGAGACAGCTGCACCCCACCACGTGGCCTCAGACAACACGCCTGCCCATCACTCTGTGCCACATTTTTGATTTTTGTTTTCATGTGTGGGTACTTGTTGAATTTCCCATCTGCGCGCTCCGCCGCTCTCTTTTCACCGGGGCGCCATATTCCCGCTCTCGCCGCAGTTAAACTTTCCCTTCACTTTGCCGCAGTTTGAGCAGGAGCCACCCCGTGCAAAGCGGCTCTGAGCTCTGCTGTGAACAGCTTTCCCACACTGAGCATGTGTTGCGGTTGCTCGCTGGCGGTATTCCCCCGACGCCCAGTGGCTCAGGTGTGAGGGCAGCATTAACGAACAACAAATTAGAACAGGGGGAGGGAAAACAACAGCAATATCTCCCTTTTTTCCTCTCCAGCGAGCACTCTTTTCTGGACAGGAAAATAGGTCAGGTGAGAGGAGAGCGATTGGGGGAGGCTGGCTTGTTTTAACAGGGGGACTGAAGGGGAATAAGGAGAGGAGGGTTCATACGTTTGCTCATTTAGTATCAATATATTCTTGGCAGTTGTAATAATCAGGGATTCATAAACAAACAAACAACTGTGAGGGTGAAACTGACTCAATTACCATGAGTTCCCCTCCTTCAAATTCATAAAGAAATACCATCAGCAGCCCCTCTCCACCCTTGAAGTTATTTAGTTCGTTAAATAAGGGCTCGTTAGCCCTCTGCTGTTTCGCAGAGATGATTAGATTTTACAGCCCTAATTAGCTGGGCTAGCTCTAACTCTTCTGGAAGAGTAATGGGTCTGATTGCCTAATTAGCTCTCTCTCGTTAAGATGGGAGAAACAGGCCACTGCAGCAAAACCGCAGGAATGAGGAAAAATAAAGTCAGCTAATGAGAAACTTATTTGATTGTTAGGAGAACAAATCTGGTACAGTGTGGATCGGCAGCGCTCTGGGTACTGTACTCGCTCACCGGGAGAATCTCTCTCCCCCCCCCACCACCCCCCCACCACCACCACTCTCTTTATCTCGCCTCCTGTTGAAAAGAGAATTTGTTTGGGCTTTAAAGCGTCTGCAAGGAGCAATACGATACAGATTTTAATTATGAAGCATGTTTGTTTAGGCTATGATAGCAAAAGGCACTGTAACATTTCTCAGCTTTTTACTGAAGTCGAACGAAACATCTTCCTTTAATGCTGTTTTTTTGTTTGGGGCTTTCAGTTTTACAAGAAGCGTCGCCGTCTCTGACTGACTTAGATAGGTTTCAAAGTGCATCTGATCTGAATCAGCCGGCGCTTAAGATGACAACTCATGCCATATTTCATGCGTTTAACCTCTGAGGTGGTGAGTTCTGGGGGAGTCAGCGGGGCCTCGGCGTGACATGTTGTGTCTGTGTGTGTGTGTGTGTGTGTGTGTGTGTGTGTCTGACACTGGGCAGGGGAAGCAGCTGAAAGGTGAGAAGCTCCTGTGCGCCTCTCCATGTCTTCCCCTGGGAAACATGTGTGGTCCACTTTAGCCTCTTACAGAGGCTGGATAATATGAGGGGAGCCCTTAACCCCCTCTACCCCACAGCCTCCACCTCCACTTCCACCTCTCTCCATCGCTCCTAGTTAGCATGGGGTTAATCATATGCAGCCACTGCTAGTCAGAGTATCATGTGCCTGGATGGGCCTCAAATTACAAACATATTTCCCTCTCACCTGTGTGCACCATAGCAATCTCTCTGCATAGCTTTTCTTAAACTCTCAAATCTCCCCACAGAGCAGTTTTTGTTCATTAACTTGCTGCCTCCATATAATTCCGAACTAATCTCTCAACCCTACTCGCTTTGGGGGTATGACTGTCCCTGCGGCCCCATGTGTTCTCTCCCCCCTCCTACCACCTGTGTCCTGTGGCCCTTTCCTGCCCGTCCAGCTCCCGCAGGCCTGCCGCAGGGTGTCCCCCAGGCAGGGAGAGCCTCTCTGGTGGGGGGAGAGAACCTCTCTGTGAGTAGAGATAAGGATCCACTGGATAGCCCTGCATATCCCGTGATTCCTCTTTCCAGTCACGGCGCGGGGAGGGGCGGCAGTGTTGGTTTGGTTGAAGGGGGGGGTGGGTGTCAAGTTTACATGTACAGACGATGTTATTTCAGGTTTATAGCTGTTATGGAGTGTGCGCTTGTGTGTTTGCGTTTGCACACACTCCTGCAGCCCGCCGTTGATGTGGCCCATTTCCTCACATGCGCGTCTGTGATTGTGTATTTGCGTCGATGTTGGTTATTTCCCCAGGAGTAAGTGTGTGTGTGTGTGTGTGTTGATAGAGGCCATTTCCTGGTGAGTGTGTGTATGTCTTGAGTGAAGAATGTCAGGCAGGAAGTGCTCCTCCCGGGGAGGATGATGTCATGGCCGACTGTTTCCTGTTCTGCGAGCCAGTGGAACGGACTGACTCCCGGCCCCACGGTGTGTAGTTAGCACCAGGTCTGGGCTCACCTCTGACTTGCTTTAGCTCCACACCTGGTTTGGTTTTGCACCGGATCACCTGACACATCTGGAAGGAACAAACAAAACTTTGCTTCTAGCAGTGTTTTAAAGGATTGCATTTTCAAAGTTAATGCATTTTGCTGCATAGCCTGTTTGTCACACTCCCCCTCTTTGCCTGCCTCCGTAGTGGGGAACCCCCTCATTGTTTTGGTTGTTATGTTTGGATGCACTTCCTGGGGTGAGAGGTCATGTGTTGCCTTGGCTGGGCTAACGTGCGCTAGTGAATAATGTATGTCATTGACTTTATGTCAGCCCTGCCAGCCCCCCAAGCCGAGCCCACCCATGTTTAATTCATCCGTCTCATTTGTGTGTGTGTGTGTCTGCAAATGTGTGTGTGTGCATGTGTGTCATTTAGAGGCCCAGTCTGCACCTGTCCAGCCATTAGCCCCCTTCTCATTTGCATTTGATGCTAATGTGGTTTACTGGCAGCGCCTTCCGTCCCCTCAGCTTAGTTTCACTTTCATATCCATGACTGTGTTAGCGAGAAGGTGGAAACACACTTACAGTACAGCTATCCTGCAGTCTTCACATTGTATCTGCTGAGATGTCTTTTGTCTGAATGCTGAAGTTTTTTTTTTTTTTTTTTCTTTTCTATATCCTGGGTCTGTTTTATTTTACGCAGGTTCATTTCCCCCTCTATTCCACCCTGTTTCACAGTTGGTTTCCTCTTGTGTGTCTCTGGCCACCTTCCTTTCTGACATTTCCCTCTAAGACTTTTGGCGTTTCTCTTTGGTGTCGGGCAGATCTTCACGGACTGCGCCTTGATTTTCAGCACGTTCTTTTCACATTAAAAGATTAGAGTTTTTTCCTTGTTGATGTGCTGTTTCCTTTTGTGCGGTCTTAAGGAGGTGGGGGTAGAGACAGCTGCATTAGATGTTATGGGAGGCTTTGAAAAGGACTGGCCCTGAGCTGGCTGTGGTGTTTGTGCAGGGCTCAGGGGCAAAGAGGCAGAGTTGCTGGCTCATCGATATGCAGCCAGAACTCCCCTCCCTCAGGTGCTGGCTGCCTTGCAAATCTGCCTCTCTCACACACACACACACACACACACACACACACACACACACACACATACACACACACACAAACACACAGACACAGATGCAGCTCTCTCACCCTCAGATAAACTCATGCACAGTACACAAATACATATGCAGACACACGCATGCGCAGTTATAAGAATCCACAGGCGTGCAATAATATAACACACATACACATACGAACGCACACACACACACTGACCTGCAGCTCTCTGCATCTGTTTGGTGTGTTCTTTTTTCCCTGCGGTGGTCCCCCCCCCCCCCAGGGTTGGAGGAAAGCGAGGCCCCAGGGGACGGACGGCTGCGCTGATTGACAGCAGGGAGTTTGGAGGTCGAGGAGCCTCTAAAACATTCGCTGTCTCTTTCTCTCTCATCCAGACCTCCAGCGCTCTCGCCCCCCTCAACAACTGGCTTCGCTTTCATTTGCGAACACCCCGCAAAAAAATTAACACATCGTTCCAAGAGCAAACATGGGGTTTGTTTTCACGAAACAAAATATCAAATTAACACAAGCTGTTTTTGTTTTGTGGTGAGGAAACAGTGAGGAACACACTGAAAATAGGTATTTCTCGTACTTTGTGTGTGTGTGTTGCATTGTTGTTTTTAATTCTTTCCCCAATAAACCAAACAGAGCTGCTATCACACTTTATAGGTAGTTAAGGTAATGCTTCCCAGCTGAATACAGGTAACAAAGAGTTTATTAGGGCAAATAAACTGTAATTTACAAATGTCATAACAGTGAAAAGTTCTGGGTTTCATGACATAGGGAGTTTTTTTTGGCAAGAGCATCTGTAAATAGCGCTGTTGTAGCTCTATTTTTCTCTGCAAACTGCTTTGTCATTACTGCTTGACATTCCCTGCTTGACCTGGCCACTCTCCTTGGCCGTTCCCTCTGCCTTTGTGTCAGTGTTTGTTCTGTCCCAGAATGAAGGGGTTTGGCCGGCCAGAGCTGACCCAAATGAGTAGCGTCCTACTTCTCTGAGAGCTATTTAAGACGTTTTTGGTGTTGGAAATTGCAGGACAGAGACATAGAGATAGTAGGGGATTTAAATAGAATGAAGATATATTTACCATATGAAAGGTCCAACGTATGAAGTGCATGTGTGTGTGTTTGTGTGTGTGTGTGCGTGTGTGTGGGGTTGGGGGGGGGGCGTGCTGCAAGCGAGGAAAGAGTAACGTTTTCCAGGATTTAGTCCGCGAGTCGCCCTAGAAGATGCGCTCAATTTGCTTTTCAAATGAGGCGTGAAGAGCGCGAGCGCGTGCCTCTGGGTGTGATGCTATACATTTGGACGTGCATGGTTATGTGTGTGCGGCAGGAGCGGTGCTTTGTTTTCTCAGCGCTCTGATGTGTGTGGACAGTCTAGCGCGCGGCCCACTAAGTGCTCTCTCGCAGCCAATGTGTTACATGGCTGCCTGTGTTGCTGCTCGTAATTGAATAGACACACCAGATCCTCTCGGTGAAGGATACTCAGGCCTCCTCTCCCAGCAGGGCTCAGCCAGCGTGTCACTGAGCGGCGTAGCTTCGAGCCGCCGCTGACTTCAGCCCTCACTGATGATTCATTGTTTACCGATTATTTCTGCTAAGTGAGAACGCAGACCCAGACGCTTCATGCCAGCTCCACGTACCCCCCCTCCTTCAACCTGGCGTCTCACTTCCCATCAGCCGGGTTTCCGTCCCATCCCCTCTTCTGACGATCTGCCTCACCGCCGTAGCCCAGGATGTAAGTCCAGGTGTCCAGGATGAGCTCTGGTGACCCGCTGTGCCCGAGCAAGATGTATAGTCTGTTGATTGTTTTCCATCAATCTGTCCAGGAAGAATGGATCGCTGGCCAGGCGCTGTGAGCGGCGCTCTCAGTTTCACACGCCACAATGGAAGGAAAACCTGCGCGGCATGGGGGAGACAGGGAGGGAGAGATGTGGAGCGTGATTGTAGTGGAGGGACTCTGCAACACAGGAATGATTTTAATTATTTTATGTGAGGGTTCTCTGCTGGATGATTTTTAATATTATTTAAAGACATAAAAAAAAGACTTTATAGACTGTTTAGTAACCATATCATTATTTCCAGGTTCAGCCTTTTCATATCTGCTCCCATATATGAGTTTTGTGACATTGAGCTTGACTAATTTGAGCGGTAATGTTAAGAGACAAAAGGAAATCTTCAAGGGAGTGTCTCTGCTGTAATTAGACGTAAAGCAGCGACGTCAACATGCAGACAATTATGGTCAACAGCATTGTTCGATCAAAGGACTGATATATTCTCACATTCCTAATATATTCTTTTTGCTTTGCATTAATCATCAACAAATGAGACCCAAGCACATGTCACTGTTCCACTTCAAAAAGCTAGAGCTGAATTTAAAGGCCTTTGTTTGTGTTTATGTAACTGATGAGGGGAGACAAAGTAAGGCGTAGGCAATCGACTGAGACACTTTGTTGTTTTACACCGCCTCACCCCCTTTGTGTGTGTGCTGGTAACGTTGTTTGTTTGTTTACCGAGTGGCTTGACCTCGCTGGGAGGAACGCTCACTCGTTTCCTTTCCTCCCGCGTCTCCTCCTGCGTTTGCTCCTCTGATTTTCTCCAACCATGTGTGTCTATCTCTTCTGCATCTCTCTCCCTCCCTCTGTCTGCCCCTCTGTCTATGTGTCTTTTTTCTTTTGGTCCTCCCACTCAAGACTCCAGATTTAACTCTGAAGGTTTTTTGGTTAATCACACTTGGAGTCTTCCCCGCGTTTGAACGCTCTACCTCGGCGGCGCCTTCTTCCTCGATCTCCGCGTGCGACGCAAGAGAGAGAGAGAGAGTCACACTAATTATCCCGGATATTGGCTTCTCCAACGCAGGGGCTGTGATTTACATGAGGTGACATTCAGTTCAAACGTGCAGACCTTCGCAAACCTTTTTCTGGAAAACAATTAACAGTTCCGCATTCTCCACTGCCTCCCTCCTGCACCCTCTTTTTCTCTCACTTACACCACTCCCTCTCTCTCTTCCTCTGGCTATTGTCTTCACACAAACAGAGAAGATTTACTGCCAAAAGAGTGAGGGCTGTGCAAGGAGGTGAAAACGTTGGTGTATTTTCTGTAGCGAGTGATTACTTGCTTGTTAATTGACTGCTATTCTTTGTGCTGGATATTCAGAGAGGAGTTTAGAGTGGGGCTGACAAGACGAGAAGGTATTAACTAAACATTGCAGCCGATGGTAGGCCTTTAATTGTGTCACTTTTGTACAATAAAAGAACCTCATGCAAAATCCCCCGCGTCTCTGCCACTGACCCTGGAAAATTCAAGAAGCGCTCTATTACACGCTTGCAGCGGCGCGTATGGACAGACATATAGCCCACACGCACGCCTTCAAACACAAAGACAAACTTGCAAGCGTGCCGTTAATGAAGCGCATCTCTCTTCTGTCATGAGGCCCGTGTTAGCATGACAAGATGTTTACACACACAATCACGGCCGTGTCTCTGATTTGGGCCGGGATGAAAGAGAGATGAGAGGCAGAGGAAAAAGAGGAGTCAGAGACGTGACAGTGAGCGTCGGGTACGGACTGCTTTTCTCTGTTTGACAGGAGGACAGTTGTAACAGTACCCCACTGAGAGCTGAGAGAGAGAAAGAGAGAGAACGACTCGGCTAGATAGACAGACAGAGAGGGAGGAAGATACACCTGGAGGAAAATGTTCTGAAAAGGAAAAGACGTGTTTTTTTTTCCTTTTCTTTTTCTTTTCCTTTTTCCTCTCTGAACTCAACCACATTCTTGAATCCGGAGGAAAACAATTAGATCCACCCGCTTCCCCTTGTCCCGCAGTGTAGATTACAAATGAGCAAACCTGGCATTTATCACATCACTACAAACATTTATTAAAGCCGGTACCCCTCTAAAGCTGCAGAGATAACAGTGGGTAATTGCAGAGACTGGCTCTATTAGTTAAGTATGCCTAATGTCACTGCCTCAGAGCATTAATGGACGCCGTAGTATTATGTTCCTGCGCTCATTACCACCCCACTCCCCTTCAAACACATACACACACACATATTCACACACCCTCTCCCCCTCCATTGACCCTGCAGCAGGAGTCTGTGCCACTCTAATGAGAAATGGAAAACACTGCTCCGCGAGCTCCAAGACTCACACACACACACACACACGCACACACACACATTCACATACATATAAGGACACACACATACACACTCGGCGGGAGCCATTACAAGGGGACAGAGGGGTACAACAGTATAATCACACACGCCCAGGGAAACAATTGTGCCGTTATCAGAGTGATCACATTATAAAAGTTTAATAAACACCAAACGGCCTAATGGTGAATTAGCCTGCATCTGCCCTGTGTTGTGCCAGGCTATAATTAGTGATTTAACAGAGACAAACAAATGTTTTTAGCCAGAGCTTTTCACAGTCAACAGATTTCCAGTTGGACATAAATTACCCGCCTTGTCCAGAATTAAAAGAAAATGCGCGACTGGGGCGGTTTGTGTGGTTTTCATTCTGTGATCCGAACTCCAAAGACGCCAAAAGTCACACACGAGACGAGTCACACAAACACAACGAGCCACTGAGAGCAGAGTTTTGGCTCGAGCTGCAGTCTGGTTCTCTAAGTGGCACTTGAGATGTGTATGGAGAGAAGCGGATGGGTGCTTGAGATTGTTGAGGAGGAGGAGAGAGTGAAAGGAGGGCGAGAGGGGGGGAGGATGGAAAGAAGAAAAGAAACAGGAAGAGATGGCGGTGAGTGACGTGTAATAAGTTAGTCCAGAAGTGTATGTCTGCGAGGGGGTGACTCTTTTCCCTCTCTGCTGGGCAAAATGAGTAGTGCCTATTTTGATACGTGTACGTATGCGTGTGTGCATTTGCACGCATGCGTATGTCGGCATTGACGTTAAATCAATGGCAATTTATAATTTACAATCACAAGGACCTATCACTTTTTATAGGGCCTCCATCCTCCCTCATCAATATTACATCAGGACCCAGACTCTCTGTGTGAGGGAGCAGGAGGGTGAGAAAACGGCTGAGGAGAGAGAATATGGCTTTAGTCCAGTGTGTGTGTGTGTGTGTGTGTTTGTGTGCAGGGGGTGTGGGCGGAGGGGGAGGAGGAGGGCATCTGCTGAGGTTGTAGAAAACATTGCTTCCAGCATACACAAATGTGCAAACGCATACCCTGCCTTGCCTGTGTGTACGTGTGTGTCCGCATCTGTCCGACTTTTTTTTTTTTTTTTGTGTGTGTGTGTGAGTGTGCACGCACAGTTGAGTGACAGCTTAGTATTGATCTGTGGGAGGCCCCAGTGTCATTAGACCCAGTATGGACCAGCAGGCACACGTGGAGGTCAGGGCACGGAGTTTGTGCATGCGTGTGTGTGATTGAGTGTGTGTGTGTGTGTGTGTGAGAGAGAGAGAGAGAGAGAGAGAGAGACAGAGAGAGAGGAGGAGTGGGGGACCAAGTGTTCAGTAGTGACAGGCTCAAGCCTCTGAAAGAAAATCAATCGTGTCATAAGAGGAAGGTTTCCTCCAGCTTCTGCCCCTCTCTCTCTCTCTCCCTCTCCCTCCCTCCTCCTCATCCTCTCTCCCCTTTTCTCCTTTTTCTTTTCACTCCTCTCAGCTGGGAGATCGTCTACAGACCTTCCATTTATCCGTTTACCCCTCTCTTCTTCTCTGTTTCTTTTTTTTTTTTTTTTGAGTACCTCTGCCATTTCTCCGCCAAACACACACACACACACACACACACACACACACACACACACACACGCTGGCGCTCCTGGGTCAGGATGGGGGTTGCATGTGTGATGTGCGGATCAATCCAAGGGGTTATCCTGGCAAAAAGGAGCCATTAGTGACAGACCTGATCCTGGATCAGCCCTCATTAACTAAAAGGGCACAGGGGCTGTTTGTCCAGATAAAAGAAATGACCCCAAACTAGGACCAATTAACTCAGAGGGCAGAGACTGGTTGAATTGATGGCATGCGTTGTTTTGTTTAATGGAAGTTTGATTAGAGACAAAACTGATAAGACTTTGTTTTATGGTGAATTTAAGCACTCCCTCAGTTATTTATTATTAAGGATGAGCGCACACACACACTCTCTCTCACACACACACAGGGCAAGCCTCCACCTGTTCTCTTCTCTCCTCTCTCGCCTGAGGGGACTAGTATGGTAGATAACAGTTTGAGTGGGCCTGCTGCAAAACACTAATCAGACCTAACACTGCCTAATTAGCACAGAGTCCGCTGATTGGCTTACAGCAATAATTAACACAGGTGAGAATAATTAGCTCCCCATAGACCTGTTTGTGCCTGTGTGTGTGTGTGTGTGTGTGTGTGTGTGTGTGTGCGTTTGTGTGTAGGATGTTATTATGCAGTCTTAGTCCCCAGTGAGACTGAGGAGGCAGAGGGAAGAATCAAACTCATTACTGAAACCAGGCCAACCTGTGTTAGGTGCTCTGCTTTCCCACACCCAGAGAATTAGCCACAGACAGATCCACCTCCCATCTCTCCCTTTTTCTCTGTATTCATGTGTGCGTGCGCGCGCTTACTTTCTCTCTTTTCTCGCGCTCTCTATCCCTTTCCCTTCAGCCCCCCATTGCTGATGACTGAAGGTGCGTTTGAGGAATCTCACCGCTAGGTGAACCTGCTAAGATAAGATGAAAGACAGACAAGGGGCATCTTTCTATCATATTCTGTCTCTTTGGTGGTCTGCTTCTCTTTTATCCTCCACCCAGCCCTCTTTCAATCTCTCTCCGGCATACCGAGAATGAAATGGGCAAGGAAAATGTTGGCGCACGCAGTCTTCCTCTCCATATAAAACGCTTGAGCATATAGCCTCTCCCTCTCCATAAAATTGTATACCATACACTCCACAAACTACTACTTACCGCCTGGCTGAATGAAGAAGATACTGAATCATGCTCAGCCAGCGCCTTGTTTTGCCTCTCAAAGAGCGAGAACAAGGAGATAATGAGAGACTGAAAAGAAGAGACAAAGAAAAGAAACGGGGGACAATGTTTTGCAGAGAGACTGGCCGTCGTTCATCAGTCTGCGAGCAGCATGGTGTCCTCCGTCTCACTCTCCCTGGTTATTTTTTGCCAAAGTGCCGCTTCTTTGATCAAGTCGACATCACAGAGAGGAAGACGGGCATGCAGACGTTGAGAGGGGGGTTAATATTGGAACACAACTGACGGCTTGTCACTTTTAGCTCCGAGGCACCAACATTGCAGAGTAGTTAGTTAGGTGCCGGAGAGGGAGATAGAGGGGGGTAACACACACACGTACACACACACACACCTTGAAGAGCTTTTTGAGTGCTAAATAAATAACACGCGACGATGTAAATTGGTGTTTTCCTGAAGCGTGTGGCTGCCTCTAGGATGTATTTTTCATGTCAAGACATTTTAGAGTGGTTAAGGAGTGCAGGATGAACGGATAATGAATTTAAACTCCCAAACTGTGCACAAACACAAACACACACACACACACACAAACACAGCTTTGCTCTCTTACAGAGAAGGGGGTTCAGTCTTCACCTGACCACAGGTGCATCG
Source organism: Amniataba percoides (assembly GCA_037176925.1). Taxonomy (NCBI): domain Eukaryota; kingdom Metazoa; phylum Chordata; class Actinopteri; order Centrarchiformes; family Terapontidae; genus Amniataba; species Amniataba percoides. The sequence continues at coordinate 17,953,087 of JBAJHX010000053.1, read as the reverse complement.
CAGCATTAATGCGAGGCACATTCAAGCTGGCTCCCGCCCCCATCTCCCCCTACACACTATTGTTCTCCACTCACCGGAGCCCGGGGAGGTGCCAGGGGTGACATCAGCCTATAGCCATACACTGGTGGAGGCACAGTGGGAGAGGAAAGCTCATTGTTTGCCGACTGATCTCCAGCCTCGCACTGACAAGCCTCCCGTGTTCGTCAGATTTGGGTTTTTTTTGTTGTTGTTGTGCTCGCTGCCGGAAAAACACACTCTCAAAACAGGCAGCTACTACCTCTGTCACGCCGAGGCTGTCAACACAACGGGTCACCCGCACTGTACCCCACATCACACTGCGCTGTACGACGCGTAGACACACACACACGCAGAGATGTACAGCATATACAGGCTAAATGGTACTCAAAGGCAGCTTAAATGCATATAAGAGCTGTTAAAGCGGTGTTTATGGGAGGCATTTGCATAGCGTTCATAGCACTTTTCTGCCTACTGTCTCCTTCCCCTGCAAACACACACACACACCCACATTCATAAGCTGCACTTTTCCCCCTTGAATACTCTCAGCAGGCCTTCCTGACTAAAGAAACAAAATGAAAGAAGGTTGATTGAGGCAAAACAAGGAAGGTTGTTTTTTTTCATATTTCCTGTTTCAATAATTAATATGCATGAGTTTTATGGCCGCTTAAGATGCGATCAATTATTCATTAACAGCATGTTAATTGCATCCACAGTCCTGAATATTTAACCAAACACTAAATCAATGGGGTCGAATGAGCAGCAATATGGACATTTTATAAGCTTTGCCAAAATTAGGTTAGGCTTTAATGAAAACGCCAGAGAACAGATTGAAAAGGGACAAATGTGGAGGAAGGACCAACTTCATGAAAAAAAAAAAAAAGGGTGGAGGCTCGTGTTTTGCAAATGAGGCGATATGAATAAATGCAAGGTTGTTGACTCGTAATAGTATAGTCAGTGACTCTTTGCCTTTTCTTCCGCTTTGTCTCTTTATTCTCATCTGCTTCCTTTTTTAAATGGAGAGGATGTAATCTCTTCATCTCTGCCCACTGTAGCCAGCCTTTTTCATTCTCAAAGACTCCAGACTCCTTTGTCCTGGATCTTTGTGTACTTGTGTGTCTGTGCAGCTCTTGTTTGTGTGTGTGTGTGTGTGTGTGTGTGTGTGTGTGTATGTGTGTGTGTGCTTGTGTGTGTCACAGCGGTGTCTGGACGCTGACATTTCTCTGCTTGGATAACCATCGCGCCCTCTGTCCCTCTGTCCCTCCAGCCATGACGCAGGGTAATGTCACCTGTCAGTCTCAAACTCCTACTTACAACCGCTGTCCCCCTTAAATTCCCCCCACCACCACCCCACCCACACGAAACACCACCACCAGTCCGCCACCCTCTCACCCCGACCCTAACTGCTCCTCCGTTGGACCTCACCTGGGAGACAAAGCCCTCGCCGTCTCCCCCTTTACCCACTCCTTTTGTCTTCCTCTCCAGTACCTCATATGACTTCATATCCTTCTGCTCTTTTCGCTGCCTTATATCCAAATGGCAACCCACCCCTTCCTCCCTCCATACATTTGCCCCCAGGACTGCAGAATATGGAATGGGAAGACGGCACATGTAGTGAATGGGAAAGTCAGGGGTGGGAAGTTGACTTTTTGTCTGGACCCCGGTGCCTCCTGCGCCTGTTTTCAATTACTCTCCCGGCACAGGGCGGGTGGAGGTTTATGCGTTATATGGGAATGTAATTGACTATAACTGCCCTCTTAACATTAACCAGGTGTACTAGCTGAGTGTGTGAGATTAAGCCCGGGGTCTTAGCCATTGCAGTGTGTGTGGACTGTCTATACGTGCGTGTTGTTGTTGATGTATTTATACCCTGCTCCTGTGAGGTGCTGCCCATTAGCACCGCATTTAAAATCTGCCATTTTTCCTGTGTTTTTCTGTGTCCTACAATACTTGTCCCTTTGGGTAAGTTTCATCATACGTCCGCCTCTGTACCCACATAAGAATGAAAAGGAAGGTAAAAAAAAAAGAAAAAAGAAGCAGGATACAGATCCAGCCTGCTTCAAGGGGGGCCTGACTTTACAAGGACAAAGTCAAAATGGGCCCATTCACAAGGCTGACACACTGTGATTTGTATGTATAGTGCTGTGCAGCCTGCGGGGCACTAGCCCAGGGGCTATCACTGACACCCAGACCAGTGCACGAGCAGGAGAGATGGGAGGGGGGTGAAGGCGAACACGGAGTGTGAATGCACAGAAAGAGAGGGTTTGTGTGGAAAAAGGAGCATCAACAGGCTGTCAATCAAGCCCTGGCCACAGCCTGTCACTCCTCGATAGAGCTCGTCCGGGGGAGAATGGGAGTCCCTGGGACCCTCAGAGGAGAAAGGAGGAGGAGGTGAAGGAAGCAGGAACGAGATGACTGTCTGTCTGTCTCCGTGACTCGGGCTTGATTTGATATTTGATACCGAGCATGTGGCATTTGAATGCAAATCTATTTTGATTGTCCCACTGCCTGATAGGGTTAAGAGGAATCTATAGGGGATATGCATGTATGCATGTGTATCAGAGAGAGCCGGTTTGGAGGCGCACATACATACAAAATGATACAGAGACTTATTCAAGTGGATTATATTACTGACCAATTCACTTGCATTAGGCTTTTCTCCTCTAAAAGCAATATAAGGATATCTAATCACAATAGATATATAAGATAATGGGTCAGAGGTTACAGAAATGTTTTATGGAGTGAGTCTTGTCTCCTTGTGGTTGAGGGAGTTCTCTTTGCGTGGAAAAAAAACCTTGGCAGTGTACGTGTGTACACATCCTGTGCATTACCATGTGTATGTTTGAATATGTGAGCGTGTGCAGGATAATTATTTTCCCTGCGTGCATGTGGAGGATTGTGTTTAAAAGCAAGCATGCCAAGTAGGTAGACAGACGGACAGATAGACGGGCGGATAAAGCCGGTATTACTGCAGTATGGAAATGCGAGGCTCAGTTCCCTCCCAATTAGAGCAGTGACTTCTGAAATGCCATAATACCCATTAATTAGCAGGCTGCTATTTTCTCAGTGATATGGCTAATTAGTCTGCGGGGCTCTACACTATCTGGACCATTATTATTGGGTTGAAGCCATGCAAACACACTTTACGCACACACACCCACACACACACGCCCTCACGTCGGAGTTGAGGCGCAAACACCAGCGCGGCCGCGTTCATATACATACCGCACAAAGGGAGGGGATACACTTGCACCGCAACAATTTCCCACAGTTGAGTGACCCTAATTTAAGTGACATCATTATACGCTTCGGTAGCACAGCATAGTACAGCATGAGAGAGTTAATGGTGAGGAAGAGTGTGTTGATGTGAGTATGAACAGTTACAGACTGCCGGCCCTCTTCTTTGACTGTATGCTCTTCATAACATGTTATTATTTAGTGATAAAACCAAACAGCAGCACTGTCTGCCCCCCCACCCCCACCACCTCCTAACCCCCTTTGAGAAACAACAGGGAAACGTTTCAACCGCCTGTAATGACTTAGCGTATGTGCTTGTGTGTGTGTGTGTGTGTGTGTGTGTGTATGTGGCGGCGCTCTCTCTGCTTCGACAGTCCATCAGTGTCTCCCACCGGACAGACAGGCCACTGACACAGCACCACCAGGCCGGGGAACCTTTTCAATCACTCCCTCACTTTTCCCTCTCTGTCAGGTGGCAGAAAGCTGTGATTGATCTGTTGTTTCTCCTCGGCGGTAAAGGAGTGGAAAGAAGTTGTGTTCGGTTAAAAAAAAAAAAAAAAAAAAGAAGGTCTGGCATGTGTGACAACCACTTTCATAAGTTTATTAATCATCTTCATCAATAATGTAGCCCTGGTCCTGCTGTTGGTTGTCATGCAGCTTGTGTGTGTGTTTGCATGCATGCGTGCGAGTGTGTGTTCACACTCCTCGCAGCCCGATGAACTTCATAAGTGTCCCATCACCACTTTAATCAAATTACTTATGAACCAAAATTGACAGTTTTCATTAATTATAAAGGATTATTCTAATTGCGATTCAAATTTATTCATTTAGAACAGACGGCATTCAGTAATGTTTCAGGAAATTTGCATATTAAATGGAGAGGGTAGGCCATTAGCTATGCTAATGCATGCATGATTCCTTATTTTGTGATTGGTGGGCCATATGTAGCAGGCTGGGGGTGTGCAGGTGAGGAATCTAGAAGGAGCTGTAATATGTTTGATAAACACAGAGGGATGCTAAGACCAAAACACACATGAGCACATGTCCATACACACACACACACACACACATACACACACTGTGGGAAGCCATACGTCTCCGTTCAGTATCAATCTCCCTCTTTCACCCCCCTTGTCTTGCACGCCCTCTCTCTGTCTCACATTTTCTCGGTCTCTCCCACTCTCTTCTTCCATATTCCTCCCTCAAGACCCATTGGAGGGAACAACTTTTCACCCGAGAACAAACACGGCACACTAATTAAGTTTCTGATTTCTGATCCCGCTGCATTTAGAAACATAACCTTGAGCCTGTGTACAGTCACAGTCATAGTTATGATTTAATACGGTGCTTAAATGGAACAAAAAGAAAGAACTTTTGCAAGCGGCACATTCATCCCCACAATGTATGGGGCCGGTCCCGGGTTGACACAATGCTCTTTATCAAGCTATATATAGTCGATGCATTATGCATTAAGTTTAACATGTGCTTAAATCAACACTATTCAATATGAATACATCAGTCCTCAACTAAGGTGGAGAGGAGAACAGTTAGGGTAAATGACTGCGCGGGGAGGCACGCAGGCGGGCATAAGCACATGGTCACACACACACACACACACACACACACACACACACACACACACACAC